>OY757912.1:35591177-35651177 GCA_963585895.1 Sepioteuthis lessoniana | reverse complement strand
ACTAAACAAAGAATCTAAAAAAAATTATTGTTTGAATGACACAGTTCAGTTTACTCTTCGTTTTCTGTTTCTCATAATATGTCCTTGTGACCGAAACAAATGAAAATGTTTAAACTCAAAGTTATCTGAGGATAGTGGATATGAAAAAACTCCCATTTTAAAGATCTCATCTTATATATATATATATATATATATATATATATATATATATATATATATATGTATATATATATATATATATATATATATATATATATATATATATATATATATATCTTGAACTGCAGCCGTTGATTACATTTTATGATATTGTTTAAAAAATGTAAGCTTACATTTCTGCAGGACACTGCTGGAGAAGCAGGGACGAAACTCATAAGAGATGTACTCTTATGGACCCCCACACATGGCCGTGCAAAAGCAGGACGACCAGCACGAACATACATTCAGCAACTATGTGAGGATACAGGGTGTTGTCCAGAAGACCTGCTTGAGGCGATGAACGATAGGGTAAAGTGGCGAGAGAGGGTCAGGGATGTCCGTGCTTCCAGCACGACATGATGATGATGAAAATGTCGTTAGTTTCTGTAAATGACTGCACAAAACGTTTAATATCTAATTCAACATTTACAAATATAGATGTAACTTTATCGTTGTGTACTTTCAAAAAGAAACGAAAGGCCCTTATTTGAACTAGAGCAATTTAAATATTCCTAAAAAGAATATACCAACAGCTCATGTGCACGGTATTTTGCCGGTGTTTTACCGACGAAATAGATCGAAAGGCTCTGATATTGAATTCTGTGGAAAATATATTCTGTTACTATCACTAAAAATACAGAAGAAATAAAAATATAAATGTGGCTTCCAGACGAAAATAATGCCCTCCCACGCTCTAAGATGAGTTCAACTTCAAAGCAAACTTTTTTGAAACGTAGAAAGCAGATATCAAGAATCATTTATAGCTGCAGATTTCGGATAACTTTTTAAAAAGAGGAAGATCATTTAAATAAGTCCAAAAGAAAAATAAGTCAAAAAGAAAAAGAGACGCACGCTTAGAACAACATAAATTTGGAAGTCAGTAACAACTCTGAATAACACACAAGATGTCCAGATAACAAACAAATAAATATTAGTTGAAGGAACTCTGTTGACGAACACAATTTTCATTAAATAGATAAGCTAGGGAACTATGGCATTTTTCGTCGTTTCTCTATTATATATATATATATATATATATTTATACTGACAAAAAGAAACTCGCACACATAGACACACACACACACACACATATATATATAGTTTAGGGTAGCGTTGATATATAATCAGCTGTTCTTTGTAACTATCATTTTCTCCATTATAATTTCATCTCAACAATTGATTTCTAATAAACGCTTAGGAAAGAAACTGACCGTCACAAAGCTTCGTTGATTTTATGTCTTCCCTATCCTATCTTAATTTTTTCATCAAACATAATTCTCTTTATTCTTTATTCATACGGACGGAAATTGTGTGTGTGTGTTTGTGTGTGTGTGTGTGTGTGTGTGTGTGTGTGTGTGTGTGTGTGTGTGTTTGAGTTCGTAGATTGATTGGTTGGTTGTTTAGTTGGTTGGTCGGTTGGGTTTAATGGCACATCAACCCATTTAGGTCATTTAATGCCAAATCCATTTTATACTAATAATCAGTTCTATTTCACACAATTCTGCATAGCTCGAATATACAGTTTAATTGTCAAAAACATTTCTATTTCAAGCTGATCAGTTTCGTCAAACAGTTCTAATTCAAACAATTCGGTCAAGTACAAATATAGATCCCACCCACACAGAGTTAAATGTCAAAACTGTTCCATCCAAAACAATTCAACCCAACACAAGAGCAGTCCCAACGTCAAAAATAGTTCCACTTCTAACAACTCCATTTAACATACAAAAACAGTTCTATGTCAAACAATTCATTTTATCACATAATGTTCTGGTTAGTTCTATTTGACCCATAGATAAGGCCTAATCAGGTGTTACCACTTGGGGTCCGAGTGAACAGGGAGCGATGGCAATTAAGGGTTCTCTGTATTCTCCAATGCTCAATCATCGTTGGAAACTCACCATCAGGTTGTTTAGTATCATACTCAGGACACTCGTTGGTGGGGTATCCTACTCCTCTGCTGAGGTGAAGTTGGTGTATTCTACAGCCCCAACCGACGAAGCAATTGTGCGTATGATTAATGTATGTTTACGTGTTTGGCTCATTCTTACCTTGTTTGCTTCTCTGCTGAAATCCTTCCCTGAAATCCTTCAATTGTTATACCTGCAATATGAAATTTATTTCCTGATATCTTTCGTCCTCCATTCTTTAGTAAAATTCGATATAATGCTTATGATACAAATGAAAATAACCTCAGTCATCGGAAATAATATGCTAGAAAAATTGCAACGTTTTATCCTAAAACACCAGAGACTTTCCACACTGGGCTCCTGGCAGAAACTCTAATCTGTTTGGCTGTACTAGTGTGAGGCACTAGTGATGTAAACCTGTGAATTTTCACCACAGAATTCAGCCCACTGCTGGGTTTATATACTTCTAAACAGCGGTACCAAATTCGGCTAAACAAGTTCTAACTATTTAAATTCAAATATAATATCTATGCTTCAATTAGATAAGAAATGATGACTTTGCTAAAGTAAACAGGTAATAGTGGCATCATCATCATCATATCGTGCTGGTAGCACGGATATCCCTGACCCTCTCTCGCCACTCCTCCCTATCGTTCATCGCTCTAGGTAGGTCTTCAGGACAACATCCCGTATCCTCACATAGCTGCTGAATGTACGTTCGAGCTGGTCGTCCTGTTTTGCGCGGCAATGTGTGGGGATCCATAAGAGTACATCTCTTATGAGTTCATCTCGGCTTCTCCAGCAGTGTCCTGCATGTCTGGTTCGTCTAACTTGAATAGTTTTCGTGATAGGGGGTAGGTGGCCGTACAGTTGGTGTCTTGTGGGGTGTTGCTGCCCGGACTTGTTCAGGATTGCACGCAGCATTCTTGTGTAATTGCCATCTAGCTTCTTATCCAGCCGTTTTGTTAGCGTCCATGTAGTGCATCCATATAGCAGTATCGATGTGACCGCTGCCTGGAAGAAACTGCGTTTCATTTTATCGGTTAGGTCTGATTTCCATATAATCGATAGCCTATTGATAGCTGTCCATGCTTTCGTTAACCTTGTTTTGATGTCCTTTTCGGTTGATTCGACGCTTCTTCCTAGGTACGTGAATATGTCTACTAGTTTAAGAGGGGTTCCTTCTAGAGTGGAGATGTCCCCCGTTTGGTTATAGCACATATATTCCGTTTTGTGTGCATTAACATAGAGGCCTATGCTTGCTGCTGCTCGTTCCAAACTATGCAGAAGTGTTTCGGCTTGGTCAGGTGTATTTGCCAGTATCGCAATGTCATCGGCGTAGTCGGCGTCGGTAATTGTTGTTGCGGGGTACCTTCTGCTTCTTTTCTTCGTCAGTTCGAAGCCATTCTCTTTGATTTTGTCAATCGATGTTCTAAGTACGTAGTCTAGACAAATGATGAAGAGGTACGGGGCCAGCGTGTCCCCTTGTAGTACTCCTGCTACAATGTCAAAGTATTCTCTGTCTCCATCCGGTGATCGTACTTTTACTTTAGTGTTTCTATAGAGAATTGTTATTGCCGCTACGGTTTCTTTAGGTATGCAGTACGCTAGTAGGATTTGTTCCATCTTTCCTCTGTGATTGGAGTCGAAAGCCTTGGTAAAGTCGACAAATATTAATGTCGCTTGTAGGTTCTTTGCCCGTACACCTGCAAGGATTCTGCGGATGGTTAATATTTGTGAGGTCGTGGATCTATTTCTTCGGAAGCCATTTTGGTTTTTTCTAAGTATGTTGTCAATTTTGGGTTCTATTCGGTTTCCTAGTAGGGCATTGTAGATTTTGGCAGCTATGGATGTAAGTGTTATGCCTCGGTAGTTTTTGGCTAATCCGAGGTCCCGCTTTTTAGGGAAGGGGAGTATGCATCCTTTCATCCATCTATTTATCGGATTTTGATTGTATACTGCGTCGCAGTGGCGGAGCAGTATGTCGTCGAACTGTCTGGTCTTCCATACTTCCGGGGGAATTTCGTCCAGCCCTGCAGCTTTCCTATTTTTAATTTTTCTGAGAACCGAGTCGACTTCTTCTCGTGTGAACGGTCCTAGTTTAATGTCTAATTCTTTGCTAATTATTCTGGTGATTGGTTCATGCGTTAATTTTGTTGGGTTTCCAAGTAAGTTTTCGAAGTGCTGTTTCCACGGGTTTATTCTTTCTTGTTGGTTTGCTACTTTAAGTTTTGCTTTGGCTGTGTTCTTTCTTCTGCTCACTTCGTTTATTGTTTGCCAGGCTATTCTAGATTGTCTATCTTCCACCGAGTCTCTAATCTTATCTATCTGATTTTGAATGTATTCTGTCTGTTCTTTTATATATATGCCTGCTAATTGATATTGTGCCGTTTTTAGTTTTAAGGCATTCGTGTTTGTTGGGTTTTTTCGATAGTTTTTGG
This sequence comes from Sepioteuthis lessoniana, assembly GCA_963585895.1. Lineage (NCBI taxonomy): Eukaryota > Metazoa > Mollusca > Cephalopoda > Myopsida > Loliginidae > Sepioteuthis > Sepioteuthis lessoniana. Next base: position 35,646,628 of record OY757912.1, on the reverse strand, counting down.
AGGCTGTTTTCACTAGTGCACGTTTTTCTCTCACCGCTAAAGTTTCCCATGGGACTCTATATTTAGTTTTAATTTTTGTTGGAATGTATTTTGCTGCTGCCTCGAGGTGCGCATTGACGAAATTTTCATATTTGTCGCTTGGTGTACTTTTTTCCGTCTTTTCTTGTAGTGTTTCGAATCTGTTTCTTAATTCTAATACGTATTTATCTCTTATATCTTTGTTGTTTAATAGAGTCCAGTCATAGTGTTTGGTGGTCGCTGTTCGTTTGGCGTTTGTTCGTAGGCTTAACCGTATTTTCGCCGTGACTATTCGGTGATCGGTGGACACACCCTCAAAAGAGGAGTACGCATCGCAATTCAATGCACTATTTTTCCATTTCTTGTTTATAAGGACGTAGTCTATCTGAGCTTTAGTATTGTTTGCGTACTTGTATGTCCATAGTTTGCTCTCTCTTTTTTGGTAGTTTGTATTGAGGCATGCTAATCTATTTTCTATCATGAAATCTGTTAGATGTTGCCCATTCCTATTTGACGTGTTGTGGAGGCTGTATTTGTTGTTTCCGTTTTTCCCGATTTGGGCATTCATGTCTCCGCCAATGACTAACATGTTGTGTTTCGGGATGCTACGCACTAATGAGGCTAACTAATCGTAGAAGGTGACTTGTTCAGTTTCTTCACTAACATTGGTGGGGCTGTAGCATGAGATGATTGTTGCTCTGGGGTTTCCGTTAAATGTAGCTGCCATCATTCTAGGTTGTATTTTCTCAACGCAATTAAGCGTTTTTAATGCTCTAGGTCCTATAAGTAATCCTACCCCTCCTATTGCGGCGTTGACAGAGTTTTTCCATGCGGATACAGTGGCGAGCGACCAGCCATTGCCAGTTTCGTGATATTTGATATCTTCGGTGTGCGTGTATCTGTGTTCTTGTATGCATATTATGTCTATCTTATGTTCTTCGGCCGATGCGATTTGCTCTGGGAGTTGTCCTATTCTATTTAAGGTTCTTACGTTAAATGTGGCTTTTTGTAGTGTTTGCTTGCATTTTAGTAGTTTTGATTGTTTGAGCTCTGTAGCTGATTTTTCGAACACTGAGGCCAGGGCTCCAACCTCAGCAGGACGCGCCTCTTTTTTACCCCTGCGAAGAGCGATGCGGTTTGTGTATGTGGTTTGAGTGTGGGTCATGGTTATCTTTCGATGGCTGTTTTATTCTCTTCTATAGAAGCCACTCTTATAGAGGAGCAGCAGTAGTTCCCCGATCGAACTAACGATCCTGAGCGTAAAGTCGTCAAACTCACGTCCAGGACCCGTTTAGGTATTGAGTTTGGTCGTCCATGGGTTTATTCAAATACCTTTACGTACATCATGCTGCTTCCCATGTGTACGCAAAAAAAGGGGATTAATTTTGGTTTGGGTTTTCTTAAGTTTTAACTTACTTAAAGTCCAAGATTAAGGTACTTTCGTCTGACTTTCACTGGTACTGACTTTTGCTTTTTTTTTTTTTTTGCTGTATTGGGACTTTTCCTAGGCTTTTTTTTTTTTTACTACAGTTGGGAACCTAGCAAGCTTCAGAAATTATAGAGCTTAACATTTTTTTTTCTTCCTTTCTCTGCGGTAGCATTACGTGTTTTAGGCTTTTTCTTTTTCTTCTAAACTACTGTTAGGGCTTTCTTTACGAATTTTTAAATTATATTATAGAAGAGATTCAAAAACATTCTGCCTTGTTCGCTGACATTTGGAAAGACTAACATCAATTTGGCTTTATAGTAGAGTAAGCGTGTCTTTACATTTAAAACGCATAGTTTAAGCATTATTTCACAAAAAAAATACAGCATAACATTTTGTAAAATTCAGCATTTTAAATTGACAGGACTTAAAGACATACTGACCAATATTGATATATTTCTTCCAGTTGGCTCTTGAGTTCAAATCCTTCTTCATCGTTTTGACTTTTATTTACTACTGAATTTTAGGTAGTTTTGGAGGTGGTCAAGTGAGGGGGTATTCATTTCATTTTCCTTCTTTTTTTTTCTCTTTTTCCCTTTCTCTTGGGGTGGGGGATGTGGTAGCATTAGGTGTTTAGGCTTTTTCTTTTTCTTCTAAACTACTGTTAGGGCTTTCTTTACGAATTTTTAAATTATATTATAGAAGAGATTCAAAAACATTCTGCCTTGTTCCCTGGCATATGTATGTATAATATATTAACAAAATAGATATGTAGGTATCAGTGGTGTAATGTTATCGTCGTATGAAATGGACACGGTGACACGAGTTCAAATCCTGGACGAGAATGATTGCCTTTCACATAAAACTGATACCCTTGGGGAAGTTATGAATCAAATTATTCTCCCTCCAGCTATGGGTAAATAGTAGCGCAGACTGGTTTCTTCAGCCTTGGTGAGACAACTAGTCTAGGAAAAGGAAAACTCTGAATTCAAACCTGTTAAACTCCGCTTAAATGTAGACCATATATATATATATATATATATATATATATAAGTAAAAGTTGTTGGCTGTAGCAGAGGGCGATCCAGAGGTTCCCTTTTCATTCACTCCTACTCGAGGTGTGGGCTGGGAGGCAACTCCTTTCGCTGGTTTGCAGCACTTTTCACTGATCTCTTCCTTACAATTCTGAGTGTCGCGCGAGGAAACAACAAATTCCATTTTTTTTAATCGTTGGTATATATATATATATATATATATATATATATATGAGATCATATATAGTAGTATTGCAAAAAAAAAAAAGAAAGAAAAATGAACGTAAATATATTTGCATGCAATAGAACGGACCCTAACTTGAACATACATCTTTGAGAGTAGATAATTATAGTGTTATGCTAGGGTTTGTTTTTTTTTCTAGTTACTTTTCTATTGACATCCGGTTATTTTGAGTATTTACCAAAGAAGATTTTCCTAGATATACCTATTTATTCCTACCTTTAGAATACACCACAATGGTGAACAGTTTTCGACCACGTGGAGTGGAACTTCTTTGGTTAATATTGAGAATAATAAAAGTATTTTTTATGCTAATACTATTTTCACATTAATTCAGCCTGCAATTCAATAAAACGATTTTCTTCTAGGTCCTTTTTATAAAGTAATATATTGAAAAAAAACAAAACAATTAGTACTTCGACATATGTACTAAAAGCATGTCACTTAACGCAATCTGAACATAGGTTTAGTAAAACAAATTTTAAAATGTTTTAAAAACTATAAATGCCTTACAGTAATGCGTCATTTCCCCTTAACAATAACTGAGTTAAAAGTAACAAAATAATAGATTTATTTATTGAGCTTTGCATAAAATTGTATAATTCTTTTATATTTTTGACGTGTGTGAGATGACAAGACCACACTGATAATGTAATAAGCGATCACATGCATATATATATATATATATATATGTGTGTGTGTGTGTGTGTGTGTGTGTGTGTGTGTGTGTATATATATCATCATCATCATGATGTCGTGACGCCAGCAGTGATATCCCTGACCCTCTCTCATCACTTCTCCCTATTGCTCATCGCCTCTCGCAGGTCTTCAGTGCTACATCCCGTATCGTCACAGAACTGCTGTATGTATGTTCGAGCTGGCGATCCTGCTTTTGCTCGTCCATATGTGGGGGTCCATAGGATAACATCCCTTATGAGCTCGTCCTTGCTTTTCCAGCAGTGTCCTGCATGTGTGGTTCCTTTAATTTGGATAGTTTTCGCGATGGGCGGTAAGTGGCCGTATAGTTGGTGCTTTGTGGGGTGTTGCCTCCAGGACTTGTTCAATATTGCTCTCAATATTCTTATGTAATTGCCGTCTAGCTTCATCTTCAGTCGTTTAGTTAGCGTTCAAGTAGTGCATCCATATAGCAGTATCGATACGACCGCAGCTTGGAAGAAACTGCGTTTCATTTTATCGTTCTAGTCTGACTTCCATATGACCCCTAGCCTATCGATATCTGTCCATGCCTTCGTTAGCTGTGTGTCGATGACTTTTTTGGTTGATGAGACACAGACTCCAAGGTAGGTGAACTTGTCTACTAGTTTCAGAGAGCTTCCGTCTAGTGTGGAAATGTCACCTGTTTGATTAAAGCACATGTATTCCATCTTGTGTGCATTGACATGGAGGCCAATGCCTGCGGCGGCTTGTTCCAAACTATGTAGTTGTGTTTCGGCTTGGTTGGGTGTATTTACCAGAATCACGATGTCGTCGGTGTTGTCGGCGTCGGTAATTTTTTTAAGCGGTGTACATTCAGCTTCTTTTCTTTGTCAGCTCGAAACTGTTTTCTGATAAAATCAATCGATATTCTAAGAACGTAGTCTAGACAGATGATAAAGAGGTATGGGGCTAGCGTTTACCCTTGTTGTACTCCTGCTACAATGTCGAAGTATTCTGTGTCTCCATTGGGTGAACGTACTTTCACTTTGGTGTTTCTATAGAGAATCATTATTGTTGCGACGGTCTTTTGGTACGCCGTATGCTAGTAGGATTTGTACCATCTTCCCTCTTTGAATGGAATCAAAGGCCTGGGTAACATCGACGTGCATATATATATATATATATATATACGTATGTTTTGCAGTTGGCTGGTGCTGTAGAATACATCGACTGCATCTATGCAGAGGTGTAACTCTTCCCAAACGTATGTCCTAAACCTAAACAATATGAATGTAACACTCATGTAATATTTGGGTAATGTAGTGTACTCTTTTACTGCCGTCGCTCTCAGCTACACTCTGGCCCCTGAGTGGTAATACTTGATAGAGTCCTATGTATGCGTCAAAGAGAACTAATTCGTGTACTTAGCCTCAATTGAATAGTTTGAAATAGAACTGTCTTGACATTTCACTTCGTATACAAAAAAAAATGTTGTTATGCTACACTGACTTTTTGAAAAAAATAAAATGTATATGTCTAAAAATGGATTTGGCATTAAATAACCTACAACGGTTGATATGCCCTAAACCAAAACGAACTATGTGTCTTGGAATGTGTGTTGGTTTCGTTTCTTTGTTTAATGGCATATCAACTCTTTGTAGGTTATTTAATGCAATTCTTGTAGAAGAACAGGAGTGGTACTATTTAACCCATAGCTGGGAGGATAAGGAGGTTCATACCTTTCCCAAGGGTATTTGCCCGAAAGTGATCGTAATAGCCCGACTGGAATTCGAACTCGCTTACTACGATTCCGCAGTCGATCGCTTTAACCATTACACCATGAGGACACCCCCCTTGGTGTCTGTGTGTGTGTGTGTGTGTCCACCAACGACAAACCACTATACAATGACGAAAAGAGGTATATCTACGAAGCAGCTTATAATTGGACTACTGTGAGTTCTTTTTAACAATGAATAAATGTCATTGAAAATTGACTTTTCATATGCATCATATATATGCGTGTTAATTTTACACAGTATACCCGGAAAGGTTTTCGAGCCTTCCTCCATCAGGTGTATTACCAACGTGGATTATTGTTTTTTCTTTCATTCGCTTGTTAAATGCAAAACTCCTTTTTTTTAAATGCACTTTTTTCGTCATTTTATTCATTAACAGGCTTCCATTATATCTTATTTACTAGGACAGATGTTTTCATTGTACACTTTGTGTTTTACACTCTATAACCATATATATATATATATATATATATATACTACAGGCAAAACAAATATTCATACGCAAAAATCTTTTGTTTTTTGTATATCCTACAAATGAATAAACTTACTTTATTCATAACTAAATAAGTATAATAAACAGAAAAAATGACTTGATAAATTCCATTTGTCTATTTTAATGAGTGCAAAAAGTATTCTTACAATCCAAGAAAGAATACGTTACCTTCATTAAATATTTTGGATAATAGCCATTATTCACTTCTACAGTAACCAACGTCTTCTTGTTCTAAGTTTATTGTTTACAAATTTTTGTAGGTATTTTGTTCCATTCTTCCTCGCATATGGTCTTCAGATCCAAAATATTCGTTGGAGCGCTCAACTGGATTTGAATTTTCAAAAAACGTCACAGATTCTCGATTGGGTTTAAATCTAGGGACTATCTTGGCAATTTCAGGACATTTAAATTAATTTCAGCCAGCTATTCTTCGTAGATTTGGATCAGCGTTCGGATCATTATCTTGCTCGAAGATCAAATCAGGAAGGAAGTACAAGATATTCCACCGAAATCATTAAATTTGCTTCCAATATGTTTTGAAATGCTGAGGCGTTGATTCTTCATCAATTATGGATACATTGCCATTACCTTTTCAAGAAAAAAAAAACATCTTAGTATATAATGCTGACACTACCAAATTTCACTGTTGGAACTATGTCCTTCGGTTTGTAAGCAACGCCATATTTCCTGAATACTTAATTTCTTAATTGCGTCTAAACAACTAGATATTGACTTAGTATGTCCATAATACTCTTTCTCAATATGATTTTTCTTTATTCTTATATTAACACACAAATTTTAAAATAGCATCTCTATCTTTCCAATACATATAAAGTTTTCCGAGAGTAGCATGACTTTAGGTTGTTCCCTATGAATTTTGTTGCTTCTTGTCTGTTTAGTGTCACAGATTCCTGATGAAAGCTAATCATCTTGCAGGTCTTTAAGAGTAACCATTGGAATTTTGTTTAATTTGACTCATTAATATCCTCGAAGATCTTAAGCAAATCTTCAGAGGATCACATGTTCTTATTTAGTTTTCAGCAGTTTTGCATTTTCTTTACCATGCAATATATGAACAAACAAGATTAAATTAAATATTTAGATTTTCTGAGATATTTTATGTAACTTTTACCTTCCTTCCAATGAGGTTTTTTCAAAGTTTGTTTAATCTTACCTCTGGAAATGATGATAAACTTCTTGCATGAATATTAATTACAGAATAGTCTATTTTGCATTTTCAAGCCATACAGTAACTATTGATAACATTATTGGACATTCTAGAATATTTTATTTTAAAATCTAGACTATTAAAGAAATTTAAAAGCATTAAAATCTAAAGTTAGCGTTGTAGAAATCCTTTTTTCACCTATGAAAATGGATAAATGTGATTGATTTCTATTAAATCGTTTTTCTTTTATACGCATATTTAGGTATCATGCATTCGTGTCCATTTAATTATATAAAACATATAGGGTTCGGAAGCCAATTATGGAACAATTTTTAAAACGATTTTTTAGTCCGAATAGTCAAAAAAAAATGTAAAAGTCCATGATTAGCTCTATGATTCAAGCACTTTTTTTCATTCAGTCCAACATGAGTGAGCGAGAAATGAAACGACAAATAATCTGACTTGCTTAACGCCGAAACCAAGTAAAAAAATCGAAATAATTGAAGGTTCTTTGTGGCTTCTATCAAGGCCACACCTTAACTCCCTTGATTACTCTGTATGGGGTGCTTTATAGAAAAAACCCAAATATAACTGTCAATCAAAATATTGGTTAACTTAAGACTACTCTTGTGTAGGAAAGGAATAAAAATGGCTAAAGCATTTATTTTGAAGGCAGTGTATAGTTTCGAAGGCGTGTTAATACAGTATTTGAAAAAAAAAATGGCGACCATATTGCGTTCATTTACTAATTTGTGTCTACCTTCTTATTTTGTTGTTTATTAATCTTAAATAGATTAACTCCGCTGATCCTCTGGATCCTTAGTGGCATCCTTTCTCTTCCTCAGAGAATAATCCCGGCGTACTAGCTAGTAGTTAATCTCTTTCCTTATTTTTACTATTAATACGCTCCACATTATCAGTAGGCAAATTATAGGTCTGTAGTTGTTTGTGGCGGTTCCCTTTGCTTGGGTTCATTTGGAGCAATGTGGTCTTTTCTTTGGCCATCCATTCGGGTAAGTCTGCCCTTTGTAGGCAAGTGTTCATTTCTAGAGCTTGTCTGTCGTGAATGGAGGTGAATTTTTTGAACCACAAACCATGTGGCGTTTTTCAGTTTGATATTTTTCCGAGTGTAGTTTTGAGTAAATCAATGTGGGTTTCTGCTTTTATGTTTTTGCCGTAAAAGTTAGGCATATTTTGATAAATACGAAGCTTCTTATGTCTCCCCGTAATATGGTGGACGCCAATTGTTCTAACTTAATGCTTTCAGGCTACATCAGATACGTATTTTCATTGATTAAAAATTGTCTTAGATGAGCTATATAGAATCTAACGACATGAATTTAAACAAATCTATTTCGTGATTTCGAAATAGTTTAGCTGAAAATATATTTTGGAATATAAAAGTATTAATTTAAAATGCAACTGTTAACCAAAAGATTTTACGAGTAAGGGAAAATCAATGTTTTTAAGTAAAAGACAAATTTTACTGACCCAAATTTCTTCGAATACCACGCAACAAAGATTCGATTGGTTATTCTGGTTCAAGATTTAATATAGTTTTTTTGTTAAATATATATTCATATTCTAAGATATAGATGTCATGTGGCATTTTAGAGTGTTCGCTTCTAAAGCAATTTCCTTTTTTGTGGTGGGGGGGAAGGTATTTTACTTATTTATTTATCTATTTTCAAATCTATTTTTAGTTTTACTTTATTTTATTTTTCATTCCCTCCGCTTGACATAGATTCTACACACCCACCCCTTAGTACTAGTATTATGTAAGACCAAAAAATTGAGGCGGTGAATTTATTTCGTGATTTCGAAATAGTTTAGCGGAAAAATATATTGAAAATAACAAGTCTTAATTTAAAATACAGCGGTTCGCCAAAAAATTTTACAAGTAAAGTAAAATCAATATTTTTTGATAAAAGACCGATATTCTACTGACTCAAATCTTTTTCGAAAAACACACAGCAAACATTATTATTGTTATTATTATTCGTTAGAGTTTTTCACATCAGCATTGGCTGATGGTTTTTCACTGGAGATTGAGTGACAGCAAGTCTCCCCAAGTCTCCAGGAGTCGTCTCAGGATTCTGGCAGTTCTCAGCAATGCTGTTGTTTGGATAGTCCACCAACTTCTAAGTCCTCCAGGCCTTTTAATAATCCTTTAGTTATTGTGCCTAACACACCAATCGGAAAAGGCACAATCTTTACTTTCATGTTCCACAGCTTTTTCAATTCTCTAGCAAGGTCGAGGTACTTATCCTTCTTTTCACTTTCCTTCAGATTTATTCTGTGGTCCGCCGAGACAGCAAAATCGACAATTTTGCAAATTCTCTTTTTTTATTATCATTATTATAAGGTCTGGTCTTCTGGCCGGGATTAGGTGATCCGTTTGTGTATTAAAGTCCCATAGGATTTTATGTGTGTCATTTTCTAGGACAGGAGCTAGCTTGTGCATATACATATTTATTTGTATGGTTGAATTGAAATTTCTTGCACATTTTCCAGTGGATCACCTTGCCGACCCAGTCGTGTCTCGCCTTATACTCTTTCTATGCTAATTTGCTGCATTCGCTTATTATGTGATTGATCGTTTCGTTTCTGTCACCGCATAGTCTACATTTATTGTTTTGTTGCGTCTTCTCTGTTCTCGCTTTGATATGATTGGTTCTTATGGCGTTGTCCAGTGCAGCTATTAGGAAGGATTCGGTTTCTCTCTTAAGGTTTCCATTTCTTAGCCAGGTCGATGTTTTCTGGTGTGAGATATTGTTTATTCGACCTTTAAAGCGACCATAGAGTTGTTTTTCCTCCCATTTTTGATTCCTAGTTGTTGTCATTCTGTCATCTACTGTGTTGTCCGTATCATTTCTGATGGTTGTAATTAGTCCTTGTTCGTGTTTTTCTATGTAGTCTTCGAGCCGTTGTATCGATGCGTCAACGCTGTCTTCGATGCTGGTAAGTCTCCTTCCTCCCTCTTTGCTAGTTACATATAGTCTGTCAACGTCGTCTCTGGGGTGTAATGCCTTATGCATGGTCATTCGTTTTCTTGTTCTTTGGTCCATTTGTTTAAATTCATCTCGGGTCCACTTCAGAAAGGGTCCCGAATATCTAACTAGGGGAACCCCAAGTATTTATTCCTTAGATGAGGTTACTGCTTATTATTATTATTATTATTATTATTATTATTATTATTCACTCATTAGAGTTTTTCACATCAGCGTTAGCCGATGGTCTTTCACAGGAGTTTGAGTGACAACAAGTCTCCTCAAGTTTCTTGGACTCTTCTCAGTATTCTGGCTGTTCTCAATAGTACAGTAGTTTGGATGGTCTCCTCTCGTCCACCAACTTCCAAGTCCTCCAGTCCCTTTAGTATTATTCCTTTAGTTACTGTTCCAAACGCATATTCAGATTATAATCTCTTTCATGATCTTTTAAATGTAAATGTTAAACTTCTTCAATGTAATGAATTAAGTCATTTTTGTCCTCACTTGAAAATATATATTCTTTCGAACTTCTGGAATATCATATTTCTCGGTATTTCTTTATATTAAATCGTATTTACTTTCTGATTGCCTTTTACTGATAACGCAACTTATATGGACTCATCGTAAAATCGGTCAGGAACGTTCCTTGATACAGTATATTCAACCATTCCTTTATTCAAAAGTGATATTCCTTTAAGGGCAACTGTTTGATTTAAAGCGATTCAAATTGATAAGAAGGCACAACGAAAGCAAAACAAAAAATTACCGAAAAAAACATTAGAAAGGTAACAAACACGTCACAAAATTATACACTATAAAACAAGCGTATGTGATAGGTATTTTTGTCTACAACAGATTGATAGATTTGAAGCAGATATAAAACATTCTACCGTTTACATTTTTTTCGGTAATTGACTAATAATTAAAAGAAGCTGCAATTATACATTATACTTTACGCACTGTAATTATTTCATTAACGTAAGTAATCAAATAAGATAAAATGAAAATAAAAACTCGAGTTGATAAGCGTAGTCAAATTATCTCAACTGAATTCAGAAACACTGTCGAGATACAGGGCATTAAGACGGACGACATTAATTGTTGAGTAATTAAAATGGCATTCTAACCAATTAGACCAATTATATTTGCTCTAATGGATTGTAATGCTAATTGTTGCTAACTTACTAAATTCAATGATATTATCTTTAACAGATCTTGAGGCCATTATGGTAGATGAGAAAGAAAAACAAAGTTTCTTTTGTTTTGTTTCCTATAGTTTTTCAGTTTACACTTTGATAATTTCATGATTGTAATCCCAATTGACTTTTGCTAGATTTATGATCCTCGTTATTTTTCTTGCTTAATTGTTTCAGCGTCATTTATATGATATATTTATTTTGTCTTATTCATCGTTTTTCTTTGTTTAATTTTTTGGTAATATTCTTGTTTTCTAAATAGTTTCGTTTTTTTTTATTCTTTTATCTTCTATTTTCATGTTTTTTACCTAATATTTCTTCTTTGATTCTTTCTTTTAAACTTAAATTTTATTTCTTTCTTGCTTTCTCTCGTTCTTTATTTCTTTCTACTTGTGTAATATATATATATATATATATATATATATATATATATATATATATATCATCATCATCATCACGTGCGGCTAGCACGGATATCCCTGACCCTCTCTCTCCACGTCTCCCTATCATTCATCGGCTCCGGCAGGTCTTCAGGGTTACATCCCGTATCATCACATAGCTGCTGTATGAATGTTCGAGCTGGTCGACCTGCATTTGATTGACGATATGCGGGGGTCCACAGGAGCACATCACTTACAATCTCGTCCTTGCTTCTCCAGCAGTGTCCATCATGTCTGGTTCGTCTAGCTTGTATAGTTTTCGTGATAGGTGGTAAGTGGCCGTACAGTTGGCGCCTCGTGGGGTGTTGCTGCCAGGACCTCTTCAATATTGCTCTCAACATTCTTGTATAATTGCCGTCGAGCCTCTTCTCCAACCGTTTAGTCAGTGTCCAAGTAGTGCATCCATACAGCAGTATCGACACGACCGCAGCCTGGAAGAAAATGCGTTTCATTTTATCGGTCAGGTTTGATTTCCATATGATCGAAAGCCTATCGATAGCTGTCCATGTCTTCGTTAGCCGTGTATCGATGTCTTTTTCGGTTTATGAGACGCTGCTTCCTAGGTAGGTGTATATATATATATATATATATGTGTGTGTGTGTGTGGGTGTGTGTGTGTGTGTTTGTGTGTGTTTGTGTGCGTGTGAATATGTATGTTTACGCGGGAGTTGATGGCATGTGGATATATGTAGGATTGTATATGTATGCACACACACACACACACACACACATATATATATATATGTTGGATATTTGTAAGATTATATATTGTGACGGCAAATTGACTAAAATCCCAAAACGGGACTTTATTTTCGCACGTGTGAAGACGGGGCAGGTTGGCACTTGATCCCTTACAGAATAAGTCCTTTTCAGAGTTCTTCTCTCAGGCAGATAAGAACTGGCATATTACGTGAGGGAATAATTTAGGACCAGACTGACCGCCGCTGGCAAGGGGTTCCAAATTCCACACTATCACACACCCACCAGGCAGCTTTCTTCCTTCCCCGAGATAATGGAAGGGTTGAGCCTATAGGTTTTAGTCGTAATAATATTAATATTGTTGCAGTCGGCAACTCCGGTTTCCCGTGTGATACTTTAGGAATTAATAGGACAATTCTAAGCAAGATAACATAAGGCGAATAGAAGCTGGAAAGAAAGCATGAAGCAACAACATAGACCACATGGTAAAATGAAAATATATAGGTTCTTTACTACGGTTATATATATACGTTCAAAGTGTCAAAACATATAATTGGATTGTCCATGAATATGAATGTTTTTTCTTGGCTTTTATCCTTTTTCAAATTGAGAGAGAGAGAGTGGTAAACGAAACTTGAGTATAAAGGAAAAATGTCCTCAAAGTTACTCATCTTATTTTTTTTGACGGGGTTCCACTGGAGAATTTTCTTCTTTCACGGGCTACTAGACTTTGTTCTGTTTTTAGTACTGGCTTGAGGGATTCGTGTCTCTCATGTCTCAGTTAATCTTTTGTCTTTAGCCCGGAGTAAAATGGCTATGCTCCGTCTGCCACGAGCCTTGCTCAAAAACTGCCTTTTTTCCTATTTACTTCCGCTGAGGGGAAGGGAACCCCACTTCCGTTTTGGGGTCCCAGCCAATCATTTGGCTTCTCTCTCTTCCCCTTCCGATGTCCGGCGACCTGAGGTCACTTAAGTGCGAACATCTGGTCTCCTGTGTGACCCACATTCCTTCCTAACGGTCACTTTTTGACTGCTTGATACTCTAATTCAATACGGGAGGATAGTATCAGTCTTACCTCTTCGTCTCCGTGAGCTATCACGTGACAATATATATATATATATGAGTTGCAATAGGTATATATATATATATATATATATATATATATATATATATATATATCGATCCTAATTGAAACTAGAGGAACATCTAAGATGGCAACAGCTGGGTTAATTAACAGACATATCAGAAATAAATATGAATTATATATGAGATAGCCATTAGTTAAAAGATCTGAGTTTGTTTAGAATAGCACACCAGCCAAGTAGATGAAACTGCAAAGTTAAAAGTGACTGACCAGTAGATTAATTCCACTCCTGTTTCTTAATCGTTCTAACATATAATATGTTCACACCCTCTGCTCACGCCTATGAACGAATGAATTCCACTTTATGTTGTTTTATTTTTATGTTTTTTATTTTTATTTTATTTTATTTCTATCTTTGTTTTCTGATTTTTAATTTATTTTTTAATTTCCTTAATTTTCCTATCTATCTTCTGAATACGAACTGAAACTCCTCATTTGCATCACATCTCTGGGACAATACAGAGCATATAAAAGAGTCATCCGATGAGACAGAGAATATACCAACAATGTTCTCCGCCGAAATAAATTTATTATGATGGCTTAACCGAGTTTGAGTCTCCATTTAATTGCACTATATATATATATATATATATATATATATATATATATATATATATATATATCGTTCTGAATCAACCTAGCTAGCTATACATCAATCTAGTTACCTAGCTTGCAAGACATTTTTTTGCAAGTCTTTATATTTATCAATGTTCCATGCTTATTTTATTTAATCGATTGTTCTTACCAGAATTTCCTTCAAGTATATTCAGTTTCTTTATTTGTTGTTTTTCCCCATAATAACGGACAATTTAATCATATGGTGTCAGGATTATCGATTAAAATTCGAACACATTATCTTCCTACTTACACTTTTAACTTATGGTTTAAGTGCGATCTAAGATAATGGATCTGAAAATAACCCCAAATATTTAATAAGTTAAATGCTCGGAATCTATCGAATGTTTTCCGTAACAATGATTGCAGTACACAAAGTGGGAAAGCATACACTCAATACGGAAGCGGGTGCAAACATGCACAAACACACATAAATGCACACTTAAGTTGATAAATGCACACACACATACACACATACACTCACCGACAGTCTCACACATGCGCATTTGCGTCCATGCACAAGCGTTCGGAGTAAAGGCTGTTTGTGTTTGAGGGTATACCAAACCATGTGGGTCATTACATGACAAATGTTGTTTATTCACACACACACACACACACACACACACACACACACACACACACACACACACACATATATATATATGTGTGTGTATGTGTGTGTGTGTGTGTGTTAATAAACACATATTTGTCATATATATATGTGTGTGTGTGTGTGTGTGTGAATAAACAACATTTGTCATATATATATTTATATATGTGTGTGTGTGTGTGTTAATAAACACATATTTGTCATATATATATATATATATATATGTGTGTGTGTGTGTGTGTGTGTTAATAAACACATATTTGTCATATATATATTTATATATATATATGTGTGTGTGTGTGTGTGTGTGTGTGTGTGTGTGTGTATGTGTTAATAAACACATATTTGTCATATATATATTTATATGTGTGTGTGTGTGTGTAAATAAACACATATTTGTCATATATATATTTATATATATATATATATGTGTGTGTGTGTGTGTGTGTTAATAAACACATATTTGTCATATATATATTTATATATGTGTGTGTGTGTGTGTGTGTGTGTGTTTATAAACACATATTTGTCATATATATATTTATATATATGTGTGTGTGTGTGTGTGTGTGTGTGTGTGTGTGTGTGTGTGTGTGTGTGTGTTAATAAACACATATTTGTCATATATATATTTGTATATATGTGTGTGTGTGTGTGAGTGTGTGATTTTTTTAATGTGATTTTTAAGCGAATAGTTTTTTTTTTGTAGATTGTAAAACGTTTCAAGAATTGTTATTTAACGTTAATTAGTCAAGATAGTATTAATCATACCTTTGCACACAGATAAAAGTTGACGAGATTCAGAATAAATTACGAACGATCATACGTAATAATATTACTATTTTTTTATATTAAAATTTGTACAAGGATTACTATCGAATGCCAATGATTCAGTTAAAGAATTTATTTGCCCATAATCAAATTACCTCATGTCACAATAGTAATTCTTTTTTTAAATAAATTATCCCCTTAAAATAAAAGAAACTTTGACATAGCTCAATGATTTCAAATCACTGATAATGATAATCTTTTGAAAAAAAGAACAACACTATTTCACCCATATATAACAGCCTAACAAGATCTGTCACTCAAGGTTAGATTGGACCAGTGATCGTTCGTAATGACAGGATAATCTACTGTTTCCAAGAATGGGGCTTCATCTTTAGATGAAGTTTAATGCCATTTCTCTGAAACTGAAAGCTTTTAGGCATTGCTATCTTATAATAATAATAATAATAACAATAATAATAATAATAATAATAAAAAAAGAAAATCTGCAAAATTGTCGACTTTGCTGTCCCGGTAGACCACAGAATAAAACTCAAAGAATGAGAAAAGAGAGATATATACCTCGACCTTGCTAGAGAATTGAAAAAAATATGGAACATGAATGTGGCAATTATACCAATTGGGATTGGTGCTTTTGGCTCGGTAACTAAAGGATTATGAAAGTGCCTGGAAAATTTGGAAGTTGGCGGCCGAGTGGAGACCATCCAAACAACAGCATTATTGAAAACGGCCAGAATACTGAGAAGAGTCCTGGTGAATTGAAGAGACTTGTTGACACTCAAACTCCAGTAAAAAGCCATCAGCTGACGCTGATGTGAAAAACTCTAAAGGGTAATAATAATAAAACCTGGATAGTGAAATAAAAAAAATACATGAAAACCTGTAGAGTGGAATTTATAGCAGGAGGAAGAAACTAAGCTGAAGCAAAGATCCGAGGAGTTGTGTTTCAAGGAGATGCACTATCACCGTTACTATTCGTAATTGACATAATGCCGCTTAACTGCATACTCAGAAAATGCACTGGCGTTTACAAACTCAGCAGATCGCAGGAAAACATCAATTATCTAATGTACATCAATCATCTAATGATATCAAACTATTTGCAAAAAATGAGAAAGAACTGGAAACTCTAAAACACGCAGTTAGAATATACAATCAGGACATAGGAATAGAATTTGGCATAGAAAAAGGTGCCGCGCTAGAAATGAAAAGTGGCAAACGACATCTGATTGATGGAATGGAACTACCAAATCAAGAAAAGATTAGAACGCTCCGAGAAAAGGAAACAAACTAATACTTGAGCATTTTGGAGATGAAAGAAATAATTCAGAAAGAATATCTCAGAACTAGAAAGTTACTCGAGACAAAACTGTCTAGCATAACCTCGATAGATATTCGACACTCTTTTTGAAGATTACCAGAGAAAAACTTAAACAAATGGACCAAATTTAAGAAAGCTAATGATCATGCATAAGGTATTGCATCCCAAAGACAACGTTAACAGACGATATGTATCAAGGAAGGACGTAGGGAGAGGACTTGGAAGCATAAAAGATATTGTTGACACATCGAAAAAACGACTCAAGGACTAAACACGAACGGGGACTGATGACAGTCATCAGAAAGGTTACGGCCAACAGGATAAACAACAGAATGACAATAAATAGGGAAAACATGGGAAGAAAAACAACTCTACGGGCATTTTAAACGACTAATAAAAATCATTTTACACGTGAAAACCTGGACTTGGCTACGAAAAGGAAACTTTATGAGAAAAACAGGATACCTCCTAATAGCAGCACAAAACAACACCATAATAACCAATCATATCAAAGTGAGAATAGATAAGATGCAACAAAATCGCAAATGTAGGTTATGTGGTGATAGAGACGAAACCATCAATCAAATAATAAGTGAATGCAGCAAAATAGCACAGAAGGAGTATAAGAGTAGACACGACAGGATGGGCAAGGGGATCCACTGGGATATGTGCAAGGAATTTAAATTTGACCATACGGACAAATGGTATTTGCACAACGTAGCAGTTGTCCTGGCGCATGACGTACATCAACTCCTCTGAGACTTTGGCAAACAAACGTATCACATAATCTTGGCCAGAAAACGAGACCTTGTAATAATCAACAAAAAAGAGAACTTGCAAAATTGTGGACTTTGCTCTGACGGCTGACCACAGAATAAAATTGAAAGAAATTTAAAAGAAGGACAAATACCTCGTCCATGCAAGGGAATTGAAAAAACTATGGAAAATGAAGGTGACGATTATACTAATAATGATTTGTGCTTTTCGTACAGTCACCAAAGAATTGGTAAAGGGATTGGAGGACATGGAGTTTGAAGGAAGAGTGGAGACCATACAAACTACAGCATTATTGCGAACGGCCTGGCTAATGAGAAGGTTCCTGGAGACACGTGGAGACTTGCTGTCACTTAAACTTCAGTGAAAGTCGATCAGCTAACCCTGATGTGAAAAATTCCCAAGGAGTACATTATAATATTTAAACTTTTTTAATTGTTTGCACACAGATATATAGTTTCAAGTATAGTAGATGGTACAATAGTTGCATTTCACCCTCTGATGTGACCCTTGCGGGTAAATGAAATTGGATAAAATGGTAATAAAGGAATACTTTATATAACCCGACGTTCAAGAACCGGAGACTAATTTTCGTGTCATACTCATGACACACGTTGCTGGAGGGTCCCCTAACTGCAGAAGTGCACTTGGTGTGTTTTACAGACTCAGTCAACAAGGTGACGAACGTATATATATATATATATATATATATATATAATGATCTTTCGTTCATCTCCAGAAAGGGGCCCTTTGCATTTCTTATAGCTCTAATACCATTGGGAATACTATGCATCCAAATTTTCTCAATCGAGGTCTGGTAAATGGTTGCGTAGACTAGTTCTGTAACTTTGGTATCCCGACCGGTGTACAAGAATGAGATCATTAAATTTAATCATATTTACCCAACCCCTCCGCTCGGGTAGGATATGACACGAGGTCAATTTTAAGCGGAGTTTGACAGGTTTGTTTGAATTCAGAGTTTTCCTTCTCCTAGACTAGTTGCCTCGCCAAGGCTGAAGAACCTAGTCTGCCCTACTATTTACCCATAGCTGGAGGGAGAATAATTTGATTCATACCTTTCCCATGGGTATTAGTGCTATGTGAAATGCAATCAGTCCAGGATTTGAACTCGTGTTGCCGTGTCCAATTTCTGCGACGATAACCATTACACCACGGGCACCAGATCCTTAAATTTAATACTCTCTTGCTTGTGCATTAATTTTAGTATATATATATATATATATATATATATATATATATATATATATATATATATATATATATATTGAGGAAAATGCAATCGACAAAACCGAACGACAACATCGCTTAGAGAAATTTCTGATAAAAATAACAAATTATTTTTTTCAGCTTAATTGACTCTTGATTTTTACAATATATATTTTCCACAATAGTTATAACAGGTTCTTTTTTCGTTTGTTTTTATCAGATAATTTTGTGGATGAAACTAATTGTTTATCGGCTTGTCTAGCAAAATCAATATGATCGAGTCGCTCTTGGTTTGATTTATATATTTTTTTAATGGCATGTCAATCATCTTGGCTTAATTTAATGCCAAATCCATTCTTCTAGTATCACTGCTGTTCTAGAAGAACAGTAGTGATACTATTTAACCCATAGCTGGGAGGATAAACGGGTTTATACGTTTCCCTCAAATATTTGACTGAAATTGTACGTAATAGCGTGACTGGACTTCGAACTCGTTTACTACGGATCCGCAATCCATTGCTTTGAACATCACACAACAAGGACCACTTCCGAGTCGCTCTTCTGTAGCCCTTATAACAATTTAGCCAAAGAGTCTAGAGTCATACCTACCCTTTAATTGTGCCCATAATTCTATTTACTTTCCCGAAAATGTACAATAGCATCGATGAGATCAGTTAGTGTTATTTATTGTGCTTGATGTATTAAGTGACAAAGGATTCTTCCTAGAAAAGCTTTTGATAAATCTGAAAGTTCACCAAAGATTGCCAACAGAGTAGTATAATTATCATACCTAATTAGTCTGTACTAAATTTAGAGCTGACACACAGATAAACCTTTACGTGTATTAATATCTAATACTAATCATTCTACTGAATATTGACATGGACTCTTACTTACCCTTAGTAAAGGTCAGCCTCAAGACGGGCTTCCGTTGAATTTAAGACAAGAAATGTATCTCCATAGAGTGTCTCTCTTTTTATTTTCTCAACAGGTTATTTTGCTGCTACCCAGTCGTCTCTATAAAGATAATTTACATGATCCGGTGTTAATATATCCTCAATAGGTGACCTACTAGAGATGAAATATGTGGATTATTTAGACTTCCAAGATGAGGACAAGAAGGTTCTTTTAGATTAGTCCTCATAACAGCAAAAATACTGAGAGACACAAACCTACACACGAGCAAAGATAAAACAAAGTCCACTTACGTGTATCTCTCAGCAAAAATTAGACATCCCATTGAGAAGATGAAGAGTGAACGGAGAGAAGAATTTTGGGGCTATAGCTCTTCAAATCTCTTGAATTAGCGACACTGTGTATTATAAGCAACTATACTTTCTGGTCTTTTTGGAAAGTATGGATCCGAAGATCAAAGGTCTCTTTAAGAGAAAGTCTTTGCCTTCATGATAAAATATGTGTTGATTTTATAAAGTACAACTGCTGCAGCTAGCTAGCGCCCAAATAGCTTTGAATAAGTTCTACAACTGAACGCCGATTGAAAAACAGCCAGATTTCCAATAAAGTCATGTTTAAGATGTTCTACAGTTTTCCATTATCAAAGGGCGTGACTCACCTTCGATGGTCCATCTTTGGTCAGATGCTTCGGATGCATAAAAAAGGAATATGCTCTAAAAGAGTTTAACAAGTACCGGACAAGAAGGGGTTGCCAAAGTTTCTGAATAGGCTACGAGATGACCCGTAAAATGGAGGACTCGGAAGCCTCATGTCTAGAAAGTGAGTCAGAGAGCTAAGGACCCTCGCAAAGAAAAGAAGAGAATGACATAAAAAAAAGGAAGAACTGAATACTGCAGTAGGATGTTTAAGCATCTACAAAAGCATAATGCAGTAATACACAGGATTTTATTATGTAATTTTATTTTTTTATAAAATGAAGTTTCATGTAATGATTGCGTCTTCTATTCTAACGAACAAACCTGAATCCTGTTGTAATAAAACAATAGTAATAAGATATTCTATATACTTTAAGTTTATATATATATATATATATATGTGTGTATGTGTGTGTGTGTGTGTGTGTTAATGTTTATTATTATACACGCATACGTGTGTCTGCACATATAACCTTATATGTCTGCGTAAATTTTCTCTCTTTATGCATGCAAACAACCCCTGATAATGGCCCATGAAAGGTTCGAAAGTGCTCGGCACAATTTTGGTAAATTCATCCATCAATTCCAACCGGAAACCAAAACACTTATCAGGAAACTTGAGAGGATTTTCATAAGATTATAGAGTCAAAATATGTTTTTATTATTTAATCAAACATATATATATATATATATATATATATATATATATAGATGGATTGATGAGTGGCTTTATGGATAGATTAACAAATGAATGCAGAGATAGAAATGGGGAAGATAGATAGATAGATTGATAGATAGATTATACGTGCAATAATAATTTTTGTAAGAAAAAAACACTCAGGATGTAACCATATTCCAGGTATGTCTGGACTACTATGGACCAATTTCAAACACATTTACAGATAACATGAAGATGTTCAAATTTAGTACCAAAATTACAATCCTGATAAGAAACAACATTATAGATATTTGTAATATTTGATGAATTTTACTTTCTACAAGATGTTCTGACCATTTGGTCTAGACACCGACGCCGGCAACACCGATGATATTGCACACCTGGCAAATGCACCCGGCCAATCCGAAACCCTGCTACATAGTCTGTAACGACCCACTGCAGACATCGACCTCTATATTAATGCACACATGACGGAATAGATGTGCTTTAATCAAACAGGCGACATCTCCACATAAAACGGTAGCTCTCTGAAACTAGTTAACAAGTTCACCTACCTAGGAAGCAGTGTCTCAGACATCGACACGTGACAAAGGTGTGGACTGCTAACGGTAAGCAATCGGTCATAAGGAAGTCATACCTGACCGATAAAATGAAGCGCAGTTTCTTCCTAGCAGCTGTCGTGTCGATACTGCTATATGGATGCACTACATGGACGCTAACTAAATGTATGGAGGTAAAGCTGGACGACAACTACACAAGAATGCAGTGAGCAATATGGAACAAGTCCTGGAGACAGCACCCCTCAAAGCAGCAGCTGTATTGCCACCTACCACCCATCAAGAAAACTTTCAAAATTAGACGAACCAGACATGTGGGACACCACTGGAGTAGTAGGGATGAGCTCAAAGGGATGTACTCCAGTGGACCCCTTCACATGGACGTGCAAAGGCAGGATGACCATCTCGATCAGACATACAACAGCTCCGTGCCTATGCGGCATATAGCCATGAGGACCTGCAGGAAGCAATGGACAATAGGAAGTGGTGGCGTGAGAGGGTCCGAGCTGGCAGCACGCTATGATGATGATGATGATGATGACTTTCTGCAAAAGATCCCCTCAGGTTTAGCTTAACTTTAATTGATCATGAATTTTTGTAACTGTTGATGAAATAAAAACTGCAACTAAAAGTATATTGATATTTTCATATATATTAATTATTCATATCACCATATCTTCTTTTCTAATCAAGAATTTGTTATTTCATTGTCTTTTAATTGCTGCTCTGTCGTTATTATATTTGAGATGAAATAAGCTTTTAAGTCTACGGTTGATACTTTTGTTTATTTTGGAGGCTTTTTTTTGTTTCATTTAAAATTGGTTGTTCACTTCGAAATTCCTTAACCTCCTTTCTGTTTATTGTTCTTTCTGAATCAGGTAAATGCTATTCTGTTTTGAAGGCTTACAATTTTTTTTTCTTTTTGAGTCTAAATTTGAAAGATTATACGGCATCACAATGGCAACTCTGCGTTATTGTATTTTGGTTCATTTTGTTTCCAGAATCCTGTTACGTAAAATTTTATTTCAAAGAAAATCAACATTATTTAGACAGATATGAGCCGGTCAATTTCAAATTCATGATTACTAGTATATTTTAATTCAGATCTATATACTTTGATAGTTATATAATGTTTGATCTTGAAGGATTGCATGTTGTTGTTTTTTCTGAGGAGTCTGTATTACTACTCTCTAAACCCTGTATGTGTCGTGTCCATTTTAATCATTGCATAGTAAAACAAATTCTTAGAAAGCATTTTTCGTTGAAGGGGCATTAATTCATACAGCAAGAATTACAATGGAATTCTACAGTATGTTAACCTTCGTTCACTACTAATTGCTCATGTTTTGCAATAATTTATAGTACATTATCAGTAGATATCTGCGTATTTTTGTAATTCATTTGTTAAATATTCTGTATAGATGAATTATTGAACATATATTATATTTCTGCCTTTGTTTTCTTTTTCTTTGAGTCTGATACGCTATGTTGTTTTTATTATTTCAGGTCCATTGATTTTCTCAACTCAGATGGTTTCAATAGCAAATCTGATAATATTTTTTCACGTTTTCTTATTCATTCATGTCCTGGCAACCGCTTGTCTTTCTTCCTTAGAAGGACATTTCCTTCAGAGTTTCCTATCAATATACCTATATCTCTTCACGTTTCCCTGGTTTTAAATGAAAGGCATTCACATCAGAGAACCTTCCATTGAAGTTTGTTTTCTATCTATTTGGAATGTGTATCTATTTTTAAAATAACACCGGATACTTTTTCTTTGTACTATACTTAAAATTAAAGTTCATTCATCGTATATCACATAAAAAATAGAAAAATATTACAACAATTCTAATATGAAAAACAAAATTAATAAACGAGTATCCATTAACATACCATAACTCGGTATATAAAAAAAAGTAAATTTGTGACTGTAATCGAGGGTGACCCGAGGCTCCCTTTTCAGTAACTACTACAACGAGATGTAGGGCGGCGCTACTCATTTCCCTGGATTGCTCCACTTTACCCTTGATACTTACCTTATAAATGTGGAGTGTTAAGCAAGGAGGCATCAAGTACCATCTTTTTTATGCTTTGGTATGACTCGACCTTGGATTAAACACCGGGCTCCAGGACCATTGGCGACGGTTTTAATAATACATATAACATATTATTCACAATCCTTAATTATATATCTCTCTCTCTTTCTCTCTCTCTCACACACACACACACACACCAACCTATATATATATATATAATATATATATATATATATATAATATATATATTTCGAGTAGAGAGAAGCGGAGAGAGAGAATGTGTGTACGTGTGTATGTTTGTATGTGTATAAAGAGTATATATCTTTCAGAAAAATAATATAGAACAATAGAAAGCAATTCAACTTTCATAAGAAACGTTTTATTTTCATTATGTATTCTGTCCATTAATTTCTCAAACTGTCATCGCATTATATATATATATATATATATATATATATATATATATATATATATCAACATCCTCGCCATCATGTCATACTCTCAGCACGGATATCCTGACCCGCTCCATTCACCCTTCTCTATCGTCCATCGTTTCTGGTAGGTCTTCAAGGCTACATCCTATATCGGCACAAAGCTGTTGTATGTAGGTTTTGCTGGTCGTCCTGCCTTTGCTCATCAATGTGAAGGGGTCCACCGGAGTACGTCACTTATGAGTTTGGCCCGACTATTGCAGCGTACTGCATGTCTGGTTTGTCTAACTTGGACAGTTTTGGTGATAGGTGGTAAGTGGCCATACAACTGATTCTTTGTGGGGTGCTGCCTCCAGGACTTGTTCAATATTGTTCGCAGCATTTTTGTGTAGTTTCCCTCAAGCTTTTTCTCCATCTGTTCGGTTAGCGCCCGTGTAGTGCATCTATATAGCAGTATCGACAGGACCACTGCTTGGAAGAAACTGCGTTTCATCTTATCGATCAGGTCTGACTTCCATATGAGCGATAGCACCTATCCATAGGCTATCGGTCATAAAAAAAAAGAATGGACAACTATCAATATATATATATATATATATATATAATATATATATTATATATATATATATATATATATATATTAATATATATATATATATATATATATATATATATATATATATATATATATATATATATAATGATATGATATAATGCAATAAACCAATGGTCAGCCAGCATAATGTGAATGAAATATTTGTTATAAACTGTTTTGCGGGGTAATTCCTCCACTTCTCCACCAGAGAGCTGGATATGACACCAGGTCAATTATTAAGCGAATTATACCTGGTTTGAATTTAGAATTATTCTCTTTTTAGACAACTTCTCTAACCAAGAACCTTGTATTTCTGACTCCGCAGATATCTATGTATATGTATGAGCGTGCGTGCGTGCGTGCGTGCGTGTGTGTGAAGTCATTAGTATAATATCATTATTTAAGTAAATCAATTTTCAAATACCATGTGTATTTCTTTTTCATAAGGTATATATGTCTAGAATTCTCCCACTTAATTATACTTGAAAATAAACAATAAACAATAAAAAAACAGCCCCCTTGTAACCTACTGTTAGCCTCAGTAGGTATGCAAAATCATGTGTAAAATTTCTCTATGACGATCAACACGGAATACCAGCAAATTCATGCTTGTTAGAATTCTGATCTTTGAATAACAAGCAACACAAAATCAGGAAAAATAATTTTGACGAAAAATTCCTTATAAAACTATTGCAATTTAAAGCAATATTTGAGATAAAACGCCAAAATTGGCAAATTCATACAACAAAAAATTAAAATGATAAGCGAAAACGTCCATTTTCCTATCTTTTGGCGAATATCCTAAGAATGCATTAAAGTTAGAAACTATTTACTTTCCTTCTAAGTCGTTTGATCGCTCAGCTTCGTTTCGTTTGTTCCATTCCAAAATTTAGTCTTCTATTTCTTTGGCGAACTAAATAAATGTAAAAGAACCTCGACTTTTAATGTGCTCTATAAGTATGAGTGATCTATTGCACATGAAACTATTTTGAATTTTTGTTCATTCCTTTTTTTCTTGCATTTTCTTCTTAGGTTGTTTATATCAAAATTTCAAGTTTTATTTTTCTTCCTAACATACTTTATGGAGAATATTTGCAGATAAAAGGAAATTAAAACAAACAAAATAAAAACTCTTTGGTTCGCATGAAACTTTCTTATAGAAAAAAAAATGTGTTTCAAAATCCATGACAATTATCTTCCATGAGAGTGAAAGTAAGTAAAAGAAAGAAGAAATTAATGGGCTCTGAGGAAAGCAAACGTATTTGCATATAAAATGCCTTGACGAAATATAATGTATAAAAACAAAGGTTGCAGAAGTCATTTTGAATATGCATATAAAACTAAAAGTTATGCATAAATGGAAATTTTTCCTCTCTCCTCTTTCCTCCCTTCTCTTATTCATTCTCCCTCTCTTTCTTTCTCTGCTCTCTCTATATATATCTATCTTTCTCTGCTCTCTCTCTCTCTCTCTCTCTCTCTATCTCTCTCTCTCTCTGCCTCTCATATACTAAGAGAAACAAAAACTGATGCACACTCAGATATATATATTTGCACTATATATATATATATATATAAATATATATATATATAGAGAGAGAGAGAGGGACACACACACCCACACACACACACACACACACACTCACACACACACACGAATATGCACGTGCATGTTCACACACGCATAAAAACCCACACACACATACGTACACCCACGCATATATATATATATAAAGAGAGAGAGAGAGAGAGAGAGAGAGGAAGAGAGAGAAGAAGATGACGTAAGAGAGAGAAGGAGAAGAAGAAAGAGAGAGAGAGAGAGTAAAATATATTATGTCATTGTTTACATATATATATATATATATATATAAAGTTGGCGACCTTAGTCGAGGGTGAGTCGAGGTACCTAGTTCAATAGCAGTTACACCATGTGTAGGGGATGGCGCTACCACTTAACCCATGAATAGCAAAAATATCGGAACAATGTGTCCTTACAACCCACTACCACTTTTAATAAGAGTAAAAGAAATATGATTCAGATGCGTTAATGTGTTGCCAAGATGAAAAAATGTTTGCTATACTATTTGTTCTGGGTAAGGCTTAGAAGTTTTTGAATGAATTTCGTAACGATCCTGCACAGTAAATGCGCATTTCATTGATCTGCATCTAAATACTTGTAGGGGTAAAAATGGAAAGATTACGGTGTGTGGTGAAAATGATGATGCTATAAACATGACTACATATGTATTTATTCCCGTTTCAGAATTTCGAATCCTCAATTCTGAAAAAAATGTTTCGCTGTCAAATTGGTTAGTCGATTTTAAGTTACTATCCATAACGTAAAACTTTTAAAATTTCTTTTTTAATCTAGCATTATTTCTAATTATAATAGTATCAAAGAAAAAAAAACTTTCTTTTCAAATTACTTCCTTCTCTTCAGTATTTCCTTCTAAAGAGTAAGTATATCCTTAATATGTTTCTTTTTAATTAACACTTAATCATTTTTGTATTAAATGTTTTCGTTATGATTTCTACATAGATATTATCTAAACTAAATTTTACATTGCAGACCTAAAATACAGACATAATTTCATTCGATAGAAAAATAGAAACGTAGATTTGATTTTGTGAGTTAAAAAAATCATCTGTATAAGCAATGACGTTATGCTTTGAAACCATTTTGGAATTCAAGGAACTCATCAATCTGGTTGCCCATTCAGCTGGGGTTATAGAATACACTGACTGTGTCTCTGCTGAGAGGTATGACCTTCCAACGCGTGTCCTGGATATGACACTAAACAATTTGATGGTGAGACTGCAGTAATGCTTGAGCTTTGGTGAATGCAGAGTACCCTTTCATTATCATCGCTTCCAGGTCCACTCGGGTCATGAGTGGTAGAACCTGATAGGGCCCTATCTATGGGTCAAATAGAACTAAATTACGTACTTATGCAAAACTGAAATGACTGAAATAGAACTGTTTCTTTAGAAGGAATCTGTACTTACGTTGAACTGAATTGTTTCAAATAGAACTGTTTTGACATTTAACTCTTTGCAGACAAAAAACTATTCTTAAACTAAGCTAAATTGTTTGAATTTAGAAATGTTTGAATAAACTGAATGGCTTGAAATAGAATTGTTTTCTGACAATTAAACTGTGTTCTTATGCTAAACTGAATTGTTTGAAATAGAACTGTCTATTTGTATAAAAGTAGACTGGCGTTAAATAACGAATATACCATAAACCAACCAATATCATTCCGGTATGATAGAATACTATTTCAATTTTTTTTTTTTTCATTTTTTGTTTCTTGAGTTTATCTGAATAATATAATAAACTAAAACATTATAAAGTTATTACACCTGCCGTGAAGAGAAATTTAATAAAGAAGAAAACATTGGCATATCACAATATCAACAAAGTACATTTTTTCTTATTTTATGTTTACATAGCATCGACTATATTTCTGTTTTTCCCTAATTTATACAGCTCAGTCGGATGGGACTGTCGAATTCACTGAATGCATCTCTACAGAAGACGAAGACCCAATGAGGGTGCAGTATATAACACTAAACAATCTGATTGTGAAGCTGTCATAATGTTGGTGATTTGGGGAATGCAGCGTACCGCGCTTCATTGCCCCCAATCCCATTGCCATTGATTCCGGATTGGTAGCACCTGAGAGGGTCCTATCTGTGGGCCGAAAAGAACTGTTTGACATTTAAGCTAAGTGCAAACAATTGACTTATTCTAAATAGTATTGTTTGAAATAGAACTCTGCGTAAACAAATGATTAATGGTTAATTGAACTGTCAGTAATAACAAGACTTGGAACCATTTAACAATGCGCAAATAAAATAGTTATGATGAATAGAATAATTACTGTTAAATAGAAATATGTTTAACCACTTCACAGGGTGCAAACATATGAATACATGAATAGAATTGTATGTGTGAGATAGCAATAACTGAAAATATTTAACTTTATAGAAACAATAGCAATGATTGAGCGCAAACATATAATTGTTAACCCATCCAAAAATACCGAGAAACTAATCTCTAACACGTGTATATCAAGTGAAATTTTAGCATATTTACCACTGAAGCTTAATATCTAGCGAAATTTTAGCAAAGAAATAACTGATATTAAATTGTGACTTACATAGCAAAGCTTGAAACTATTTAAATTTGTACAAACAGGATTAATAATGAATAGAATTAATGGTATTAGATAGCAATACTTGAAACTATTTAACTCTGTGCAATAACTTAGCTTAGACTTAATTCAAAATGTTATCAACGAAATCGGTTTCCAACTCGAATATATTTAATATACATGTATAAACTAGATTTGGTATTAAACAAAGAAGAATGGTTGAAATGCGATTTAACAGAACACCAAATCAAAACTAATATATATATATATATATATATATATATATATATATATATATATGAAAGGAAAAAACAGAGAGAAGTGAGTGAGGGAGAGAAAAGAAAGAAAAGAAAGAGGGAGATACCTATATTTCTGCATCTAAAAATTAATGCGTAAATAGTTACATTTCTGTGCTATAGATTATTTCCACAAATACATTGTTTTTCATTTTTTATCGTGTGTGTGTGTGTGTGTGTGTGTGTGTGTGTGTGTGTGTGTGTGTATTTTCATATCTGAGCGTTCGTGTTTGTGTGTGTGTGTGTGTGTGTGTGTGTGTGTGTGTGTGTAAATTGACATGTTTAACCAGGTATCTCATTATTCTCATTTTTCTTATATTGAACCCATCAAATCTTTGAAAACATATTGCCTGCGCTTAATTGGAAAGTCAAAACTTTTTTTCTCTGCTATGATTACAAGAGTACGTTTGCAATTCAAAGGATTGCTCATATCACTTTGTATTTTTATGAAATAATATGGAAAAGATCGAAATCAAAACTCTAATTCTTGCTGCAAAAAAGACATCAATAATCCTCGTCTTAAAAACTTCACATAGTTATTTTAATAGGATTGTTTTGTTGTTTGTAATTATTATTTTTTTTGTATGTTTTTTTTCTCATTTGAATTTTCACTACTCGGCCATGCTATTTTATCATGCTATTCTAGTTGTCACCGCGTTATTAAACAGTCATGAGCCAGAAGATTGCAATCCTTTAATCTAGATTTAATAATAATAATAATAATAATAATAATAATAATAATAATAAGCCCAGGTGGAGTGGTTGTAGGAGCACCGCTGATCACGCGTTGACAATCAACTTCTATTTGTGTTGGTCGTGAGCTGTAATCTGCAACTTGGTGAAGAGCAGGTCTGTTCATATGTTACCTTCCCATCTCTTCTGTCTGCCTCTTCGTCTTCCTTCCGGCACTGGGCCTTGCAGGATATTCCAGAACTGATGACCTTACCCGATTATTTTTCTTTTCTTCAAAATGGTAAACAGCCTGTCATTTGAACGAAAGTTTTCAGTTACTCTTTTCCTGACTTTCTCATTTGCCATGTTGTCTGCGTATGCGATGTTCAGGATCATGCAGTAGTATCTCATCTCAACAGCTTCATTGCGTTTCTGGAGGTCAGCAGTGAGGAGTTACAATTCACGATTGAACAGAAAATTTGAGATAACGATTGTGTGTATGAATTTGATCTTTCCTATTATTAAACATTTGGAAAACATGAAATAATTTTGCTTTTACACTGCCATATTACATTTTTATGAAAAAATAGCATTGTTTTCATTCACTGTTATTCTTATTCAAATGCCTCTATCTTGCTATTTATGATATTTATAAAATTCTAAATGAGGAAACATAACTCATTATCTTACATGACGATTTAGATCTTGTAATGTGCGACATGACTGTTTCAGACCCACCTTCTCGTTCTCTTTTTGCTTTGTTCTTTGAACTGTGAAGACATTCTTTGTGTTGTCTGCCTAGAGTTGAAAAAATGCATAGCTAAAATGACCACACATTTTAAATAAGTCTTTTTTTTTTAATTTCACATTGTAAATCTTACCTATACAGCTTGTTCATTGAATTATATCTGTATAATTCTACCATGCACCTTTTTTTTTGTATTATTTCTTTTTATACTGATTATATGTATATGACATTTATTAAAATATTAATGGTCTTGCATGTGTCTGAGAGTGCATATTGTATTTCTTTCCATTGTACTCAAAGTTTATATATAATGTATACACTAATGCTAATATCGATCATGGTTGAGGACTCTTCAAAACATTTTCTCTAACGCCAAACTTTTTAAGAATCCAACGGAGTTCACAACAATTTTGTCTCCCTCAAGTCAAGCCTGCTCCTACAAAAGCATAGCTCCATGTCAATTTGCTCATTTCGCCTTACATTCTTTTGGTCTCGTTATTAATATTGAAAGCCCAGCAAAAAAGAGAGTTAATTTGATTTACATTTTGTTTGACGTAAAATTGCTTAATAAAGGTACCGACGATTTACGTCTGTATTGTCTGTAAATGTGTTTGTGGGCGCCTTGGGTAGTGTAATAGTGTAATAGTTAGCAAGCTTGACTAGTAAAACTGCAAGAGTGAGTTCGAGTCTCATTGGTTGCCCCATTCATTCGGCCTTGTGTCACATCTTAGCAAAAAGCATAGTAAATTAGTCTGTAAATATGTTTGCGTTCCTCAGCAACGGGTGAGGAGTTGTCCTCGTGTGAAGTAGTCAATGTGGTTGATTCAGACGTCGCAGAAAGGGAGATGAAAATCAAGTCGCACTATTATGCTCAAGTTCAAACTCGAAATGCGAAAAGTATTGGTTAGATAGTATCGAAATGCAAAAAGTATCGGTTAGATAGTATCGAAATGCAAAAAGTATCGGTTAGATAGTATCGAAATGCAAAAAGTATTGGTTAGTATCGAAATGCAAAAAGTATCGGTTAGATAGTATCGAAATGAAAAAAGTATTGGTTAGTATCGAAATGCAAAAAGTATCGGTTAGATAGTATCGAAATGAAAAAAGTATCGGTTAGATAGTATCGAAATGTGAAAGTATTAGCTAGATAGTATTGATATGAAAAAAAAAATATTGGTTAGATAGTATCACTGTTCTTCTTCTATAATGCTTTAGCATTAGATAAGCCAGAAAGTTTGATATGCCATTCAACAAAGAAAACAAACCAAAGGAAACATATGTACTTCTATTTCTTGTTTTCTTATTAATACCAGAGTATCTACCTCCCTACTTATGAGTAATAGATATATATCATGTTCATGAGAATGATTAATTTGTTTGGCTTGGTTTATTTAAAGGCATATCAAACTTCATAGGTTATTGTTATGACCCTGGAAGGGGTCATAAAGAGAATGGAACACCACCGTAATATTATAAGTATATATTTAAGAGAACGAAGGATGGTTACGAGAACATAGGACGGTAAGCTAGTTTGCATAACCGCGCTGGGGCGAGGTTAGCTAGACTGATGTCATATTGCTGCGTCTTCCGGTATTATGGAGAGCGGTTGAGTCCATTAGTAGGTGATTCCTCCACAACAGTTATTTAATGGCATATTAAACTGCGTAGGTTATTTAATGCCAAAGTCATCCTGGGAGAATAACAGCGTTTCTATTTATAACGGAGCTGGGCAGAATAAACAATACATACACACACACACACACACTCACATATATATATTGGTTGCAGAAACAAAATTAGGAATAGTCTATTATAATAATAATAAACGACTCTATTATTAAAAAAAAAGATTAATTTTCATTTAAAAGATAAAGGACGAAATAAGAAGATAAACACAAACAGTAAATTTAATCAATATTGCCACCGTTTTTTCATTTATTGAATCAAACCATTTTTAAAACGATTAACATGCCATAAAAATAAATTCTTCAAAAAAGTTATTCCTCAATAACTTTCTTTAGCGAAGCAATATTTGGATGGGAAGTTATATTTGTTCTGTTTTCTAAAACAAAAAAAAAACATATAGAGTAATCAAGAAGTTTATAGTCTATAAGTCTATAGAAGGCTATATATATATATATATATAGAAGGCTATATATATAGGTTATAGTTTATATAGTCTATAGAAGGCTATAATCGTCTAATCTCTGCCGACAGTTTTCTCGCGGGTTTTCAATTCATTAGCATGCATTCTTTTAAACATTTTAGGATCCTTCTTAATTGATGTCGAGAGAACAGTTAATAAAGCTTTACTTTTGATTTATTTTCCAATCCTTAACTCCCACTTTTCCTTAAAAAGTTATTTTTCTATAAGAATTTTTTTTTAAAATGGTGTAATGGTTATCGTCGAAGGGATTGGACACGGCGACACGACTTCAAATCCGGGACTGATTGCATTTCAAATACCACTAATACCCTTGGGAAAGGTATGAATCCAATTATTCTCCCTCCAGCTATGGGTAAATAGTAGTGCAGACTAGGTTCTTCAGCTTTGGTGAGGCAACTAGTCTAGGAGAAGGAAAACTCTGAATTCAAACCTGTTAAACTCCGCTTAAAAAATTGACCTTGTGTCATATCCTGCCCGAGTAGAGGGGTTGGGTAAATATGATAAGAATTTTTTTTTTTTTTTGCTTTGTATAGAGGAGACAAAGAAACTCCAATGATTTTGGAATTATCTTTGCCTTGGTTTCGGCTTTAAGCAAATCATAGTTTCTTCACCGTTTCTTTTCTTGCTCACTCATATTGGACTGTAACTCTCTTCAGGGATGATATTGTTGGTCATGAATGATTTTATTCATTTAGTTGTTTCATATACTTGAATAATTTATTTTATCTATTTTTTCATATCGCTGTAAACAGCAAAATATCATATTTGGTCAGTATGTATTATAGGATTGGTTATTGTGGGCAATTCTTTTAATAATTTACGTAAAATAACATTTGTTTAGGAAGTCGATCTTATTTCTGTTAGGATTATAGAGCGGCAATTTGTTGAATTTTCAATGAAAAAGGAATGTGAATTTAAACCAGTTTTTTTTTTTCTGCATTAAAATTGATTCGTGTTCTATACTTCGTGTACTGGATGACTTGGGTGAATGATAAATACACATAATGAACATTTTGTAATATTTCAAATGCTTGTTGTGTTCCAAATGAAACAGTGGTCCATATGAGTATTCAATTTATTTTCAAAGAAGATAATGCTCCCAATCAGCATTTCATGCTTATACAAAACCGAATTGTTTGAAATGGAACTGTTTTTGACATTGACACTGTACTTACACTAAACCGAATTGTTTTATATAGAACTATTTTGGTTTTTAACTGTATGTAGACAAAACATGAACTTATACTAAAATGAATTAGCTGAATTATAACTGTTTGAATAAACTGAATATCTTGAAATAGAAATGTTTTTGATAAACTGTGTACCCATGTTAAATTGAATTGTTTGAAATGCAACTGAATATTTGTATAAAAATGGATTTGGTGTTAAATAGCCTATATAGGTTGATATGCCATAAAACCCAACCCACCAACAAACCAACCACTTAGCATCTCTGTTGGATATTGGGCTATAAATTGCTGTAAATTAAAGTTCGAGCATTTTGACTGCATTTCACTTATGGTTTGTTGTGTCATTTTGCAGAGTTCCTCTTACTTACATACAAATATTATGATGATAATATATATATTTATATATATATAAGTTAGAGATTAATTGTTTAATAAAAGCAAAAGTCAACATATCAACTAATAAGTGAAATTCTTAATCAACAATGCTTCTGATAACTAGTTCATGAGTGAAGATATATGAAAAGATTTAATCCCAAATTAATCATCATCAACAGCAGCATGAAGGTATAAAAACAGGACAGATACTTTTGCGTCCTTTTAACCATCCGTTACTATCGGCCGGAACTTCAGTAAAACCTTTAGACGGCATCATGTGTCCGTTCACAGCTTATGAATACTGGTAGGCCAAAACCTGGGTTTCGTTGTAAAGGAGTCCATCGGAGAACATCACTTAAGCGTTAATCCTTACTCCTCCAGTAGCGCACAGCAAGAGTGATTATTTCACTGACATGGTTTGTGAGATGGTAGGTAATTGGTCGTGCAACTGCTATTTTGAATGCAGCCCCCAGATTTTTTTGAAACAGTTCATTTCATTATTAGTACTCAAGCTTTTTATCAAGCGATTCAGAAGAGTCAAAGTCATTATCATTTTACGCTATTAGCACGAATCTCCTTGACCCTCTCTGGTCACCCATCTCTATCGTTCATCGCTCCTAGGAGGTCTTCCAGGCTACATCCTGTATAGGCACAGAGCTGTAGTATATAGGCTCTTGCTGGTCATCCAGATTTTGCTCGTCAATGTGAAGGGGTCCACAGGAGTCTATCGCTTATGAGTTCGTCCTTAATTTTCCAGCACTATCCCACATGTCCGGTGGGTCTAACTTGTATAGTTTTCGTTTGGGTGGTAGGTGGCCGTACAGCTGCTGTTTTTGAGGGAGTGGCCTCCAGGACTTGTTTAATATTGCTAGCAGCATTTTTGTGTAATTGTCGTTAAGCTTTTTCTCCATAAGTTTAATTAGCGTCGATATAGTGCATCCATATAGCAGTATCGACACGACCGCTGCTTGGAACATACTGCGTTTTATTTTATCGGTCAAGTCTGACTTCAATATGACCGATAGGCTATCGATAGCTAAAAATGCCTTTGCAAGTCACGTGTTGATGTCTTTCTTGGTTGATGAGGCACTGCTTCCTAGGTAGGTGAACTTGTCCACTAGTTTCAGAGAACTAACACAATTACGACTTGGAAGAATATGTGATCTATTTTATCCAAGAGATTTGATTTACATGTCATCGATAACCTCTAAATAGCTGTCATTCATTGTAGGGTTTATTATTTCAAATGTTTGGATTTTTTATCTATTTGTTGCTTCTATTTTTCATATGGAGTCAGTCAGTCTCTGTTTACTGTCTGGTAAATTTACGCTAATTTGAGCTTCTACAAATGACAAAAAATTGGTCCCCGGTATAGAATGTTTGACGGAGAAAAACAAGCCAGTATATATATATGTAGGATTACCAATCTTCAATGATAATTTTAAGGGCAGAGTTTTGAAGTAGTAAAAATGAAGGCTTTAATCAACTTCGATATGCATCAATCATATTTTCCTGTCGCCTGGTTGAATCAAGATACATGTTGTTTTTTTTTAACCATAACCTTGATGAACTGTCTGAAAGTATTTTTTTCCATAGAATAATTCTAATACATTTTTATATATCGAAGTAAACATGATTTATTCAGTTAAAGATTACATAATGGCATATTCATTTTAAGATCTCATATTTTCATGATTGTTAGAGCATTTTCTTTCACTGTTTTGCACAGCTGATTAATACACATACGAATGCATGACTAGATATATCGTTTTAGAAATGGAAAGAGACAATTTCCATGTTATTAGGAACATCATAAAATGTGTCTTTTTTGATTGGTAGATTGATTTGACAGCATGTCAGTTCTTGTGGTGCAACTTAATTTGGAGTCTAGGCTTTTAAAGTCAATAATATGTTTGCGAGAAACTAATATTAATAATCATTTGTAAGCAATTTTATCTCCAAGAAACTATTCTTAATGCAACTAACTTACAGTTATATCATTTTAAGTATTACTATCGAATACCAGTAATTTACAACAAATTCCATGATTTCAAGTACTTATTCCGGTTGAATAATAATTTGTCACTCAAACACCAGTTACAAACCATAAGCTAAATCTGATGCGAAAAACTCTCAATGAGTAAATAATAATTACTAAAGGATAATTAAAAGGCCAGGATGACTTGGAAGTTGGTGGACGAGTAGAAACTATCAAAATGACAGCATTGCTGAGAACGACCTGAGGAGACTTGCTGTCATTCAGATTCCAGGGAAAAACCATCAGCTAACACGGATGTAAAAAACTCTAAAGGAGTAAATAATAATAATAATCATAGTAATAATAATATTTGTAATATTAATAATAATAATATATTTCCTCATAGCAGAATAAAACTACGCCATAAGAACCAACCAAATCAAATCAAGATTAGATAAAACACAATAAAACAGCAGATTTAGGTAATATGGTGATAGAGAAGAACAAAAAAAATCATATATTAAGTCAAAGCATCAATATATCACAGAAATACTATAAGACTATACACGACTGGCTAGGAAGGTGATCTACTTGGAAATAAGCAAGGAATTTAAATTTGACCACACGAACAATTGGTATATGCACAACCTAGAACCTGTATTGGAGAATAAGACGTACAAACTCCACTGGGGTTTTGAGTTACATACTGATCACCTAATCTCGTCCAGAAGTCCAAACCTTATAATAATCAACCCCAGCAAAAAAAGAGAATCTGCTAAATTGTGAACTTTGTTGTTCCAGTTGACCACAGAGTAAAACTGAAAGGAAAAACTGTGGGACATGAATGCAACAGTTATACCAATTATCGTTGGTACTCTGGATACAGTCACCAAAGGATTGATAAAAGGACTGGAGGACTTGGAAATAAGAGGAGGAGTTGTAACAATCCAAACTACAGTATTGTTCAAATCGTTCAGAATACTTAGAAGTTTCCTGGAGACATGAGGAGATTTGTTGACACTCAAACTCCAGTGAAAGACCATTGACTAACGCTGATGTGAAAAATCTCTCGGAGTCAAATAATAAGAGGACTGGATGAGATGGATATTGAAGGATTGATCGTAACAAACCAGCCTAAGATCAGTACAATGATGTGAAGAGTTCAGTGGACTTGAGGGGACTTATCACTCAAACACCAGTGAAAGAGAACTTGATGACTTGGACATTGTAGGATTGATCGTGACAACCCAGCCTAAAGCATTGCTAAGATCGGCTAGAGTACTCGGAAGAGCCCAAAGGAGACTTGTTGTCATTCAATCTACTGTAAAGTAACCACAGGTGAGAAGAACAGGAAAGGAAAGAAATATTCGTGATAAATACGCAGTTTTGAGAAAATTTTTGTGTAAGAGGTATTCTAGAGATGTTTCTTAGTCGTTCAAATTTACAAAAGAAGCCGACATGAACTATATCTTCGTAATTATTATTGCGACTCACATGAACTATAGTTAAGGTAGTACGTAAGTAGGTGGAAATTTCCGTACCACAATAGGTTTGGTTTCTTTGTTTTTAATGGCATCTCAACTCTTTTTAGGTTATTTAATGCCAAAGCCATTCTCCTAGAAGAACAGTAGTGGTATTATTTAACCCATAGCTGGGAGGATAAGGGGGTTCATACCTTTCCCAAGAGTATTCGCCCGAAAGTGAACGTAATAGCGCGACTGGAGTACGAACTCGCGTACTACGATTCCGCAGTCCATCGCTTTAACCATCACACCACGAGGACACCCCCCACAATAGACTACCCATGAAAATCGTGACAACTCAAGACATAATTCAACGAGGGACACGGACATACAGGTCTGGGTATCTTTATCGGTAGGTTCTCACTTGATAGCCAACATAGTGGATCCGATCGGTATTCTGTGAATGTTGGCTGTTCTATTTTAAGAGACACAAACGATAACCAAAGCAATCTTTCAAATCAGAGTTTTCAACACAGGAAATGGACAACAGGAGATATTTTATTTTAGGAGCTATTCCATGATAAGTGGGTATAGAAAAAGAAAGTAAGAAATCTGGGAAGAATACGTACATTCAAAACAAGCCAAAAACTCGCAGACCAAACTAGGATGATAATAAAGAGAGGTTGGTTTTCTGACCACAAAATATTAGAAATACACTAGTAAATAAATAGGGATAAATGTCAAAAATTACCGACTACAAGAATGAATACTGTAAATACTGAAAAACACTCAATCCAAATTCATACGGAAAGTATTACTAATAGAAACAGAACAAACACTAACAGGTGAAGAAAAATAAATGTAGCGACTATAAAGATGACGATGTTTGAAAAGAGAAATATATTAATATCTCTAAGGAATCAAGACTGAAAAACCGTTGAGGTAGAAACGGAAAAACATTAACGCATATCTCTGCGAACAACATCACGGAATTAAATGAACTAATCTATGCAGGAGCAAAATTAGTCTTGGAAAAAAATCGGGTATTCCTTCAAGAAGACGATCAGAAAGAACGTCAAACCCTAGATGGGAAATCAAACTGGAAACACAAATATTAAAACTTCGACAACATGCAAAGTTTCGAAGATAGAAAAAAAGAGCAAGAATTTGTTTGGAAAAAGAACACAGCAACAACATTAGAAAATACAATACAACCTGAACTAATAAACCAGGAGGTACTAGCATAGGATAAAATAATACAGAAAAAAACTGGATATTCTAATACAACGAAGAAAATTCGACCAGCATTTAGAGGGGAACGGTTCGAAGACATAGCAGAACCTAATGTGACGGAAGCAAAATATGGGATCTTACAGATCATAAAAGACAAGCTGAATAGACTACTAGGATGAAAAAGTTGCAAGGACTGGAAGAATGTCTGAAGGCAAAAATGCACCTTGATTAACTTAGAGCAATACTAAAAAAAGCAAAAAAAAAAACAAAACAAAAAAAAGAATTGAAAAACACCTGAGCATGATGGTATACTTGGATTCTTGTTTTAAAAATCACTTCCATCCATGGCAGACTGGCTATCGAAATAAATGAAAGCTTAGAAGAAGCAGACATATCTGAATCAGTAACCAAAGGAAAGATAACCTTGATCCAGAAAGACCACGAAAAAGAAACCGCCCTGAACAGTAATAGACTTACAACCCGCCGACATATACATTGGAAGATACTAGCGGCTCAAATCAGAGGGAGATTTACAACTCTTTTATAAGTTACGGACTGTTTCAACACGTCCAAAAAAATTCTTCAACTCGGACAACAAAGATTTTATCCCAGTAAAATATATCTCTGATAGAGGACATCACATTTTCACATGCAGGTTTAGCGGTGTCTACTATTTCGAATATTTGTAAAACTAAAATATCTTTCATCCAAATATTCACTTCTTAGAATCTCTAAGGCTTTATCAAAACTTTCCGCCGAAATGGAGAGGTGAGATACTATCTTCAATGCATGACTGCTGAGATGTCTTTTTTTTTAAATTAGCAACTTGAGTGCATTATTGTGCATACCTTGCAAACAATTTTCAAATGGCATAAAAAAATCTTATAAGCAAATCAGTCACAATTCAGACTAATTGGGTCGAAAACAGGACACGTTAATTTGGGAACCATTTCATATTGGATATAGAGCTGCTAAACTTTACCGGGTGGTTCTACACCACCACCACCATTAATAAATTTCTGGCTAACTGCGAGTTCGTTTAAAAAAGATTCAATGAAACTTTTTGCTGACTCTCTTTGTCTATAATTTCAGCTTCCACTTCATTCTAAATAAATGTATTTGAAATTTCTTCATTCATATAAGACACGGACAAAAAACGAACTCGTTACTAATTCCTTTTGTGCTAGGAAAAAAAGTTTTAACAACATGTTCACTGTCATTAATACTATTTGAAGCAGAGGTTATCTTCCCCTAATATATATCTCTCCTTTTATCCACAACTGGAGATACAGACATATTGGAAAATTTTCTAAAAAAAATTGTTTTAGCCTAATAAAATTTTAAAGGGACCGCTCCCTCTTGAGCCAAGAGGAAGACAATTACAAAAACTGGCCACGCAAATACGCTCCACAGACAAATGCTCTGCCCCCCACAAAAAAAACAAAAACAGGAAAAATGCAATGTAGTATAACACGAAATGGAAACAGTTCGAAATATAGATATACATTCTAAATTCTAAATTTAAATTTAAATAGTCGGATGACCAGCCTTCAATTTCTTGCACAATTTCCAGTAGATTACCTTGCCCACCCACACAATCGTATCCAGTCTTACACTCTTTCTGCGCGAGTTTGCTTCATTCGCTGGTTGATGGTTTCTCTCGATGAGGACATAACCAACATCTGCTGTTTTGTTGCGTTTTATCAATTCTTCCTAGGATATGATTGGTTGTTTTGTGCTGCTATTAGAAGAATTTCAGTTTCTCTCTTAAGGTCTTCCGTTCTTAGCTACGTCCATGTTTTCTCGTGTTTGTCGCTTAAAACACCAATAGAGATGCTTTTCTTCTCTTTATTGCTTTCTGTTTGTGTATGTTCAGTTGGTCTTTGTGTTGCCAGTATTGTTTCCATTGGCTGTAATCAATTTCCACCCCGTGCTTTTCTCTGTAGTCTTTGGGAAATTGTACCGATGCGACAACGCTGATTTTAATGCTAGTATGTCTTCTTCATCCTTCTTTTTTGATTAATAAATTCTCGCAACATCATCTCTGGAATGTAAAGCCTTATGGTTGGTCATTAGTTTTCCTGTTCTCTGTTCAATTTGCATAAGTTTCTCTTCTTCTTCTTCTTCTTCTTCTTCTTCTTCTTCTTCTTATTATTATTATTATTATTATTATTATTATTATTATTATTATTATTTACTCTTTGAGAATTTTTCACATCAGTGTTAGCTGATGTCTTTCTCTTGAGTTTGAGTGAGAGCAAGTCTCCACAACTCTTAAGGCCTCTTCTTAGTATTCTGGCCGTTCTCAACAATGCTGTAGTTTGGATTGTCGCTTCTCGTCCTCCAACGTCC
Organism: Sepioteuthis lessoniana; assembly: GCA_963585895.1. Classification (NCBI taxonomy): domain Eukaryota; kingdom Metazoa; phylum Mollusca; class Cephalopoda; order Myopsida; family Loliginidae; genus Sepioteuthis; species Sepioteuthis lessoniana. Next base: position 35,605,454 of record OY757912.1, on the reverse strand, counting down.
TCGTCCTCCAGTCCCCTTAATAATCCGTTACTTACTGTACCGAATGCACCAATCACGATTGGTATAATCGTCACATTCATGTTCCATAGATTTTTCAATTCCCTAGCAAAGTCGATGTACTTATCCTTTTTTCACTTTCTTTCAGTTTTATTCTGTGGTTAGCCGGTCCAGCAAAGTTTACAATTTTGCAAGTTCTCTTTTTTTGGCTAATAACTGTGAGGTCTGATCTTCTATTCGAGGTTAGGGGATCTGTTTGTATGTCAAAGTTCCATAGGAGTTAGAGTATGTCTTTCTCCGGGACAGATGCTGGCTTGTGCATATACCATTTGTTCGTAAGCTCAAAGTGAAATTTCTTGCACATCTCCCAGTTGATCACCGTGCCCACAAAGTCATGTCTAGTCTTATACTCATTCTGTGCTAATTTGTAGCATTCGCTAATTCTGTGATTGATGGTTTCGTCCCTATCACCACATAACGTGCATTTGATATTTTCTTTTGTATAATCAATTTTTGCTTTGATTTGATTGGTTCTTATGATATTGTTTTGTGCTACTATTAGGAGAGATTCAGTTTCTCTTTTAAAGTTTCCTTTTCTTAGACACGTCCAGGGTTTTTCCTTCGAGATGTTGCTTATTAGTCGTTTAAAGCGCCCATAGGATTGATTTCCGTACCATTTTTGTTTCCTAGATATTGTCATACTATTGGTCATCGGGTTGTCCGTGTCGTTTTTCATGGCTGTAATCAGTCCTATGTGTTTTTCTATGTAGTCACCGAGTCGTTGTATCGATGCGTCAACGCTGTCTTCAATGCTACCAAGTTCTCTTCCTCCCTTCATTCTTGATGCATATAGTCTGTCAACGTCGTCTGTGTAATGTAGTGCCTTATGCATGGTCGTTAGTTTCCTGGTTCTTTGATTCATTTGTTAATTTTTTTTTTCTTGTTCACTTCACAAAGTTTCTTGAATATCTAACGAAGAATACAGCCCAGGTATTTATTCATCTGAGAAGGTTTTTGCTTGATAGCTTTGTCTCAAGTAGCTCTCTAGTTCTTTTGAGATATTCTTAACTGAGTTTGTCTTTCATCTCCACTTGTCTGATGGTGTCAGCTTCCAAGATGCCATAGTATTTGTAGGTTTCCTTTTCTCCGAGCGTTCTAATCTTGTCTTGACTTGATAGTTCCATTCCGTCAGCCAGATGTCATTTGCACTTTTCATTAATAGTATGGAACATTTCTATGCCTCATTCTATTCATATGCCCTGACTGTGTATTCTAACGGCGTGTATTAGAGTTTCCAGTTCTTTTTCCGTTTTTGTATATAGTACATTAGATGATTGATTTTTTCTTGTAATCTACCAAGTTTCAATCCGGCTGTTCATTGTCTGAGTATGTGTTTAATCGGCATCGTGGCAATTATGAATAGTAACAGTGATAGTGCAACTCCTTGAAATATACTTTTTTGGATCTTTCCTTCAGCTAAACTTGTTCCTCCTGCTGTCAATTACACTCTCCAGGTTTTCATGGTTTTCTCGATACAATTTATGACTTCATGTGATATTTTGTACATATTGCGGCAGTTTATCATCCAGGTTTTTAGGACCACATTATATGCCTTTTTGTGATCAATCCAGGCCATAGCTGAATTTTTGCGTCTGGTCTTGCTGTTTTTTAGGATGTCTTGATCTGCTGTGCCTCTTGAACCTTTGTGGCATCCTTTCAGGTCCTCAGGGAACAAAAAGCAGCTTGTCAACGAGTAGTAAATCTCTTTCTTAAATTGTGGCAGTTAATATTTTCCACATCATCAGTAGGCAGGTTATGGGTCTGTAGTTGTTTGGAGCTGTTCTTTTGCTTGGGTCCTTTGGAATTAATGTGGTCTTACTTTGGTTATCCATTCGGGTATGTGTGCTCCATGTAGGCATCTGTTCATTTCTAGCACTTGTCTGTCGTGAATGGAGGTCTATTTCTTCAACCAGAAACCATATATTCTATCATGCCCTGGCGTTTGCCAGTTCAATATATTTTTAGTGTTGTTTTGAGTAAACGTATGTGTATTTCCGCTTTCGAGCCTTCTTCGAGCCGTTATGATTCTTTGGTCATACTGTTTATCCATTCAGCATTTTCGTTATGTTTTTTGGTTGCCATATTTTTGTACAAAATCGTTCGGTTTCTCTTGCATCCGGTTGTTGGTATGTTTTCGTGTCATATCCTCCAAGTGGTTGGTAGAATTTTATTTCCTTGTTTTGGAATGTCCTGTTTTGTCTGTATTGTTTTAGCCTTTGTCGGTATACCTTTAATCTTCCTTCTTTTGTCAGTACATTCTTGTTTATTTCCTCAAGTTGTATTTTTTTCTTTTTTCTTTTTTGCCTTTTTATTTTTGTCTTTACATGTTCCAGTCTTTTTCCTTTGATTTTTTTTTCATTTTAGCCAATTTTTACAGTCTTTTTATCTGCGTTCCAAGTCAAATTTCCCATCCTGGTTTTGATTTTTTTCGTGCTTTCTGAGGGGATACCAATTTTCTCCGTGCACGGTTTAGTTCATTTAATTCGTTTATATTATTCGTCGATATATGAGGCATTACTTGATTAATTTTATTCGTTTCTTTTTTAACTGTTCTCCTTTCTATGTTTCCTTATGTTATATAAGGTAGTTTTTCACTGCTGATAATTCTCTTTACATTTTCTAGATTTACTTTTTGTTCTTGGGTTAGTGTTTGTTCTCGATTGTTAGGTTGTGCATTGTTTGGTTGAGTGGTGTTTCCATTTTCCGATATTTGTGGTTTATTTCGGTTGAGCCGTTTTTTATTGTTAATACCTGATGTGTCAGGTATGGTATTACTACCTTGTTGATTATTTATTTTCTTATGTATTTCTAGTAGTTCAAGGTCTAAAAACCAACCTTTTGTTATAATTTTTCTGACTTGATCAGTAAGTCTCTGACTTGTTGCATGAAAACTAGCACATTCGTGCCATATCTCTATCATTCTTTTGCTATATTGCCTTTGTGTTGGGTTGCACCTAAAATATCAGTGTAGTGCAAGTCGTTTGTCTTCCCTATTTCATCTTTTGTGTTTATGTCTCTGGTTGATGTGGTTTCTTAACTCGTCATTCGTATACGTAAAAAAGGAACAGCCAACATTTGCAGGATGTCCTTTAGGTCTCCCGTGTTGGGTTTCAGGAGAGCACCTGCCGCTGATGACACGCATGCCTGTTGCCTGGGTCCTAAGTTGTGTCATATTTTGTTTCAACATTTTTATCATTTGTAGTACTCACGGGTTGTTTATTATCTGTGCACCTGACACAGATGTTGCCGAGAACAGTCATAGTGTCTGTTCATGAACTACGAGTCACAAAAAAAAAAAAAAAAAAGAAAAAAAACCCACCAAAGTTTTTACCTTAGTTAAAGTCTGTTGTCCTGCTACTTTATCTTATTTCTCGAACTAACACTCTAAGATAGGTTCAGTTTCCTGTATCACCTTTATGGTCTTTATTTAATGTCTTATTTTTAGACTTTATTTCCGAAGAGGCGGGTCATACTTTACTAGGTATAAGGCTTCTGGTGTCTTTCCGGTTGTATTGAGGACGGTAACTGTACTTACTTAGCTCTTTTAGACTACATCAGGTATGTATTTTTCATCGATTGAGAGAAATCATAAGCCACGTTGAGATTAACGCGGTAAATGTCAACAAATCTTCCGTGATTTCAAAATAGTTTAGCTGAAAATAATTTTGGGAATTAAATAAAAGCTCTTCATTTAAAATTAATTATAATCCACCAAAACATTTTACGAATAACGGAAAATCAATGTTTTTTTTTTTTTAATTTGAGACATTTCACTTCCCGATTTTCTTCAAAAGCCACACGGCAAAGATTCGTTCATATTCACTAACAGCTGGATTCCTGCCATCTAACTTGTGAGGGAAGGGATTTTTTACATATAGTTTCTAAGAAGTAGAAGAAACCTGATTTCGAGAATTTTCCATTCTAAAGTTATTTTATCTACTTTTTTTTTTCATTCTCCTCAATTGTAAAAACACTCTCTTCATAGTGCTAATGTCTAAGTCATTTTAGCGCGGTAAATTTAAACAAATCTTTCGAGGTTTTGAAATCGTTTAGCTGAAAATAATTTTGGGAATTAAAAATCTCTTCATTTAAAAATACAATAGTTCACCAAAAGATTTTACGAGGAACGGAAAAATCAATGTTTTTGAAATTTGAGACATTTTACTAGCCCAATTTTCTTCAAACACCACACAGCTAAGATTTGTTCATCTGTTCTAACTGTTCAATTTCTGCCATCTAACTAGTGGACGAAGTGAATTTTTAAATATATTTTCTAAGAATTAGACGAGACGTGATTTCTGAGAATTTTCCATTCTAAAGTTAATTTTCATTTTCGTTTTTCATATTATCATTGTTATTATTATTACTCATTAGAGTTTTTCACATCAACGTAAACTGATGGTCTTTCACTGGAGATTGAGTGACAGCAAGTCTTCTCAAGTCTCCAAGACTCTTCTCAATATTCTGGGTGTTTACAATAATGCTGTTGTTTGGATGGTCTCCGCACGGCCGCCAACATCCAAATGTTCCAGACTTTTTAATAATCCTTTAGTTACCGTGCCAAAAGCACCAATCACCATTGATATAATTGTCACCTTCATATTACATAGATTTTTTCAATTCTCTAGCAAGGTCGAGGTACTTATTTCACATTCTTTCATTTTTATTCAGTGCTCAGCCGGGACAGCAAAGTAGACCACTCTGCCGATTTTCATTTTTTCTTTTTTTTTATTATTGTAAGGTCTGGTCTTCTGGCCGAGATTAGGGGATCCGTTTGTATATCAAAATCCAATTGGAGGTTGTGTGTGTCATTTTCTATGATGAGTGTTGGGTTGTGCATATACCATTTGTTGACATGGTCAAATTTAAATTTCTTGCACTTTTTCCAGTGGATCACCTTGCCCACCCAGTCGTATTATTATTATTATTATTATTATTATTATTATTATTTACTTCTTAAGAATTTTTCACCTCTGTTTTAGCTGATGGATTTTCACTGGAGTTTGAGACAGCATGTCTCCTCAAGTCTCCAGGACTCTTTGGATGTTCTCCACTTGTCCCCCAACCTCTAAGTTCTCCAGTCGTTTTGATAATGCTCTAGTTAATGCACCAAAAGCACCAATCACGATTGGTATAACTGTCAACTGCATATTCCATATTTTTTTCAGTTCCTTATGAAGGTGGACGTACTCATCTCTCTTTTCACATTCTTTCAGTTTTATTCTGTTATCAGCCGGGACAGCAAAGTCGACAATTGTGCAGATTTTTTTTTGTTAATTATTATAAGGTCTGGTCTTTTGGTCGAGATTAGGTGATCCGTTTGTGTATCTAAGTCCCATAGGAATTTATGTGTGTCAATCGCTTAGAAAAATTTAAATTTCTTTCACATCTCCCAGTTGATCTCCTTGCCTACCCAGTTGTGTCTAGTCTTATACGTCGTCTGTGCAGCATTCACTTATTTGAATTTTGGTTTCGTTATCTATCACCACATGAGTAACATTTGCTATTTTGTTGCGTCTTTTCTGTTCTCGCTTTGGTTTGATTAGTTCCCATGGCGTTGTTAGTAGAGATTCTGCTTTTCTCATAAAGTTTCCTTGTCTTAGCCAGCTCCACTTTTTCTCGTGTTATTGATTAGTCATTTAAAATGCCCATAGAGTTGTTTTTCTTCCGAATTATTATTATTATTATTTGAGAGTTCTTCACATCAGTATTAGCTGATTGTTTTCTACTTGAGTCTGAGCGCTAGCAAGTCTCCTTATGTCTCCAGGACTCTTCTTAGTATTTTGGCTGATCTCAACAATGCTGTAGTTTTGATAGTCTCCACTTGTCCTCTTATTTCAAAATCCTGCAGTCCCTCTACCAGTCCTTTGGTGACCGTAAATAGTGCGCCAGTCACAATTTATATCACCGGCACATCCATTTTCCGTGTTTTTAAAGTTCTCAGACAAGGTTTGGTACTTATTTCTCTTTTTCTTTCTTTTAGTTTTACCTTATGGTCAGCCAGGAATGCAAAGTTCACTATTCGGTAGGCCAAAAGAAGAGCTCAGAAATAAGCATTGTATGTATGAAATATAGGCCCTTGTGCATAATTTACACATTTTCTGCGTGAATAATCAACAGCAACTCAGCCACTTTGTTTAATTGCTGGAAGCATGACATTTGGAACCACTTGACAAACGAATTTATTCATGTAGCTTGAGACATTTTAAATCAACTCACTTTCACGAAGCCTCCCTCGAGGCACCTCGATGCAGGAATGCTGACAAAACTCAGATATTGCTGGACGTCTATTTGATGCACGCTTCTTGTTATTCTCCTATTTTAAACTGAAATTATGTCACATTCTTCCACCACAGGGATTTGTTTAATTACTACCAATTTTGATATGCATGATACGTTCAAGGGTAAGTTTTCTTAGAGACCGGTCATTGTTCTTGGAAAGAAAGAATGGAGTTCAGAGAGGACCATAAAATGTGGCAGAAATCAGATTAACTTGAAAAGGAATAAGACAGCTTAAAGTATATTTTATAAAATTACGTATACATACTTTAAAATTCGTCCTGACCTCAGTTTTTTTATAGTATTCTATCTATTTTCTTTGCTAAGAGGTAAAAAACTGGAAACAAAATGGGTTATTTGTGTCGCAGTAAACTTCCTGTGATAGTGAGGTTCTAGTCTTGGAGACCTGAGGTGTATGAAGTAACACTTTATTGCAATTATTCCCAGGTTTACCGTGACCCGGAGTATTATTTCCTGTTAGGGTCACATATATGAGTCAAATAGATGTTTTATTAATTATTTATGTTCGATAAGAAAGTGCACAAAAATATCTTAAGAAACATTTACACAAGAAAATGTAAATGTGGTCATAAATTGAACGGGGTTACCTAATTTTGGGCACAACACAATACAACAGACTATTTAATCAATCAAGTAATCAAACATAATTTAAACTAACCAAAATGTTTTTTTTTCCTAAAATGTCACTCAGTTAGGTTTTTTGAAGGCTGATTCTTGCTTAACTTCAATGAAGTATTGTATCTTGACCATACGCCAGATTTTTATCTATTATTGTCCTGGTTAGGAAGCATTTTGGCCCAGTTGTATTCACATCTGTCTTTATGATCATACTTTTCCCACTTAAAGCAATTGGCAACAGGATGTAAAGTAAGAAATATAAGCGGAGATAAATTAATAACAATAAAATGAATGTACAGAAACCGTCATCGCAAATACCGTTTTCGAGTAAAACTTGCTATTTAAGTATGATTAAATTCTTCCTTTCATTTTTTTATTACCTAGTAAGTGTAGAAAATAACTTTAAAATTTTCAAAAATTGTTCCAGTATGAATGAAATTTAATTACGAAAGAAACCGTTTCCTTTTCGTAAATTGCAATTTAACGTCGTGTTATTCATGTAGTTCCTGCTATGAATTCTTAATCCAGTCTATCTCAAAATTGTTCACGGGTATGATATTACCATTGTTCACGGGTATGATATTACCATTATTCACAGGTATGATATTACCAATCAAGATTTCAAACCCTGTAAGAGGCTATTTGCGTTTCTATTCACTCTTTATTTTTTTTGTAAAATACCTGAATCCGTTTCTCCTATTCAATGATGGGAATATACGTAGTAGGTTAGACTGTGCTCTTGAGTCTTCTTACAGCAATTGGTCTTTCAGAAAGAAATATGATGAATTAAAGCCCGCTGTACTTGATTTATATCAAGGCTTTTTAACAGGATGGAAATAAATTTGTTATATTTATGTGACCGATTGTTGTTGCTTTTTTTTTTCTTTTTAAATATTTGCTCTGTGGATTTTATTTGTATCAAATTCTTCACCGGGATTATTTACATTTAATATTTCTATATTTGAATATTTAAATCGTCCCGCTCGGAAATATTTCCAACTCGGGATTTCCCGGATTAAACACTTCCTTATATATATATATATATATATATACATCATCATAATCATCATCATCATCATGTCGTGCTGGTAGTAAGGATATCCCTGACCCTCTCTCGCCACTCCTCCCTATCGTTTATCGCCCTAGGTAGGTCTTCAGGACAACATCCCGTATCCTCACATAGCTGCTGAATGTATGTTCGTGCAGGTCGTCATGCTTTTGCACAGCCATGTGTGGGGGTCCATAAGAGTACATCTCTAATGAGTCCGTCCCTGCTTCTCCAGCAGTGTCCTGCATGTCTGGTTCGTCTAACTTGAATAGTTTTCGTGATAGGAGGCAGGTGGCCGTACAGTTGGTGTCTTGTAGGGTGTTGCCGCCAAGATTTGTTCAAGATTGCTCGCAGCAGTCTTGTGAAATTGCCATCTAGCTTCTTCTTGGGCCGTTTTGTTAGAGTCCATGTAGTGCACCCATAAACAGTATCGATGTGACCGCTGCCTGCAAGAAACTGCGTTTCATTTTATCGGTTATGTCTGATTTCCATAATATATATATATATATATATATATATATATATATATATAGGTGGCAGCAGTCTTTCGTTTAACATGTTTTATTAAATAAAATCAATTTTGTCTATATAATTTTATTAAGATCCTTTTAGTTTCCTGATAAGTGTCTTGGTTTCAGGTTGGAATTGGTGGAAGAATTTACCAAATTTGTCCCGAGCTCCTTCGGATCATTCTTTAAAAATACATACATTATATATGCAAGCAACCCATGATGATGACATATGGAAGGTCCGAAAGCGATCGGTCACATTAAGATAATAATTTTTTTTTTCATCCTGTTAAAAAGCATTGATAAAAATCAAGTACAGCTGTCTTTAATTCAGAGACCGATTGCCGTAAAAATTCTTAAGAGTTCAGTCTATCTTACTATAGTCACATCAGCGAAGAGGAGAAACGTATTCATGTATTCTACAAAAGAATGAGTGAAGGGAAAAATATATAGACAAAAAGTGTATTTATTATTTCATCAAACACACACACACACACACATATATATATATATATATATATATTGACAGATACAGAGAGATGATTTTTTTTCACAAATAGATATATAGATAAAACTAGTTTTTTTTTATGAATGACTACCAAATTATACGGCACTGAAGATAGTTACATTGATGGAAACGTTGTCGAATTTCAGAAAAAAAGAATACGCCACCCGAATATTTTGATCCCTTGATTTAACGCACAAAACTACACGTATATATATATATATATATATATATATATGGGGGTGTATATGTGTATTTGTTAGTGTATGAAGAGAGAGACACACACATATAGAGAGAGGGAGGAAGAGGGAGAGAATGAGAAAAATAGATAGATAGATAGATAGATAGATAGATAGATAGCAGTTAAGGATTGGTATCAAACGCGTTTTAGAACAACAAAATGATATTTCATTCAATATTGATTACTATTCAGAATTCGATATGATAATGCTTACGATTAATTCTTTTTGTCTGTGCTAAATTCTTCTGAAGAATCAAACATTCTCAGATCCCATTAGTCACAATCCATTTCTTTTGCACCCAATGTGCATTTGGTTCTCCTTCGTAAATCTGACAATGAATGGTCCAAAATTACCATTGGAATGGTACATTTCTTTATAAACTTTCTTTTCTGATATATTGTTATTTGGGAAATATGGAACTGTCGTCAAATTCATCATAAGGATAAATTTAGTCGTCATTGCTCGTCGTTGTGGGAAAGCATATGGCTGGAACAAGAATCGAACTATCCCACGTTATGAAATGTACGCCTCATTAATCTGGGCTTTTCAAAAACTGTCATCATTTGAGATGTACTTGCTGTTTCAGAAAAAAAAAAAAAAACAGACTATTTCAAAATCGAATGACTTTATCATTTCTTGTTCAAATTGAATGAAATTTTAACCACATGGGCAAAAACTAATTGGAATTCAACGTGTAATATTTAAAATTATTTTCTTTACCAGTGAAATGACCTATAATACCTAAAATAACAATTGGAAAGAATTAAACAGGGAATTATTAACTATATTTTTATATACATATAGTTTATTTCATTTGAAAGAGTATTGATTAAGTTATTAGATTTCGAAATTATATTAGGTTTTCAGAAAAGCATTGGCAATAGCCATCATGCAGATCAACACACTCATCATCTGTTTTTTTCAATTTAGTCAACTCTTTCAAAAAATCAATAAGCATTTTTTTTTTAAATTTAGGTTGTTCTCACTTTTTAGCATCTCCGACTGTTGAGGTTGCAAGAAAAAAAAAGCTGCTTGATTAATTCATGAAACCGTAGAGCATTTGAGATTAAAAAATTAATATTTATGAAAAAAAAAAAGAAAAAAAAGAAGCTTTTCATCTTTTTATATGATCTTTAAAGTAATGAACTGGCAAACAGTTTTTAAGAATTCCAGATTTTTTTTTGTAATTTAAATCTTGTAGACATGGTAGTTAAATTTACTGATCAGACATACTTATCTAAAAAAAAAAAAAATCGCGTAGGAAGAAAACAAAAAATAATTATATATACATATATATATATATATATATATATATATATATATATATATATATATATGGATGTTTATTTATTTATCATTTCATTTCATACATTTTTACTCTCACACATGTAGTATAAGAAAGAAAAATATCATATATTTGATGTCAAAGCGTATCATCGATAAATGTACATATTCAACTTTAGTATAACAGGTGTTTTATATATATATATATATATATATATATATATATATATATATATATATATATATATATATAAACTTGATTCGGATAATTAGTTCATATGACTGATCAAATATTAGTTTTGAAAATTATATATATATATATATATATATATATATATATATATATATATATATATATATATATATGTGTGTGTGTGTCTGTGCATGACGTAGAGAGAGAGAGACAGAGACAGAGACAGAGTCACAGAGAGAGAGAGAGAAAGAGAGACTGAGATTTGATTTGCACTTATATATATATATATGTGTGTGTGTGTGTGTGTGTGTGTGCGTGTGTGTGCATCAATATATATATTTCTAAATATATTTAACGAAGCTGTATGTGCTGTATGTTTCACAATCTGATTCTTTAACTTGGGTAGGTTTGAATTCAGTTTTTTTTTTTCAAGAATTGCTACCTAAACAAGGTAAAAAACAATCCAATCTGTTTATCGGTGGAAAAAGCGAAGATAGATTCGTGCCTATTCAAAGATTATTATCATGAAGTGAAACGCATCTATTCACGTCCAGGATTTGAACTCGTGTAACCGATTCATGTCGAAAACCGTTACTCTAAACGCACCTCCGAAGTTGATATACCTACAGGTGCACATCAGTTCTTTTCATGCATGTCATTAGTAGTGCGTGTGTTTGAGTATGTGTCTGTACAAATATTTGTGTATGTGTCGAGTGTTTGTGAGTGTTTGTGTGTGTATCTTAGTGTTTTGGCCTAGTGGGTAGAGTGTTTGCCAATGGTCCGGGAGACCAGGGCTCAATCCCAGGTTGCATCATACCAAAGTCTATAAAATTGGTACTTGATACCTCCATGCTTAACACTCAGCATTAAAAGGTACGCATCAAAGAAAGGAGTAGCGCCCTCCCCTACATGTCGGTGTAGTAGCTATAGAAAAGGGAGTCTTCTGGTTGCCATCGGCTACGTTTTATTAATGAATCTTTTGTGGTTTCAAATTGTTTGTTAATTGCAGTTAGAGTGTTTGCCAATGTCTCGGGAGACCGTGGTTCAATCCCTGGTCGAATCATAATCTAGACTCAAAAATGGTACTTGATGCCTCCTTGCTTAATCCAAATTATTTATATCTGTTAAATATATATATAGTTCATGTTTACATGTGGTAATTATAATTTATAGATGAATGGCAAGTGGAGCAATCCAGGGAAAGGTGTATCACCGTCACTATACCTCGGTGTAGTAGCTATTGTAAAGGGAGCCTTTGGGTCACCATCGAGTCTGGTCAGGAACTTTACTTACTTTATTTGATACCAAATCATAAATGGCGTAAAAGAATGAGGAAAAAAATTAAATGCATAAAATAATTCCAGCTTAGTCACACATTTATCATCGCCTCTACATTCTCGTTGGCATAAACATTCTTTGTTATCAACCCTTTAATTTTTGGAGACATACCGTCTACTCATTCATATTCCATATATAGTCTGATTGGTGATATTTTCTCTTTTAGTTTTATTTGTCTGTGAAACTTGACCATGAACATCCCATTACCTTTCTTCTACTTCTCCATGGACCGTATATTATTTTTCTTCTATAAAGTCTCTCATTTCTTGATTAACAGAATCATTGTACAACTCAGGTTTAATCGAACGCGAGCCATACAATGGTAACTTTTCTTTATTTTGACAATTACATCCGGACAGGTAACAACTGTTTAGTCGCCCCGACGGTGTTTGATTCTTTTGTATACTTTCTTTAAGTATCAACAACTGACGTTTGAAGCGTTCTTTCTAAAAAAGATTAATTTATAGTGCTATACTTTACAACATACTTTTGATCAATTAAAAAAGATGTTCCCATATTATTCTTCACACATTGGTTAAAAGTTAGGTTGATATATGATTATATATATATATATACACATATTGTCATCCACAGACAGACTGTTTCGTTATATCGTAACTCTTCAGTGTGGCTAGACATGTAGGAAGATTGAAGCTGGGATCGAAACCCGCCCAACTTTACGTTAGACTTAGTATCATACCGCTCAGCCAACAAGCATACAACGTCATCAAGGGAATTATAAGGTATTAAGTAGTAGCGTTCGTTTGTTTATATTGTATACCTTACCGGATACCAGAGTGCTCACTTCGTTTGATCAGCTTTGCATTATGTGACCAACAGCCGTAAATTCCTTCGCCAATGTGCTCAACCCCTATGGGGGAGCGTATATCATGTTTACAAGTGTTCAAATTCTTGAGAAGCAGTTTCACTTCCATGTAACGAGTGTTGTCACGAATGAAATCATCAAGCCAAATCTTCTCTCCCAAGATATAGGTAAACCGTAGAGTACCTTTGGCTCTTCATTTTAAGTACTGTAAAGAGTATAGAAGAAAAAGTCCGATTTCAAACCAGTTTAATAACAAATATTGACTTTACTTAGCAAGCGGTTGAATACATGCATATATTTCTTTACTTCTCTGTAAACTTTCATGATTCTTAATACAATTATATTAAAGTTGGCTATAATATATAATCTTTCTTAATTCATCGACATATTTATCTTTCGCTTTATTAAATATCGAGGGGTCATTTGAAGTGGTAGGCGCGTTTGTACATTGAGCCTTAGATAGAGAACAGTCTGTGCTGGTATTAAAGTAATTAGGTAAATCCTTATAATAATTTCTGTAAGTTTAAATTCGGAGAATTTAAAATGTATAGCTCTAATAAACATCTCTTTATGACCTGTCCTATTTATGGGTAATTTTTTTTACTTTTACTCTTTCTTCTTTGTCATTAATGCATCTTAGGTTGCTCACATCAGATTTATTATGAGGTTTGATTTAGATTATCTCTTTACTGGTATATCGACTTCAGAATTTATCTAATGTTAGATCTAACCATGTGGAAATAAAAGCAGTTATGCTATTTAGCCAATAACTGGGATTTTATACATTTCCCAAGAGTATTTGCCCGAAAGAAAACAGAACAGCGATATAGGAGTTCGAACTCACTCACATCGATGCCATTGACCAGCACTTTGGCCTTTACTCCCTGAGGTCTATCCCTAATTTATCATTAGATGATTCAAGTAACTATAGAATAGGATAAACATTGCTTAAATTTGGTGATCTGATGGGAGCGACTTTAAACTAAGTATTGACAAGATTTTGAAGAAAACTGAATTTACATAATTTGTGTTAAGGTATGAAATCACTACCTGAGCAAGACACTATTCTAAATCATTTAAAATTATATATATATATATATATATAGGTGTGTGCGCGCGCACGGGTGTGTGTGTGTGTGTGTGTGTGTTTACGTATGTTATTTCTAAAGAGATCTTTTGGAACCGTGGATAAGACCTAATAAGAGCTATCCCTCTAGATCTGAGTTGACCTGGGAGTAATGGCAATAAAGAGCTAGTTCACTCTTGCTACATCTCCAAAAAAGGACCCTTGCCTTCTGATGCAGTTTAGTGTCAACATTGAAGTATACTTTTCGCAGTGCTTTACTCCTCAGCAAAG
>OY757912.1:35541177-35583677 GCA_963585895.1 Sepioteuthis lessoniana | reverse complement strand
TTTGGGCAAACATTTATCCAGAATGGGATTATTCAGATGAGAGTTTTTCTTCTCTGTACACGACTCGGAGTAGAAAAAATCTATTGATTTTAGAAGCTTTAGCAATAAGTAAGTTTCACCCAAGCCTGTGCAAAGGAGAGAAAACTCACCTGCACAAGGAAACGATTAGGGGAATCCGGAGATTAATAGTTTTTCTCTTTCCCTCCTCTCTATGAATTTTGCAAATTTCCTTTTCCTTCCTTTTCTTTTAATCATTTTAGCGGAATTTTTTTCGGTGTACCTATTGAAAGGAAAAGGCGAAATGTTACTTTTATTTAATAATTATTTATTTTATTTTAGTCGTATCCTTGTCAGTTCTTAATAACGTATGATTACCCTAGTTAAAGTATATATATATATATATATATATATATATATATATATATATATATATATATATATATATATATATATATATATATATATATATATATATATATATATATATATATTCATTATGAGGTTCTGACAAGTTATATATATATATATCTTAACGATTTAGAACTTTATACTTATAAGTGGTATTTCCTATTCTTTTTGTAATTATGCACTTATATAGATAGAGGTATATATTGATAGATATATACTTATTTACATTTTATAAAAGCAACTCTATCCCGATGGTTTATTGAAGTCAGAAAAAAGAAATGTTTAAGTAGAAATATTATATATTTGATATTTTAATGCGAGATAAATTTTCAAAAATATTAAAAGGGATTAAAAGTATAAATGCTTTGCATTTGATATTTCAAGGTAAGATTATAATTTGTAGTTTGTAAAAAGAATACTTAAACAGAAAAAAAATATAATACAATTGTTATTTTTTAGGTACGATATGAAGGAAAAACATCCGCTGCCTCCGAAAGACACGCACAGCTGTGTGCGTTCCTGTCCACACAAGCAGAGGATGTGTACCCCCAATGAAATTGTGTAACATGGCATACAATAGCATGTCTCAAACAGTGAAGATTTGATTCAACCCTTTCGGTTTTCTCCATTTTATATAGTTAAGAACTCTTTACCTATACCAAATGCTTTTTTAAAACCACATTAGATCTTTTCTCTGTAAGACAATCGTTTAACATTTCATGTCATTTATGTATTATTTCTATTAAGCTCTCTCAGGCAAGAAAATGTTCCCATTAATTCGACGTGAATTGTCCCTAAATTGTCGCGCACTATTAAATATAACGCAATAATACATTCCCAATTGCTACACGTGTTTGATTTATTTTTCTCTCATTCAAATTATGTCAATAGTGGGTTATGGAACCCAGTTACGACAAATATACGAAGCTAACTATCGGTCGTCCATATCATAACCACCGCTGTAGACTTTTATTTAGAGATCATAAAAACACGATGGAGTGGATCGAATATGTAGTCAACTAAATTATTAAAGTTATCGTGGCCGAATTGGTTCTGCCAACGTGCACAATTGATTGCCACACGAGGTGTTGAAATGCAAGTGAAATTCACGTCGGAAATAATCTGATTATGTCCAGTTTTACGCTCAATGTACCTGTTTCTCCATGGAAATGGTCAATTTCCCATTGGAGACAAGACGCGAACCTGTAGGCGAAGGATGCAGTTGCCAATTCTTTGCAACCAGTTTCGCTATGGTTTCAGACTCAGCTTATTCTACCCTTAGGGCAATGAAGAGGTGTTGCATCGGAAATGGAATGCTGTTTGCTTCCATCAATCTGAACAATTGCGAGTGACACAAGTAAGAATACTATAGAGCAATACTAGTCATAATATACTGCAACAATATATCAAATACTAGTACAACAACGACTAATAATAATAATAATAATAATGATGATAATAATGATGATGATGATGATAATATGCTGCAAACAAGCTTAAATATAGTGTAAAAAAAGACACGTGTGGGTACGAAATTGATCTACTGGGAACTATGCAAAAAATTGAAGTTTGTCCTTCCAACAAAGGTTACATGCACACACCAGAGTTCCTCCGGGAGAATGAGACATACAGAATTCTCTGGGAATTTGAAATACAAAAAGATCACCTAATCTTGGCCAAAGGACCAGACTCTGTAATTGTTTACAAAAAAAAAAAGAGAACCTGCCGAATCAAGAAATTTGCCGCCCCGGTGGACAACATATTAAAAACCAAAGAAAACTAAAAAAAGAAACAAAATTAAATATGCACTTAGACCTTTCTAAAGAAGCTGTATTAGATGAAAGTGACAGTGGTACCAATTGTAATTAGTGCTCTCATAATGACCAACAAAGGCTTGATTAGGGGCTAGAAGAGTTGTAAATCGGTGGACGAGCCAAGACTATCCAAACTTCCGCATTGCAAGATCGGCCAGAATACGAAGAGAAGTCTACAAAACCCAGGGACACTTGATCTCACGAGTAGTCTACTAAATTATAAGACTCCACTGAAAGACCACCAACTAAAGCCAGTGTGCAAAACATGCAGGAACAACAACAACAACAACAATAGCAAATGCAGGCTATGCGGTGACAGAGATGAAACCATCAATCATATAATAAGCGAATGCAGCAAATTAGCACAGAGGGAGTATAATGAAAGACACGACTGGGTCGGCAAGGTGATTCATTGGGTAATGTATAAGAAACTTAAATTCGACCATACTAACAAATGGTATATGCACAACCCAGCACCTGTCATAGAAAATGACGCATAAACTCCTATGGGACTTTAACATACAAACGGATCACTTAATCCCGGTCAAGAAGACCAGACTCAATAATAATCAACAAAAAAAAAAGAACTTGCATAATAGTCGACTTTGCTGTCCCGGTTGCCCACAAAATAAAACTGAAAGAATGTGAAAAGAGGGATAAGTAATTCGACCTTGCTAGGGAATTGAAAAAACTGTGGAATATGCAGGTGACAATTATACCAATTGTAATTGGTGCGTTTGGAACAGTAACTAAAGGATTACTAAAGGGACTGGAGGACTTGGAAGTTGGTGGACGAGTGGAGACCATCCAAACGACAGCATTTTTGAGAACGGCCAGAATATTAAGATGAGTCCTGAAGACTTGTTGTCACTCAGACCCCAGTGAAAAACAATCGGCTAACGCTGATGTGAAAAGCTCTAATGAGTGAATAATAATGATAATAATAATGAAAATAATTAGATAAGGAGATAGGGTTATTTTGTGGACCATGGAGGGAGAAAGGAAAGAAATCATCAATTACACACACAAAGGAAAAAAAAATAACGATCTAGCAAGAGAACTGAAGAACGTGTAGTATATGAAGGTGACAGTGATGCAAATCATGGTTTGTATCCTTGGAATTGTACCAATGACCGGCTCCTTGGCCTTTAGACCGGCTCATTGCCTAGTGAGTAGAGTGTTCAACAATGGTCTGGGAGACCTGTGTTTAATCCCAGGTCGCGTCATACCAAAGACTTTAAAAATGGAACTTGTTACCTCCTTACTTAACACTCAGCAATATAAGGTACGTATCAAGGGTAAAGGAGTAGCGCCCTCCCTTACACCTCAGTGGAGTAGCTATTGAAACAAAAGCCTTCTGGTCGCCCTCGACTACGGTCGCTAACTTTACTTAGTTTTATTATCAGCTAGTATATATATATATATATATATATATATATATATAAGAGTCCTGGAGACGTGGTGAGAAATCTCACAAAGAATAAAATAATATAATCATTAATAATAATGATAATGATTCAGAGAAAGCGTGTCAGTGATTTTCTGTATAAGCATCTAAACTTCGTAGAATGGAAGCGGTTTGAATTGAAGAGAAATCGCCACGCGTCGCAAATGATTCAAATAAAAAGACAAAGGGAAATTAAAAGCGTAACTTGGAAGTGAATGTACAAAGCCAACGCGCTGCTCTTTCGTTTTGCCTTCAAACAAACCAGCCGCCTCAAGTAATGCCACATTTGCATCGGTGACAAAAGGAACTGCATCGACATCAGAGGAGCGAATTGATTATAATCGGTATTCGATTTCTGACGCATGGCCACTGGGTCAGCCGATGTCAGTAAAGAACACAGGCTGAGGTTAAAGCCTTGTGACCGCTAATTCGACAGCGCGGACAGATCCTGCTTCTTAACCACGGGAGATTTGACATTTACCAAGAGGAAAAGCGATAGAATCTTTGGCACACCAAAAGACAAATAAATAGCCAATCACTTGCGCATGGTTTAGAAAAGTATATACACGTAAATATAGTTGTTTTTTTTTATTTTTTCTTTCTACTTATATATTATGCGACTTGTGTTACGTGACCAATTTAATGAAATGCCTAGCAATCTCACAACTAAAAAAACATAAATTGAATTAAATCCGTACTGCATAGGTATTTACCCAAACACCTCAATTATCAGCAGGATGTGACGCAAGGTCATTTTTTGAGTGAAATATATATTTACCCAATTAATCCACCTACAGTAAGTGACAAATGATCAGATCTTAAGTAGAGTGCAACCGGTTTAAATTCAGAGAACTCCATATCTTAGTTTCGATGAAATGGCATTAATAAAGAGCCAAGTTGGCTTTACTTTTTACCGATAGCAAGAAAAGGAATAAGTTGGTTAAAACTTACAGGATTTGAACCTTGGTCATCGATTCCTTTTTCCAATGACGTTAACCATCGTTCTAAGGCCGCTTCCTATCCGCAGTTTGTGATATAATATAATGGATTTTTAGTGAAAATCGTAGGACACATTGTACCCGGTGATGGCGAATGGAATCAGAACAGGTGACCCACGTGGATTAAATAAAGGACGTAGTTCGAAGTTCCATGAAAGTTTCCAAGTTCGACAAACACCTGAAGAAGGCTGGAGGACATATCGGCCGAAACGTTGTGGAAATAACAATAAAGATGAAGACAATAGTCCCAAAACCCTTAATGATGAAAATAGTTCCATACTTATTATCATTTAATGAAAAGATCTTTGAAGGTAAGGTAAAAAAATCATGGATTGACCAAGATATACGAAAAAGGAATGTGAGCCTTTGTTCCTATTGCTAGTAAAGTCTTCAACAGCAGATATCATATCATCATATGAACTTCTTAGTCTATGAAATTTTCAAGTCTCGCTGGTGCGCTTAAAAACCTACACCTGGATGCTTACACATCATTGTCATGTTGCTATCAATTTATACGTGTCTTTGGATGCCCAGTCGGCTGGAGCTGTATAAAACACCGACTGCACTTCTGCAGCGGGGTAAGACCCCCGATGAGTGTCCTGGATATGACATAAAACAATCTGATGATGAGGTTCCAATGATTCTAGAGATTTAGGGAATACGGGGCACCCCTTCATTGGCATTGCTCTCAGGTACACTCTGAACCGGTGTGGTAACACCTTATAGGGCCCCATTTATGGGTTAAATAGAACTAAACTGCATACTTATGCTAAACTGAATTGTTTGAATTAGAACTGTTTGACTAAACTGAATAACTTGAAATAGAAATGTTGTAAGATTGTAAGAGAGATGTTTGTGTCTTTTAGCTGTCATATATTCGAGGATAAACAGGTATTAGATGCGTAATTTCTGTTTTTGAAAGAAAGTTTATGGTTGTAGACTCCTTTTGTGCCCTCCATGGCACCGATGTAATGTTTGACGGAGTTGTTTGTTTTTACCCTGGCTTTGTATATGACGTTTTTATAGAGGCATTTTTCTGGTTGGGGGCATGTGCTTTTGACCCTACAATTGCATTGTTTGGGGGGGGTTGTATTATTGGTGGATGCGATTTTTTTGTTGTGTTTATTTCTATTATCTGTGACACGATTTTTGTGCAACTGTAGATGACCTTCATGTTTTTGTTAAAGATTTTGGCTAAGGGGCTATTATTGGGCAAGTAATAGTGATCTTAAGTCTCAGCTCATTCAGTGCGTAATACGCAAATCTTAAAATAGTAAATTTCTAGGACGTAACACGAAACTTAGGTAAAGGCACATACGAACCTCACACACAAAAAAATGATATACCAATCTACATACACACTTCTTCAAACCACCTACCCTCAATTTCCAAACAAATCCCAAAATGTATCAGCCGTAGACAATCCAACAACTCCTCTATATATAAGAAAGCATTAAAACTCAGCGGTTATAGACAGGCACTAGAATTCATACCTCCAAAAGACAAATCTAAGCACTGAAGTAGGAATATTATTTAGTTTTACCCACCTTACAATAAATGCATAACATCCAATATAGGTAGTGACTTTCTAAACTTAATCTCCAAGCACTTCCTCAATAATAGCCGCCAAGCCAAACTCTTCAGAAAACTGACCAGCAGCTAAGTCCTCATTCATAGCTCATATAGTGATGGTTAGAATCACATCATCTAGCCTGAAAAACGAAATGTCATACCCGCTGCTCCCAACCCCGTGTTTTCAAAGAGTAAATGAAGACAACGGTATGTGTGTATTTGACTATTATTTATTTTCTTTGTGGTCCTGGCCGTAACCTTTACAATTTCGACCAAAATCGTCGACGAATCGTCTTTGAGAAAGAGAGAGAGAAAGAGAGAGAGAGAGAGAGAGAGAGAGAGAGAGAGAGAGAGAGATATGACTTACAACTTTGGAACATCCATCAGTTATACGGTGAGAATGGACGAGCCGCAAATCGATATTGTCACAAATCTTCCACAATAAATTTAAAAATCCTGGCATATTCGAATGAGAAGGAATTAAACGGTTATGCTTATTGGTAAAAATATATTTATTAATGGAATAATAAAGACTCAGAATTTAAAAAAAATAATCCGGCGTTGACATTTTTTTCTGGTGAATTATTCTCTTCGAAAAATTTCTTATATCTCTTTTCTATAATTAAATTCAGTTTTTATCAACCAACCAGCATTCCCAAGCAATCTATCTTTATCGGATCTTACAAGGATTTTTGCATAAATCTCATGATATCTTCATTGTTTTCGCTATTAGGTTCCGAAAATTTAATTCTAATTGTCTTATATTCGCTGGTGTGACATATATTTTACCTAATGTCACCTAATGCTATTAAAGGTAAGATATATTAAACGAATTTACCAAACATCTAATCATAATGTGACGAGAAAATACTACACTCTCATACATTCACTGGTTGTGGGAAAGAAAGCAACACCAT
The DNA here is from genome assembly GCA_963585895.1 of Sepioteuthis lessoniana. Taxonomy (NCBI): domain Eukaryota; kingdom Metazoa; phylum Mollusca; class Cephalopoda; order Myopsida; family Loliginidae; genus Sepioteuthis; species Sepioteuthis lessoniana. The sequence continues at coordinate 35,576,521 of OY757912.1, read as the reverse complement.
GAATCGTTAGTCGACTATAGTAGCAACCCAGAAAGAAAAATAATCTTAGTGGAAACGCCATTTCTCCTCAACTCTCCTCTATTAACATTAGCTGAATTGGTCATGAGAGAATACCACTCACTATTAGCCATGTATGCGTAAGCTGAGAGAGGCAGACAGCGACCATGATTGGTGTGAATGAATAAACAGCCAAAAAGCCAACACATGGTCATTTTTCAAACTACGGAAAATAAGTAGTTGCTGTTTGTTCGTTGGAGAGCGAAGACACATAATTTTGGGTACGGAAGAAATTCAGATTCCAAAGTCATGCTACACAGAGAACACTGAGAGAAAAAAAGCTTCTCCTTTAAATGAATTCGCACTCCGGGTTCTAGTGGGCCTCGTTAAATGAAATACCCAAAGTCGGAGACTTTTCCACGAGGAAAGAGATAATGATTAATCTTGGTCTTATGTGAAATAAGATGTGCATCTTTCTGTCAACGTGTTATGGAAGCCAAATAACGTGAAAAAAAGAGAAATGAAAAGACTCTGCAAAATCCCAAGTAATTGGACATACAATTGAAATATATTTAAATTTCTCTTGCTGTAGTCACGCTGACGTGAATAAAAGATAAATTACGGAAGGAAAGAATAACTCTGATAAGATATAAGAGAAAAGAAGAGAATATTTCCCGAGTGATTAACTTCAAATTTTGAATTCGGACTCTGCCGTTAAACCCCAGTGTCTGAAAGAAAAATCGACCGTATCTCTCGTGCTGAAGATATGTATTTTCAACTTCCGTCATTTAAAAGAAAGACTTTCTCGCTCCTGGCTCTTACCTGAATCGTTTTTTTTTTTCGTGGTTTCTTTCTTGTATTAAAAAAAATATATATATCGTTATTAACCTTGTTGCCCCAAACAAGGCTGATAAGAGTTTTCTTTTGTTTTCGAAGTATTGTAATCTGTCGAAGGAATTGTATTTGAGGTGGAAAGCTAGCCAGTTAATTGTGTTGAATTATAATAACTCACCTATAACCCACCTAGTGGCTTTCAAATGTGGTTGAGCAAGGGAGTTTGTGATATCTGTAATATTAAATAGTGTTAGCAAACCACAGCCCACGTGTGGGCCTCGATTTAACTGGTTGACTTGGCGGGAACGAACGACACCCTGCAAGCCTGCTGGGCACATAGTGGCGTAATAATAATGACTGCCGCAAGAAAAAAAAATGAACAATGGTATTTTGATTCTGATTGAATGTCGTTTTCTTTCTTTGATTCAATTTTCAGAATTCATGTCTTGATCAATTTCACAAGGGGCCACGTCACCTGAGCACGAAGACGTCCCAAGTATATATTCTTTTGAAAGCTTTTTTTTTCATCTCCGTTTGCTTGATGTCTGTTTTTAAGACTTCCCAATAGCTCTAATTCTAATTTCACTCGTTTTCAAACTCACGTCATCCGCTGGTCATTGAGAAATAGCCAGTCTCTCCTCGTCTCTAGAAAAATATCTTTGTATCTTCAAATCCTAGATAAAGTTATGAATCTCACTAACCAGTAGAACACACCGACTGATTATATAAAGATCAATAAGATCCCCCCAAAGAGCGTCCAAGTTATGACACTAAACAATTTTATTATGAGGTTCTAGTAATGCTGAAGCTTTGGTAAATGCAGGGTACCATTTCATTGCCATTTCTCCCAGGTCTACTCTGGCCCGGAGTGGTAGCACCTGTGGGTCAAATAGAAATGTTTTTTTACTTTAAAAATGTGTAATAATGCTAAACTTAACTGCTTGAAATAGAACTGTTTTTAAAATAGAAATAAATTATGTACATATGCGACATTGTATAGAAATTATATAGAAATAGAAATGTTTTTGACATTTAAATAAACTGTTTTGATGTTCAACTGTTTGTAAACAAAAACTATACTTAAACTTAACTGAATTGTTTAAAATTTGATTCAGCGTTAAATGACCCGAAAAAGGTTGATACGCTGTAAAACCAACCAAGCAACCAATTAACCTTAGTGTATGGCCTTATGATAGAAGAGGTTTATACGAATAATCTATTTTCGAACAGCTTTATATATGATTTTGATATGGGGATAGAATATCTTCTTGAAACAAATCTTCAAGTCAGAAAAAATAAAGACGCTCTTAAGAGATTTACGGGTATTTTGCAAATAAGTTGACTGATAATGAATTGATCTTCGCAAAATACTAATCAAAGAACGGAATAATTAATTTTTTTTTTATTTTACGGTTGATAGATTTGTTGTTGATGAAAATGTTTTTTTTAGCTGTGGAGAAGTCATGACACGAAGCACAAATAACATTGTTTTTATTAGGTGAGACTTGTTCAATATTAGAACAGGAGATTGCTTTTAATGGTTGTTATCTGAATAGCCGTAAAGTTGTCGATAAGGATAAATACTTTTTCTTTCTGTAAAAGACAGAATTTCAAAGTAGCCACTGTAATCACCGGTCGATGAGTCGACATCCTATCAATTCTCTCAAATTTATGATCAATAATGTGCTGATATAAGTAAATAAAAGTACTCGTGTCTATGTATTCCAAAAATATTGTCTGGGTAAGATTTAAAGAAAAAAAATTATTTGATATTCCAAAATAAACTCTGTAAAATCAATTGCCATTTTTTGAGCACAAGAATAGTTTCATCACATCCTCATATATACATGTAAAACTCAGATCAATATATTAAAAATATCTTATAAGATTTTAATATATATATATATATATATATATATATATATATATATATATATATATATATAAACCTCATCCAGTAATTAGTTTAATTTTTAAGTATTGGTCAATAATCCACTTCAATGTAATTTCGCAAGGATAATAACTACTTAATGTTACTTAAATACTTTTTCCTAACCAGGTATTGAACTCTGATCTTTTTGCTAAATGTCCGGAATTCCTTGATGATACACTGTATAAGTATATTTGATTGATTTATTGATTCTAAATGCATGTCAATCAACCTATTACTATTTTATGCCTTGAGATTTCTACAACAACGAATCCCACAAATTTTTATATGGCGTTAAACAAAGAAACAAAAAAAAAGCAAATCTTGTGGGTTAATGACTTTCATTGTAGATTTTAATTTACATTTTTGAGTATTGTTTTTATATGAGTTTCATTTGCGAACAGGTATATGATATCAAGTATTCCAATCTAATATAAATAACTTGAACATTGTTATATTGTAGAGTGTTAGCCAATGGTCCGGAAGACTTGGGTTCAATCCCAGGTCGCGTCATACCAAAGACTTTAAAAGTGATACTTGCTACCTCCTTGCTTAACACTCATTGATATGCCATAAAACCCAACCCAACCCAACCAAAACTAATATCTAATATCTTATGACTAATATCTAATGCTTAATATCTAATTTCTTTGTAGGCATAGCTTACAAAGAAATAAGAGAAGCAAGCAACTTTTCTTCAAACAAATAATTTACGCTTAAAAGGCATCAAGTTTTCCTTTGGAATACGAATTTTTTGCAAACGTATCTATTTCAGCAATAGATGGAACGCTAAAATCTGATGGGGGTTTCCACGTGGTGTAATGGTTAAAGCGATGGACTGCGGAATCGTAGTACGCGAGTTCGTACTCCAGTCGCGCTATTACGTTCACTTTCGAGCAAATACCCTTGGCAAAGGTATGAACCCCCTTATCCTCCCAACTGTGGGTTAAATAGTACCAGTACTCTTCTTCTAGGAGAATGGCTTTGACATTAAATAACCTAAAAAGAGTTGATATGCCATTAAAAACAAAGAAACCAAACCTAAAATCTCATACCACTCTAGGTCAGAGTGGTCCAGGGAACAATGGCAATGAAAAAAATCAACATCCCCCAGAACTCCAAGTCCAGGATTCTTAATTTTTTTAGAATTAAATAAAACAATAGCCGACCACAAACGGGGTTTAGCAAGTAAGAACCTGCTTCTAGATTTATTTCTCTACAGTAAATGATTTAAACTTCAATTCAATCCATGCCGTTTTAAAAATTAAAAATACATTTAAATATTGTTCATTATGAAGTTTGGCTAAGTTTCATAATTTAATTACATACCAAACTTCGTGGGAAATTTAATATTATCGCCATACTTGCAGAAGAACCCCTGTGAAACTATTTAAGAAATATGCGGTGGATTAAGTGTGTTCATACTTTTTTTCTCAAAGGTATCAGTCCGAATGTGAAATAATAATGCGACTGGAGTTCGGAATCACTTACTCGCATTCCAGTATTTGAATCATTGACGTTTTCGAACATTCCCCCAGTACGAGAATGTAAAGAAAGCACATTTATCAAAGTGACTAATCCCATTGATTACTGGCCAGACTTATACAATATATTTCCTGTTCTCTCTAGATTAATACAGAATGAACGGTAGCATTCTAAGATAAAAACAAAACAAATGAAGAAAGACATAGATAATCATCATCATCATCATAATCATGTCACGCTGCTACTGTGAATATTTCTCTGTCTGTCTGTCTCTGTCTCTGTCTCTCTCACTCGCCATTCGTTTCTATCGTCCATCGATTCTGGTAGATCTTCCAGACTACGCCCTGTGTCCCTAGAGAAATTTTGTAAGAAAGTTCTAGCTGCTCGTCCATTACTTGCTCGTTTGTGTTAAGGGGTCCATAGCAGGACGTCACTTATGTGTTCGTCCATACTTCTCCAGTAGTGTTCCGCAGGTCCGTCTACTTTGGATGGTTTGTGAAGTGGGGGTTAGGTGACCGTACAACAGCTGTTTTGTGGGGTATTGCTTCCAGGATTTGTTCAATATATGTTAGTAACCTTAGTTGAGGGTGACCCGAAGGCACCCTTTTCAATAGCTACGTAACCACAGTATAGGGGAAGCGTGCCACATCATTCCCAAGATTGCCCCACTTTACTCTTGATTGTAACTTTATCGTGCTGAGTGCTAACCAAGCCAGGATCAAGTACCATTTTTTTAGTCTTTGGTATGACACTACCAAGGATTGAACCCTGATCTCCCAGACCATTGGCGAACACTCAACTCAGTAGGCTAATACCAATCTTGTTCAATTGCCGTCAAACGTTTTCTATATAGGCTTAGTCAGCGTCCATCTATATTGTAGTACGTACACAACCGCTACTTTGAAAAATTGCGTTTAAATTAATCGGATATATCCGATTTGCATATGCCCGATAACTTATCGACAGCTGATCATGCCTTCGTTAGTCGTGTATTGATGTCATTTTCCGAAGATAAAACGCCGCTTTCGAGGAAGGTGAACTTGTCCACTATTTTCTTAACTGATTTCTAAAAAAATCAAAATTTTAAAAATAAACGGGACACTTCCCTCCTGTCTCCTCTATTTACATTTCAATTTTTGAAGAATAGATATAAAATGGAGATTAAGTTATGCTTATATTGAAAAATATCAAATTAATTTTCTGCCCTCTCCCGTGGCGTTTTTCAAACATGTAGAACTGAGAGTTCGTTTTAAACGAGTTCGAGCTATTGCGAAATTTCCAAATAATATATTTTGGAAATATAAAAGACCACATTATTCTCCTCAAATATAGTTTAAAAGTTATCACTACTGTTCTATTAAAAGGATGGTTTTGGCATTAGATCACCCACGAAACTTGATATGCCGTTTAACAAAACAACTAACCAGAATCATCTCATATCACATACTTTCGAATGTCCAAGCTAGCAAATATAGAATGTACAAATGAGTTGTGTGTAAAATGATACGAGTCATAAACTGCGCAAATAATGTTTTAGTAAACGTCTATGCAAATTGATGTGCTGCAGCGATTGTAATATTTTTTTGTTTGTTTTATTTCTTTTTCAAAACCATCATCACACCCCGTTAGGTCTGAATTGACGGCTAATGTCGCATGTCGTGTGAACATTTTGTTAAGAATAGCAAATATTGGGAGTTAACTCTTGGTTATTTCATATAATTTACTAAGCTTGGGTTATTCTGTCAAATCTTGTGCTGTTTATCCTAGTTACTGAATATGTGTTGTCACCAAAGGAGTGAGCGGGCACGTCACTACTAAACTACAGGGAACAAGTAGGAATTTTTTTTTTAAAAATAAGTTTAATCTTATTTAGCATACGAGCGACAATTTGCAGAAATTAGGGTGGATCGTAGAAACTTTACAGTGTTCAAACCCAGTTTCTTAACCATTAAATCCCGATGGGATGTGACTTTTTGTCAAATCTTAGTCCAATTAAAATACTAGTTTAGCTTTACAATTATTGTGGTACATGCACACACACACACACACACACACATACACACACACACACACACACACATATATATATATGTGTGTGTGTGTATATATATATGCACACACACACACACACACACACATATATATATATATATATTGTCCTTTTAAATAGAATAAATGTTTCTTGTGTGTAACACAAAGAAAAATACGCGTTCCCAATAATTCTTAATTGATTTTCAAGGATAGGCGTAATGAAATCCATCCTAATTTAGAACCAGTGAAATTGTGTGATCATCGCTTGTTTTCCTTTTTGTTAACAGAAAAATCACAGCCCATATTCTTAACATTGTGCGGAAGTATATATATATATATATATGTGTGTGTGCGTGTGTGTTTGTGTGTGTGTGTGTGTGTGTGTGTGTGTGCGTTTCGATTTGGTTTTACATGGTATCACACCATTACATAAAAATCGAATGCTCACATAGTTTCGTGATGATCAGACATCAGGAAAATCACGAGTATTACGACAGGATTAAACGGAAATCGTGGCATATAAAAACAGCTGAAAATCCGAAGTGAATTCTTTAATGTAAATATTTCCATTTTATTTTCCATGATGTATCAATGTACATAATCATATATGTGTCTGTGTTTCTGTGTGTATCTTTGTGTAGCACGTTATTAGTGCTCATACAATGATTAATTTTACTCATTATATTGGAAAAAGTTTGTCTATTTTGAGATATTTTCAATAAATCAAATCGTTTATTATCGACCACTTCATTTGATAGCTGTCTTTTTCAAGAATCTGAATGAATTAACCTGTTTTCAGTAAGTTTCACAATAATAACTAAAACACGCACTACAATTAGTCTTCCAACAATTTTTCATGAAACCTAAAATCTATTTGGCACATCCATCACCTATTGTGAACTATTTAACTCATTGCTTCTTGTGAAATGACAACTGTTGAATAGCAGCATAAGGAATATAGAGTCAATAATGTTTTTCTTTATGAAAATATAAAACTTTCTTTATTACTTCTCGGGGGTCGAAATTAGTTGTGTGAGGGAGAGACTGAGACAAATGACTCGGACACAGATTTACAGAGGGCTTCTATATTGACCTTATTTAGAACCACATTTGGTGCTTGCGGTTCCCCGCCAAGGTCACTTACCTTATCGGAGGTGGAGCCAAGGGCGGCTTCTGCTCAGATTTGACTGCTAATCTGCCCGACGGACTGATGACTGCAACTAAGTGTTCTGTCTGTGGGTACCTGCGTATATGTAATTTTATAATGCCTAGATCTTCCGGTTAACATTTCGACTCTCAACCGTCGTGACCTGTTTCAGCAGTTGTCTTGTTTACATTGATGGGACATCCAGTTTTAGAAACCCCTAATTGAAGTGTCTGTCAAAGGCCAATATGCAAATCAATGTATCACTGTTAGTTTTAGTCTGACTAGGAATTGTCAATGATTGATTGATTCATTTGAAAGTCATGTCGATTGTTTGCCTTATTAATAACCTCTAATGGAATAAAGAGTTGTATGTCTTTGCAAAGTGCTTTAGCATGAAGTGAAACACAGTCTCGTCGAGGATTTGAATTTGGGCGGCCGATTTCTTTTCCTACGACGATAGTTATTACACTAAGCATGGCTCTAAAAATGTTATTACAATGTGGATTCATAAATGGTTTGTTTAATGGGATTTAATTAAGCTGTTTTATGTTATTAATATTTATTTTATGTTATTAACAAAAGATAATCAGAATCTAAATCACTGTACATAAAATAATTTAATTGCTAAGAAGAAAAAAATCACGAATAACAATTCAAAGAAAAATGTTTTGGATTTTGCATTTGTTCGATAGGGACCCTGATATGTATAACTTTTTTTTTATTTTTTAGTTTAATGTAATGTCCACTATTGTTTCCATTCTCTTCACTAAATTCGAACTTGTTAAAATCGCTGTATGTGTAATTGTGCCTGTTTGAGGAAACGCAGATGGAATTAAGGAAATGTCTTATTCTTGAAAATATATAAACCAGCCTCAGATAATTGAATTTCAGAAGGGTTTTTTTTTTTTACTTTCTATAGGTCACCGAGGAAAAAATATACACGCCTAGCGTTAATGCAACTGAAAATTCTATTTGAAAAAGATAATTTCAACGGCTGTAAATGTTTGGTTCTCAGTTCTATTAGATTTATGACAGAAATTGTAGCCAGAAAGAGCAGACATTTTATTGGTCGTAATCTAATTGGGTTAAATAAAGTAAGAATCATGGAGACAAAATACATTGATTGTTTCTTTACTAAATCCCACTAGAAAGGTATAAATTAATGTCTGTTCTTTGGAATTCCAACAGAGTTTCATTACTCAGAACGTTATGTTGACTGGTATATTTAGTTGGCTCTTTTTTTTAACGAGCCATTTGTGCAAGTAAGTTATTTGTTTCTGCAAGTCTGGCCTGATGTTTTAAGATAAAATTGTCGTTATTTGACACAAAAGAGAATGGGGTATCATTGCCTTCAGTATATTTTAACCAGTGACAGAACAATAGGTGAAAGTCTCAAATTTTTTTCACGTCTGACACAACGAAATAAGATTAACTTCAAAGACGTTGCTAAGTAAACTTACAATTTACACACACACACACACACACACACACACACACATACACACACACACACACACCCACACACACACACATGCAGCTGTGCTCACACGTACGCTCATTCACACAATCACGAATGCACACACACAAGCACGTATATATATATATATATATATATATGCTTGATAATGTCAAATTAAATGAAACTCCTTAAGGATGCTGACAAATGCATGTTAATATTAGATTATATTATACTACGCAATATACATCCACAAACACACACATACACATACACACACACGCATACACACACACACATACACACACACACACACACACACCCATATATATATATATATATATACTTTTTTTAGATGGGTTGTAGGTTGTCGTACAGCTGCTGTTCTGTGGGATACTGTCTCTAGGACATGTTCAGTACAATTCGTAGCTTTTTGTGTAATTGCTGTCAAGCTTTCGTGTCCATACGACTTATCAGCATCCATGTAGTGCACCCATACAGCAGTATTGATATCGACCTTTGCTTTATTTTATCTGATAGGTCTGACTTCGATATATATATATATATATATATATATATATATAGAGAGAGAGAGAGAGAGAGAGAGAGAGAGAGAGAAAGAGATAGGATATTAATCATGTTTTTAATATGAAAGTTCACACTAAAATATGTTCGTTCCTCAACATGGATTTTTTTTTATTTGCTTTCTTGACGAATCAAAATATTGTAATTTATTTTAAGCCAAAGTTTTCATCTTACCCCCGGTAAGGAGGGTGAGTACTGTAGACTTTACTGCACGTTAGACCCTTTCACTTTTATTTCGAAATCATCAACTTAAAATCGATGGGTTTTAAATTTTAAAAAATGTGTTTGTGATATTCTTTTCTGTGCAATTTCCTCTCTATAAAATTCGGTGTCTCGGCAATTCCTTCGGATGTCAGATTTAAATGCTTCCTTGGCAAATTAGATCTGCCACTTAAATGGTAATGTAAAGTGTCCCGAGCATATACTGGAAGAATGAGGTCCTCAACGTTCTTTCTATCAAAGAATGCCATTAAATCACTCATGGACACAGGATTTCTCATACCGGGATACATCAATTAGTTCATTAGGCCAGGAATGTGTAAATTACAAGTAAATTTACAAAGGGATATGAGTATATATATATATATATATATATATATATATATATATATCATCATAATCACCATGTCGCACTGGTAGCACAGATATCCCTGACCCTCTCTCGCCACTCCTCCGTATCGTTCATCGCCGTAGGCAGGTCTTCAGGACAATATCCTGTATCCTCATATAGCTGTTGAATGTATGTTCGTGCTGGTCGTCCTGCCTTTGCACGGCCATGTGTGGGAGTCCATAAGAGTACATCACTTATGTGTCCTGCATGTCTGGTTCGTCTAACTTCAATAGTTTTCGTGATAGGAGGCAGGTGGCCGTACAATTGGTGTCTTGTGGGGTGTTGCCACCAGGACTTGTTCAAGATTGCACGCAGCATTCTTGTGTAATTGCCATCTAGCTTATTCTCGTTTTGTTAGCGTCCATGTAGTGCAGCCATATAGCAGTATCGATGTGACCGCTGCCTGGAAGAAACTGCGTTTCATTTTATCGGTTAGGTCTGATTTCCATATAATCGATAGCCTATTGATAGCTGTCCATGCTTTCGTTAACCTCGTGTCGATGTCTTTTTCGGTTGATTCGACGCTGCTTCCTAGGTAAGTGAATTTGTCTACTAGTTTAAGAGGGGTTCCGTCTAGAGTGGAGATATCCCCCGTTATATATATAGTGAGAAAAAAAAAGTAAGAAAGTGAGAAAAAGAGTGAATAAAAGTTATGCATACTATTCGGTTAAATACTATGTTTGATATAGAGAATTTTTGTGATGTGAGCTATGGTTTAAGTGACTGACCTTTGAAATATCCAATTAGGAGAACATATAGTTGAGAGATAGCTATCAAAATGATGAGTTGGCTGCATTTAAGTGGATATTGCAGTTACGATACTTTATAAAACGCTGGTGATAGAGAATGTACAGCTTGAGGCTTCTAAACTAGTGGTAATGATATGTACGTCTAATTACTTGCCTTGAATATTAATCTTCATCAGATCAATGTTTTACTTGAGTCTTGGTTGAAGTAGCTACATAAAATGATGCACATATAGATATGTAGATATGTGATGGTTTCCAATCAATTAAATGTTATACGTGACCACGTTTTGTGAACTGGCCTAAGAAAACTCCGTAATCGAACTAAGAATTCTTAAAAGCAATAGACGAAGGTGTCTGGCTAGCGAGTAAAAATATAGCTATCGCTTGTATTAATTAAATAATACTTTATTAATTGAATCAACACTTACATTAATGAAAAATGTCTACATAGATGTCCAGTTGATAGTTCTTATTTTTTGGTTCCTAGTAGAAGTGGTATTTAATGATAGACGACGTTGGCTGAACAACTGCAAACAAATATGTATCACCACAAAATACTTGACAACGTTTTATTTTGGAAAAAAAAAACAAGAACAAGGTTGTACAAAACATCATATAATCAATTTACAAACGTTATATATATATATATATATATATATATATATATATATATATATATATATATATATATATATATAATTAACTTAAATCGCGAGTCGAAAATCTTCTACTAAATTTTCACCTTATCGGATCATCAGGAAGCCGAACTTCGACTAATTCTAAAGGAGAAATTGCCTTCTTTTATTCACAAAAAAAAAAAAAAACACCTAGCTTAGAATTTGCATTACAAATAAATAAATAAATATCTTACTTAAAAAACTCCCCAAAAAACAAACTCTGAAACCTATCCATAATTATAGAGCAACCACGCCCTTTTGTGTCTACAACTATTTAACACCTCCGATCTTTCGTTTAAAATTTTTATTTATTTATCTATTTATTATGCAAATTCTAAGCTAGGTGCGTTTTTTGTGAATAAAAGAAGGCGACTTCTCTTTTAGAATTAGTCGAAGTTAGGCTTCCTGATGATCCGATAAGGTGAAACTTTAGTAGAAGATTTTCGACTCGCGATTTAGGTTAATTTTATAATTGGCTCCACTTGTGTTGAGCACTTTAGTAATTGTAGCATTGCAGGATTCGCGGAGGGTTTTTGATTTTCTTTTGACCACTGACTGCGTATCCCTTGAATTTTTTAAGGGGTCGGACGAGGTTGGGCTTTTCTTTCTTTTTGACCTATAATTTTTTTTTTCTTTTTCCCCTGGGCGGTGATTCGAGATACTTTTTATCTCTTGTTCCTGGCAGGGTTTTTTTTTTCTGGTACCGTGAATACTGGAAGATATTAGATTAGTAAATATATATATATATATATATATATATATATATATATATATATATATATATATAGCAGCCTACATCTATCTATCTATCTATCTATCTATCTATCTGTTTTATAAATCTGTCTGTTCGTATCTATCTATTTCAGTCAGATCATATCTATCTCAACCTTTCGTCTCTAACTTAATCTATTTTTATTCATTTACATCTGTTTGTATCAAACTTCATTTGTTCGTATCCATCATAGAATCTTCATATCTGTATCAATATGTTCGTCTTAATTTGTTTCAGTCTATTCGGGAATATCTTTCTCACTCTGTTCATATATATCAATATGTCTGTACGTATGGATCCCAAGTAGTCTGTTCATATCGATCTATCTACCTGTCTAGCTATCCATGTAGAAACAACTGTTCCAATACAAATCAGAATAAATCTATAATATACATGCACACTCACCTGCATGGCTCAATCCTTGGCCGAGTCATTCCAAAGACTTTGAAAATGGTACTTGTTACCTCCTTGCCTAACACTCAGCAATATAAGGTACGTATCAAGGGTAAAGTGGAGCTATCCAGGAAAAGTAGTAGCGCCCTCCCCTATACATCGGTGTAATAACTCTTGAAAAGGTAGCCTTTTGATCGCCCTCGACTACGGTCAACAACTTTACTATATATATATATATATATATATATATATATATATATATATATATATATATATATATATTTTAAAATAATCCATTTTCAAAATAAACGCATAAAACTATATTAAAATGGAATTTTAAAAATGTTAAATTTTAGCAGTGTTATAGAAATATGTACTGGCTCATTATCTAAGTGGATAGAGTGTTTGCCTGTAATCAGGGAGACATGGATTCAATCCCAGGTTGTGTCATACCAAAGATTTTAAAAATGGTACTTTATACCTCTTTGCTTAATACTCAGCAATATAAGGTACGTATCAAGGGTAAAGTTGAGCAATCAAGGGAAATGAGTAGCGCTCTCCCCTACACCTCAGTGTAGAAGCTATTGAAAACAGAGCCTTCTGGTCGTCCTCGCTAACTTTACTTATAAAATTACATAGCATGTACATTTAATCCTTTAAATGCAGCACACTCAATTATCATCCATTTTGATCCCCTTTTCATGTTTATATTATACTAGAATACACCGGCCAATAATGACAGTTGTATTTTATATAGAATATCAGAGTATATCAAAATAAAAAATAAGAATGAAAAATAAAAGAATTGCAATTTTCCTTTTCCACATGAGTTGATGATACCATAAATAGGTAAATTATCTAAAACTATGATGATCAAAAATTCACTTGAAACGTAAAAAAACAGTGACTCAAAAATAACCCAACGAAATTTCCTTTTCAATAATAAAAAGATTAATTCAGGTTTTTTTAAAGTAAAAAAAAAATGAATAAATTTCTTTCTAAGCGGGACATTTTCAATTTTATGAAATGTTTTTCTTCTCAGACATATGACTGTTTAAACTCAATGAAAAATAGCTTACATAATTTTTAAAAAATCATTACGTAGACACAGCTCTCCTTGCTTTACATTCTTTTGGTGTCTTCATCGACACTGGTAAACTGCAAATCTCTCAATTTCTTCGATATTTCATTTTTTTCTTTACTTTCGTATCTTTCTTTCATTAAGATGGCACCCCCCCCAAAAAAAACAGACGTTTCAACTTTCTTCCTTTCTTTTTTTCTTTCTTTCCTTCTTTCTTTCTTTGTTAGTTCTCAAGTCAGCCAGCGGTTACGATTTCTGACTTGTATGTATTTTTTTTTCTTTCGATGGAGCAAACTACAAATCACATGATTCTTTCTTTCTTTCTCGATTCAGCCTGCTGTTACTACGGCTGACTTCACCCCTGGTATCCTTTCTTTTCTTTTCTCTTTCGGCATGTTACAAATCACAGGATTCGTTCTTTCTTTCTTTTTCTCTATAAAGTTTTCTTTCATTATATATGACAAGAAAAAAACGTCATAGATCTTACCTCCCATTCTTTCTTTCTTTCTTTCTTTCTTTCTTTCTTATGTCAGCCTGTTGTTACGATGGCTGACTTGACCCCTTGTCTCCTTTCTTTTCTTTTCTCTTTCGATATAGCTAGTTATAACATGATTCGTTCTTTTTTTCTCTTTCTCTATGAAGTTTTCTTTCTTTAAATATTATAAAACATCATAGATCTTACCTTCCATCCTTTTTTTCTTTCTTTCTTTCTTTCTTTCTTTCTTTCTTTCTTTCTTTCTTTCTCAAGTCAGCTTGCAATTTCGATTGCTGACTTGTATGTTTTCTTTTTTTTTTCTTTCGATGAAGCAAGCGACAAATCACATGATTCTTTCTTTCTTTCTTTCACCATTCAGCTGACCCCTTGTCTCCTTTCTTTTCTTTTCTCTTTCGACATAGCAAAATACAAATCACATGATTCGTTCTTTCTTCCTCTTTCTCTATAAAATTTCATTCTTTAAATATTACAAGAAAAAACATCAGAGATCTTACCATATTTTTCCAACCCCTCCGCTCGGGCAGGATAGGACACAGGGTCAATTTTTAAAGAGTAGTTTAAGAGGTTTGAATTCAGAGTTTTCCCTCTCCTAGACTAGTTGCCTCACCAAGGCTGAAGAACCTAGTCTGCCCTACTATTTACCCATAGCTGGAGGGAGAATACTTGGATTCCTACTTTTCCCAAATGTATTACTGCTATGTGAAATGCAATCAGTCTCGTCCATGGTTGAACTCCCAACCATTAAACCACAACACCTCCACTTTTTACCAACCCCTCCTCTCGGGCAGGATATGACACAAGGTCAATTTTGTAAGCGGAGTTTAACATGTTTGAATTCATAGTTTTCTTTCTCCTAGACTAGTTGTCTCACCAAGGCTGAAGAACCCAATCTGTCCTAACATCACAGATCTTACCTCCCATGCTTTCTTTCTTTCTTTCTTCTTTTTAAATATTATGTGTAGAGACAGACAAATGTACACACAGAACTCTTGTATTTTATATTATTAGGAGATAAGTACTGAAAATAAAGTTTCATATGAATAAGTTCGATAAGTGTGTGGGAATGCTTTTGTGAGAAATTATACACTCAGAAGTTCACAATCTAAATTTTCATTCACAATTCTTTGTACATATTTACGTACTTTTTTGAAGTCGAAATTCTTAGGTCCAATAATGAAATAAATCATCAAATATACAGACATGTATATTTCTTCCTTTTACCTTTTCCTACATACATTCTGTTAGATTCAATTCACTCTTCGCATAGTTATAAATATATATATATATATATATATATATATATATATATATATATATATATATATATATATATATATATATATGAAGTTATATCCAAATATATGTAAAAATATATTTGTGTCAACAGACTAATGCTATAGTTACAATATACAGATTGAACCAACTGCATAGGACTTAGGGTTACTACCACTATATAATGTTTACGGAGCATGTAAGAAAATTTAACTCAGACAAAGACAAGATGAACATATGACAAACAGTTCACATTAGGAAAGGCAGACAACAGACACGTGGTCAAATAAAAATAACGCTCACTTTGTCATCGATACAGCAAACCTTTCAGTGTTGATGAAATATCTATCGTCTGACAAATCATAGCACACTTACTCTGGCCCTGCTGATAAATAATTTCCAAACAGCTCCCTTTCGATAATCTCCAACACTCTTTCGTACTGATTCACGAACCTACTGCAACATTTTCTGACTGGCCAAGCAGCTAATCATTAGGTTTACTGATGGTGGGATATGACTACCATATTGCAACTACTAAAACGAGTCTTTTGGTTAAGAATCTAACCTCCATTCAGTGGTGAGAGGCTATTTTGGGAGTTCTTGCATAGGTGGAATACCCTTTCATCGCCATTACTTCCACGTCAAGAAATGTAGTACCTTGTCAATTGTAGCAACTGGCAAATCAAATCGGGATTCTGTGGTAATAGGGCGTCACCGTCATCAATGCCCTCAGCGAACGGGTTTTTCCTTGATTTACCTAAAACTATTTCTCAGACCGTTAAATCTGTGAGTTATTTTGGAAAAATGTTCTCACTGAAACATATAACAATTAATATTTGCTATCTTCTCTTCATCGTATAATGACTGGTTTAAATACACAGAAATGAAAAAGAACTATTCCCGGCCCAGATCTGAAATATTCAAAATCGGTAAAGAGGTGACTAGCTTCACTATTAAATCAGTAGTAAAGGTCGATATCGCCGATTCAGCGACTCCACGAAGCTCAAGCTATATTGTTCAGCCAACGAACAGCTAAGTCTTACGTACTGACAACACCATTCCGCATCGGGTGTATAGCGTGTTGACCGTCGACGAACAAATCGCTCTATCAAGAAGACCTTCGAAACTACCTTCAATTCATCAATGTTTTCAAATCTATGACAAAATAATAAATCTGACAAATTTCGTTATGACCTAATATCTGGTTTTCTCATCCTGGTTTTTCTTGTATCCTTTTTCTTATTTTTAAAACATTGTAGGGTCTGCTACCATTGACAGCTCTATATGTTCCATCTATAGTGCAAACCTATGTGTCTAAAAAGTCTTTATGTTGGATGACAATAGATGAAACTATATAATAATTATTATTAGATAGCGTTAATGTTTTATATAAATACTTGAAACTATTTATGGTTTGGTTTGGTTTCTCTGTTTAATGGCATATCAACCTTCGTAGGTTATTTAATGCCAAAGCTATTCTCCTTGAAGAACAGTAGTTGTACTATATAACCCATAGCTGGGAGGATAAGGGGGTTCATACCTTTCGCAAGGGTATTTGCCCAAAACTGAACGTAATAGAGCGACTGGAGTACGAACTCGCGTACTACGATTCCGCAGTCCATTGCTTTAACCATTATACCACGAGGACATCCCCTCTTGAAACCATTTAAGTTTATGCAAAATATTAATATTAAGAATATATTTGCCGTTATAATTGTTTATCAAAGATCATTATTTGTCAATGTAAACCATATAACTGGGTGAAAATTAATATTTATTATCAAACTGAAAAAGTTACTAGAAATTACATAATTTTGGTAGACTATTTGTGCTCGATAGGATAATTGATATAATATAATTATTCTAACAAATGCTTATTATAGTCGAAAAACTGATAAAAAAAGAAAAATCTAGTTACGATTTTAATCAAACATATAAACAAGAACCAAATTTAAGCATAGAATAATATATAAAGAGTTGATATATCATTCACCAAATTAACAGAATCAATCACTTACGTACGTAAAGAATTAAACCTGAAATATATTTTTCGATAGAGGAAAGTAGGAAAGCTGGAGATAGACTTTGCACTTTGACAATTTACTGTCGATGAAGACATGAGTAAATGTATTTCAACTCATTTTTTAATTACGTGAAAACTGTTTTCTCTTCACCTGATGGTCGATAGTTCACTATATGCTATTACACGTTCTACAGACGAAGAATTAAAAGAGCGCTAATGATGATGACTATATGCACAACCCTCATGCATATACATATTTATACGCTGCACTTCTATGCGTACACACTTCTATCGACACGTTCGTATATGCATTATTGCCCGTAATGATGTGCACTCAAGTAGAAAGGAGCTTCTCGCTTCAGACAAACTTTACCGAACGAAATCTGATCAACATAGTGGGGTTCTCTAAGAGGAATTACCATTCCACATTGTAGATTGAAGATTGAAGATTCTGCCGCGTCTCACAACGCCATTTTCGAAATATCAATATTCCTGATATAACGAACATATCTGTGATAGGTTTACTGTCATCATCATGATCATGTCATGCCACCAGCAGGGATATCCCTGACCCTCTCCCGCCTCCGCTGTCTATCGTCCCCGGTAGGTCCTCAAGGCTGCATCCCGTTTCAGCACAGAGGTTCTAGCTTGTCATCCTGCCTTTTTCATCCCTGTGAAGGAGTTCAGGGGAGTATGTCACTTATGATTTAATCCGTACTTCTCCATCAGTGTCCTGCACGCCTGGTTCGTCTAACTTGAATAGTTTTCGTGATGGGTGGTCAGTGGCCGTACAACTGCTGCTTTGTGTGGTGCTGCGTCCAGGACTTGTTTAAGATTGTTTTGCCGTCAAGCTTTTTTTCTATTCGTTTAGTTAGCGTCCATGTAGTGCATCCATGTAGTAGTATCGACACGACCACTGCTTGAACGCAGCTTTACTATACTTATTCCTAAATAGAATCCTCAAAATCATCATGAAGTTTGGTTACAACAGGAAGACAACTTGTCTTGGGTTGTTTTTAGTTTTAACTTTTATACAACAAGCAATAACCATTTTTCTACTTTCCTTCACTAAAGAGCTCATTGAAAAACGTTCAACTAAGCTCTAGTTTTAGGGAGAAGTTTATTTTTTTTATTCCTCCTTCTTTTAACTTTTTTTTTCTTCTTTTTTTTTCTCGTCTCAATTATCAACCGAGCACACTTTTCAGGAGTCTTCTATTTGAATGTTTGAATTAATGTAAAACATTTCATTTCTTTTGACTGATAAAAAAAAGTCACAATATTAATAGGACTCAATCAGTATTTGCACAGACTTAATCAATCTTGAAATTGCGTATTAAGCCTTGGGCCATCGAACTACAGACATACTTCTTGTTTCACCTTAACCGATTCCCTTACAAGATCGGTTTTCTAAATAGGCAAATTACATAAGTTGAACATTTCGCATTTTAATTTGGCCTGTTGCTCTTTATTTCCGACGTTAGATTACGAATCTCAATTTCAGAACTTTGAATTAGTACCAGACGTTTAGTTTCCAGTGCATTAAACATTTCTACCTAGTTTAAAGAGAAAATCCTACTCTTTATTCCAAAAGTAAATAATGACAAACAATATACAAGGATTCTTCTTGAAAATGTATATAAATAGATTCTTATATCTTAAAGTTGTGGGTTTTTTTTGTATTCAAGGACGCTTATCACGAATGATAACTTTATAGCTTCTACAATAAGCACAGAATTTAAAAAAAAACTTTTTTGTTAATTCTGTTAAGTGGTGGCAATGAGGTGACCACGAAGCGGGAAATTAAACAAAGGCTTAGTCTTCTTTTTACAACCTCATAAAAATATTCTGGGTATCCTAACCAATATCAGCAATGCTGTGGTTTTAATGATTTCAGCCCTTCTCTTGATCTCTATCCCTTCCAGACTTTATTGAAAGCCTTCAGGAACTGTTACTTTAAACGATCAACTATTGGTATCACCGTGCACTCATAATCTGCAGCTTTTTCCCGACCGTTTGTACATGTGGGCTTTCAATGGAATCTGATATTCTGGAAATAAGCACAGGTCTACAGAACTCTCCTGATTTTTATTGCAGATCTTACCAATTCTGAAGTCAGTTTGGTATCAATTCTTGCTCTGATTTTTAATTGATCCTATCTTTTTCAAGAGATATAATTATAGTTCCAAGGGCCTAAACCACAATTTGTCTTACCGTCACCTTTATACTCTACGGTTGTTTCAGCTCAGTTTGAAATATGTGTCACTTGTTTGGTTCATTTCATTTCACATCTTGTGATCTGCCGGAACAGGAAAATTCCCTTCATGAAAGGTCATTTTTTTAAATAATCAACAATAGGATTTTTTTTGCTGGAAGTGGGTGAACCGTTTTAGGTCAAATTCCCAGATAATTTTACGCGTCACATTTTCTCGGACAAATACATGTCTGAGCATATAGCATTTCTCAGGAAGTTTATTTTCTTTAAGAACTCCCAGTGGAATACCTGTCAAACCTCGGGGTGACTATTCTTATATTATTTCAGCCAGTTCACAATATTCACTTATTTTAGATGAAACATTTAATCTCTATGACCGAATAAGCCACACAAACTATTATTCTGCTGTATGATTATTCTCATGTCGAGTTTTGCACATAAACGATAGCTGATGGTCTTTCATTAAAATCTGAATGAAAGGCAGTCCCCTCGGGATTCCAATAATTCTATCAGTATCAACTATCGTCAATTCTATCGTCAACAATTCTATCGTCAACAATGCTTGGATAGTTTTGATTCATCCTTTCAATTTCCAACGCTTCAAGCCCCGGCATCATATGTGCCCCTATGCTAATCACGGTACTTGACTGTCGACATAGTTCCATGGCTACCACATAGGTTTCCGGCGGGTTGGTTTTTGAACTCTCTCAGTGCTCATGTTGTGTTTGATAGATCCACCGATGGGGGATGGCCAAATCTTTCTGGAACATCTGTGGCTTGGGATAGTTTATGGGAACTAGTTGCCTGTGTGTGTTGGCAAGCTAAAGACAAGAAAAAAACTCTCCTTTAACAATTAACAACTCTTTATTGATACCATAATATATATATATATATATATATATATATGATAATTTTGTCGCTTCATCTTGCATTTGGGAGGCATATCAATGCAGTATTTGCCTGGTGAAGTCTTTGTATGTTACTCAATTTGGCAGAGACAGAGGGTTTTGCCTGAAAGTCATTAAGTCTTGGAGATATTTCTTTTCTTATTCTCCGGTCTTCGGTAGGGATATTGCATATCGTTTCTCTTCTAACCCTAGAAACATGTTTTTAGAAGATCCCCCTTAGAACCACACATTCCTGATTGACTAATAAATCACAAATCATTTCATATCATTTTAAAACTTTTTACTGGTCAGACAATCAAATGTGCTGATCTACCCTTCCACGTATCAGATTTTAATTGGTTATCCAATCCAACCACAATATACGCGTTTGGTTAATAAAGAGTCGCAGTCCACGTCTTTTAGTGGAGTACTTCTTTTCACATTAACCAATAAAAAAAATCAAAATTTTGATCAATATACCTAAAGATTTGATCCTCCAATCGTAACAGTTAGACAAATGTAGTCACATGACGCAATCATTTAAACTTGATGAATGCTTGGACAAAAACCTAAACCTACTTATTGAGCATGTGAAAGGTTGGTCAGTACTAGTACCTATCAGAACTTTGTGTTACATAGCCATACATGAATATGTGAAATGTATATAGAATGTTCATAACTCAAATGTAGATCGCAGGAATCTCGAAACACCAAAAACTTTACGACATCTTAGTTCAGGTACGAAACTTTTTAATACTTTTGAGTTAAAATGTTTTTCGATATGAAAAGAGAGGCAAAATCTTTCTAAGCCGAGTTTTTCATCTGCCCACCACCACCACCACCACCACTACGTGCGGCCCCGGAACAAACTACTGGTCTGATCTCGGCGAGCCCCGAAAGTCAACCGTCTTCTTCGGACGCTAAAACTCCACTAACTGACTTTTCTCTAATCTCTGCCCACGCTTCTGGTGCGTGACGTCATTCACATCCCTGGTCACATCCGCTATCTGGGATTTTTATTGTGACATCTCTGAATGACACGTCCGCTCCGCGCGCGCGTGAATACCTGCACTCATGTTTGCACCTAACTAACCCATGCACTGAGCCGAAAGGTTCTCTGCCTAACTAAACCCATAAGCAAGATATAAAACGAAATCCTTCGGCCATTATATTACATTTTAAACTGACTTTTAAATTTCCTTCACAGTCAATCATTCAATTTATATTTTGGTGAAAAAAAAAAACAACTATATTTTCTTAAATAAAAATGCATGTTCTCCACAAGATTTTAGCGCTAGTGAATACTTCATATTGTCCGGGAAGTCTTTGGAAACTGTGCCAAGTGCACCGATTATAACTGGTATCCCAGTCATCCTTATGTTTTACATCTTCATTAGTTTCTTAAAATAGTCAAAGACCTTGTATGACTTTGCGCTTTTTTAAAAAAAAAATCATTCCGTGGTCTTTTGGAACGTCAAAATCAACTCTACAGCAAGTTCTTTTTTATTAATCATCACTAAGTTTGGTCTTCTAGCTGGGATAAGGTAATTCACTTTTATCTCAAAATTTCAAAATAATTTAACCTGTCTCCTCCTCCAGGACGGATTCTGGTTTGTGTATGTACCATTCAGAAAGGTAATCTTTTTCTCGAGTTTGCTGCATTCGCTTACTGTGTGATTAATAGTTTCCACTTTATCACCACATAATCAACACTTGCTATTTTGTTGCGTGTTATCGATTTTCCTTGTGGCGTTATTATATGCTGCTATTATAAAAGAATCAATTTTTTTCTGAAGGTTTCCATTTCCAAGCTATGTCTACTTCTTTTCGTGTGAGATATCGTCGGTTTGTCACTTGAAATCCAACACATTCGTTTTCCTTCTGATTTCTGTTTCATAGTCATTGTTCTGTTTGTCCTTATATTATCAGTGCTGTTATTGCCACGGAATTTAATATTTCTTTGTTCTTTTTAATGTAGACCTCCAATTATCACTATGATGCATCCACACTATGTTCAATTCTAATGGGTTCTCTTCCTTTTATATTTCTTCACACATCGAGTCTGTTCTTATTATCTCTCGGATGTAAGACTTTGAGCAGTAATAACATTATTCCCTTGCTCTGCTCCATCTTTACGAATTTTCACCCTCAGTGATCACAAGGTTGTTTTTTTTTTACTGAAGTCCCTGTGACAGCAAGGTTTCACATCTATCATTGTCTTTTCTAAACTGTTTTATTAACTATAGGTAGTTGTATGGTCTAGACGGTTTCAGGCTTTTTGCATAGATTTCAATTTCTCCCCAGGGTTTTCCTCGTGTGTTCTGGGAGTAATCAAAGAACAACAGCTTTGTATATTTTATCAGGATCAGGTTCAAATTTAATAAGTCTTACAGCTCTCGGGCAAGTTCCTTGTTTTTCAGTTCAGCTTACCATTCCTTCACCCTATATATATATATATATATATATATATATATATATATATATATATATATATATATATACTGAGAATACATAAACACACACACTCATACATGTGTATATATATATATATATATATTTATATATATATATATATATATATATATGCCCTCAAAATATAAGGTAAAAATGAATGTTAAAATGCTGAAACTTTCACCCCATAACTTTCAAATGTATGTGCGTACGTGTTTAAGTACACATGAGCTTACCATCAAATATGTGGATGCAAACACACACAGAGAATATATACATATATATATATATATATATATATATATATATATGTGTGTGTGTGTGTGTGTGTGTGTGTGTGTGTGTGTGTGTGTGTGTGTGTGTGTGTGTGTGTGTGTGTGTGTGTTTATGTAAGTATGTATCCCTTGAAAAAAAGCATTTATATTCTTGAACAAAAGTAGAGAAGAAAAGATCAAAAGCTAAACGGCCAACAATCTTCACGGACAATCAACTCCAATGGGACATTCACCGAAAGAAATCGGCAATAAAACAACCTGTCCAAGTGATCTCTTTTCTGTAAAAGACACTTAACATACAACAAAAATCCGTGCGTTGATTTAAGAGAATCGAAATACCCGCAACATCTGTGGGGCACAAGTAAGTGAAATAATATTAACAAAAAACTAAATATCAAATTTGAAACCATTTGCAGATCTATTCATTTTGAAATAATTACACTGTTCCAATAAACAGGTTAAGCAAAAAAAAATTTAGAGATGATGATCAGTTTAACCTCTATGAAAAAAAAAAAATAAATAAATTTGAAAAATTAGAAAATTAATTGATAAAAATTTAAAGAATTAATAAAGAAAAAAACTTAAAAATCATCTGAATACAGTCAGGCTAGTATTTCTTATGACCAGCATATTGAGTAGTATCCGTAAAGAATTAAGAAAACACATTCTAAATTTTGATAGAACAATATACAGAGAAAAACTACACTCAAGATTTAACGAATGAATTTACGACTGAGGGCATAGAAATAATCCTTAATGATAACGTTTTTTAATTTGATAAGAAAAATTACATCCATACCCTATGAATCGCAATGGGAAAAAATAATCCCAATATATACCACCCTAACCGTATCATATTTAGAGGAAAATCTATATGAAATTAATTTTTAAACAATTAAAAAACAATATTAAAACCAATTTTATTAGATTGTTAAAAATATATCTCAATGACCGTTGCTTAATTTAGATATGCTCATGGGGCAACATTTACTATTTACAAGTCTTATTCTAAAACTTACATTAAAAAATAAGATTCTACATCGAAAACAATTTCAAAATATTACAATATTTATCCAAATGTTATTAAAAATAAAAATGGCTTTAGTATCTCAGATATTTACCACAAAACTACAGACACCCCAAAAATGACCTTATTTAAGAGTCACCAACCCATACACTGCATAAAATCAATTTTATACAGAACTTAGGATTTGTACCATATTCACTAACAAAAACCTCCGATAACTAAGACCAGAAGAATTAAACGTATATCTACACTTACGAGGATATTCCGTATTAGTAAGAATGAATTAAAATTAGCAGAAAAATATCATTAAAACTGTGAGCCCCAAAACATAGTTGTGAACTCGTCTTAGCATATATCTCAAAATACGGGGGAAAAATCAAACCAAGAACTATTCATAGGAATATATATATATATATATATATATATATATATATATATATATATATATATATTAGATTAAAAAAAAATCACGGAACAAAAAGGAAGGGAAACTACCAAGAAAGTAATTTCCAAGACGACCCAAAAATCCAAGCGATCCCACTTGAAAATATATGTGTATATGTGTGAATGCATACATAAGTGTGTATTTATGTATATGTGAAACCCTCCACCCACACACACACATAAACACATACCTATATATATATATATATATATATATATATATACATGCGAGTGCGTATGCGCCCACTTGTGCTTTATCGTGTGTCTGCATATATATATATATATATATATATATATATCAGTAACATCAGTAATATCCAGTAGCCAGTAGGATTCCAAAAAGTGTGGAATATTTGTTTATAGAATATATGTGGGATTTCATATAAATCTATATGAGTGCTCGATGCATGGCTATATATATATATATATATACATATATATATATATATATATGAAAGATGACTCAAAAACAAAACTTTATATATATATATATATATATATATATATATATATATATATTAAGAAACACACAAAACACATAAAAAACATGTATATAGTCTTGGAATTCGAAGGGAAGTACAAATTAAGTCATTAAGATGACCAAAAATCTCTTAAATTCACGGGAACATTCACCGACCCAAAGCCCTGTATTAATCATAATCAAAGCCGCAGAGAAAATAGTATTTACTATAAAAGAAACTTAACACCCAAACAAAAATCTAATGCTGCCAGAATAGTATGAAAATATATGAAACATGCCATGCACCAATAATTTTGCGATACAAATGGATCACCTGATCCTGGAAAGAAGACTAGACCAAGTTATTGTTAACCAAATAAGAGAACCTGCCGAATAGTGGACTTTGTCATTCTGGCGGTCCACGGAGAGAAAATCAATGAAATCGAAGTGAGACAAGTACTTAGACGTTGCCAAAGAACATACAAAGATATGGAACATGGAGGTGGTGGTGGCAGTAATTGTAATTAGTACTCTTGCAACGATCCCCAAAGGACTGATAAAGTGGGGGTATCCTCGCGGTGTAATGTTAAAAGCATTGAACGGCGGAATCGTCGTTAGCGAATTCGTCCTCCAGTCGGGCTATTACGTTCACTTTCTGGCAAAATACCCTTAGAGAATGTGTGAACCACCTAATCCTACCAGCTATGGGTTAAATAGTACCATTACGGTTCTTCTAGGAAAATAGCTTTGGCATTTAATAACCTACAAAGTTTGATATGCCATTAAACAAAGAAACCTTGATAAGGCAGCAGGAAGATTTGGAAATTGGAGGAAATGAAGACCATTCAAACTTCAACATTGAAAAGATCGGTAAGAATACAAAAAAGAGTCTTGGAAATCTGAAAGACTTGCTGTCTCTCAAGCCATCAGCTAACGCTTGTGTGGAAAAATTCACCAGAAATAATGATAATCTTAAATACTTAAATAAATAGATAAATAGCTCAATAGCTCTTTGTGTGTGTGTGTGTGAAAGAATGAGAGAGAGAGAGAGGATGTTCTTATTGGTTTTATATTGATTAGTTTGGTATTCGTCTTTCGAGTTTCTTTCATTTTTGTATTCACCTCATACCCGTCTACTTAATCTGTAACTAGTTTCTTTGATATGGATCTGTTTACAGAAGAACCTCACTTGAATCGACAAAAGTAAAATCAAATCCTATTAGCTCTGAATCTTTTGTGCTTTGATGTTTTTATTCCTAATCGGTCCCCTTCGTGTCAAAGTTTAAGATGTAACATAGACAGGGGATTTGATTTGAAATGCTAAACGCAGGTAAACAGTGCCAATTGTTTGTATGATTTAACAACTGATTCAATCGTCTGTATTGATAACTGATGCCGTCTTGTTTTCATGAAGGGCAAATCGAGAGATAAGAATCTTTTAGATGCAAATCATAGCCGACTTTTAAGCGGCCGATTTTGTATCTGAATTATATTCTCTTTTGGATTAGTTGTTGCTTTTGGACCTTTTATTTTTAAAGAATACGTCCTATATTTCTACTGGAGCGCTATTTATCTATTCTTCATCTGCTCAATGATTTTGGCTGAGCAATATCTTAATATGTAATTGGTATAAAAGCATTTCAATTAACCTGCAGGACACCAATGTGCAACTAGCCAAGAATCACCGTACTATCGGCAGGGCTTCGAATACAATGCCTGTATGCCATTTAGAAGGATGATACCTCCTCTCTATCAAAAACTGATGTCATGTAAGTGATAATAAACTGAATCTGATAGTGAGTCTTTATATCTGAATATCTGGGGTGTGTAGAGTATTCCTCCGTTGCAAATTACTCTCAATAGCGATAAAACCTTTAAGTTTGTCATCTGTGAGTCAGATAGATGTTTAAAGTTAATTCACATCTTATAGGAATACTTGATATCACATAACTGCATTCGCATTAAGAGTTGAGATGTTAGGGTTTTATGGTATATCAACTCTTGTTGGTTATTTAATGCGAAATGATGTTTGAATACCGTTAAATTGCTTCATGTTTGGCTCTCTAAGACTAATAACAACAGTCATTTTGTTGCATAGTTATATACATGCAGAATATACCTCTCACTTTATTTGAGAGGGTTGTGTATGTGAGATGGAGTTGGAGACCGAACAGAACTGCAACGTATTGACTCCCACTCTTATGGCCATCAGCGTTGTGTCTTTCTCGTTTTCCTGATGCTCAACCAGAGGCCCGGGGGCTCAGCTTTTTGCTGGCTTTCTGCTGGCTTTCTCTACCACTTCTTGTCACCAACTCACCTGATCTCCAACTGAGTGACTTCCTGTCTTCATCGAGTTATATAATAGTTCAATCGCACACTCAATCTTTGGAATGGCATGTTTGATCGTCATCAAGCGGAAATAGCAGTCATGCATTTCACTGGTCACTCTCTTCCGGTGCATCAGGCTATGAGTATACCATGAGATTTTACCTTCTCCAATTTTTCAGCCAAGCCCGCCAACGCGATTTCTTCTCATAACTGCCATCGGAATGTGTCACTTCTTTCCGGTGTATCACATTGGAATGGCATGTTTGGCCGGGTCGAAGATCAATATACAACAATTTGATATCGGACACTGAAATAATAAAACAGTTTGATAATCACTTACTTATTTGTCACACAATTAAATGGATAAACATATCATCTGTAAGTGAATCGGTTTGTTTGGATGGATTTTATGGCATGTGAACCACTGTAGATCATTTAATACAAAATCCTATTTATAAATATAGTAAATATATATAATTTGTCAAAAAATATAAATATTTTCTTGGTAACTTTTTATAACCATCCTGAGCTCATTTCGTTGCAGTCAGTTCTATCATCTAAAGCATTGCTATATATTTATTATCAATAAACGTTCAATTGGTTGCCCAGTCGGCTGGGGCTGCAGAATACAACGACTGCAGAGGCGTAAGACCCCCCTCCACAACGTGTATGTTGTGGCTCAGTCGGCTAGGGCAGCAGAATACATCGACTGCTTCTCTCCCCAACAAGAGTCCTGGATATAACATCAAACTATCTGATGGTGAGGTTCCAGTACTTCTGGAGCTTTGGAGAATGCGGAGTACCCCTTCATTGCCATCGATTCCAGGTTCACTCTGGCCCGCCGAGGTACGACCGACCTGATAAGAGCCCTATCTATGGCTCAAATTGAACTAAACTGCGTACTTATGCTAAACTGAATTGTTTGAAATAGAACTATTTTTGACAATAAAACAATACTTATGCAAAACTGAATCGTTTACAAAATAACTGTTTTGATATTTAACTGTGTGTAAACAAAATCTATGCTTATTCTTAACTAAACTGTTTTACTAAACTGAATATCTGGCAACAGAAATGTTTTTGACGATTGAACCGTGTACTCATGCTCAACTGTATTGTTTGGAATATGACTAATTATTTGTATAAAAATACGTTTTGGCATTAAATAACGTATAAAGGTTGAAATGCCATAAAACCCAAACAACAAACAAACCAACATTTAATTGGTCATTTGATTTATAACTGAACAGTTTGTTGATAAAATTATTTTCAGATGGGGTAGAGCATCTTTTTTTAAACAAATACATATTTCTATCCTTCGCGTGGAATTAAACGGATTCAAGTATTGCTAATTACCAATGATTCTATTCAATAGTATTTACTATTTAAACACAATTAAATGGTTCCCATTTCTTTGTAAAACTAACAATTCGAATAAACGTCAGTCATTTGTTTGCACACAGATAAATAGTGAAACAGCAATTTAATCCAGATTTTGGGCCCTATTAGGGACTTCCAGTTAGGATCAGGGAGTAATGGCAATGCAAGAGTACTCCACATTACTCAATGTTCCAGGGCTGGTGCCTCACGATCAGATGGCTTAGTGTAATATCATGGATATTGAATCAATTGGTTTATAATATTATTTCTTTTACTAGTTGATGATTAGTGTGTTTAGATTAATAGTGTTATTATAGTTATTCCTTTGACTTATCAATTTACATGAAAATGGTAGAAGGACCGAAAATCCTTTACACCTAAAAATTTGGATTGGTGAATATGTGATTGAGAAATACCCGTATGCGAACACTATCTGCGACTGTTTTCTTTTACTTCATATGACAGTAATAAAGTTGTCTACATGTTCCCATCTTTTCCTGGGATTTTTTTTGTTGAGATGCATTTACCAATTTCGCTGCAGAAAGTAATTTTTTTCAGAGTTTCATTGGTGTACATTTGCAATTATCCTTCTAATAGTCCGGCTGCAATACAAAGATTAAAGTGCACAGTCTGCCCTAAGATTTACTCATAATTTATGAGTTGGACTCGTAGCTTTTCCCCGAGAATTAGTGTTATGAAAAATGTAAACATTCTTGTTCGGGAATTGAACTCGGGCGCTGTATTAATTTCCAATGCCGATAAACATTACACCTGGAGAGCATCCAGCTGTTTTATATAAAAGATTTGCTTGATTAATATATTCGATATCAAATATTTATGTGTTATTTTAATCTAAAATGTGGTTCGTTTCTAAAAGTATGATCATAATCACATGCATCCTTTCAATGTTCCACAGGATTTTTTATATGACAATTTTTTTATTATGCGATACTCCTTTGTTTTCCCTCTCTTAAATGATAAAATCCATTCCTTTCTATATGATAATATGTATAAACTTCCTGATTGGTCCAAAACCACCAAGTGTTGAATTTAATGTTAAACCTCCAAAATGGAAAGAAATTCAAAGAGTGGTTAAGGCAGCTAGAACAAGCGCAGCTCCGCATCCGAATGGAGTTCCGTACACAGTTTATGAACGCTGTCCTGGCATTCTAAAGTTATTATGGAAAGTACTTCACACAATCCGGAGAAGAGGGAGAGTTGCGGATCAGAGGAGGAAAGCCGAAGATGTGTTGATCCCAAAAGAAGTAAAGTCAAAAGAAATCGACCACTTCGAGATAATATCGATACTAAACACGGAAGGGAAAATATTCACCAGCATTCTGTTGAAGCGCCTTTCTAAGATCCTAATAATGAACGAGTACATTGATACATCAGTACATAAAGGAGGTGTCGCTGGAATGCCAGGTTGCATTGAACATACTGGCGTGGTATTGCAGCTTACACGTGAAGCTAGAGAAAACAATGGAAATTTAGCGGTGCTACGGCTAGAACTTGCAAACGCGTACGGTTCAATCCCGCATAAAGTGGTCGAAGAGACACTCCGCAGATATCATGTCCCCAGTTCCCTCAGTAACTTCATCTTAGATTATTACAATAACTTCAATCTAAGACTTACGTTGGGTACCAAGACATCGGACTGGCACAGACTAGAGAGAGGAATTATAACCGGATGAAGGATCTCAGCCACTCTTTTTTCCCTTGCGATGAATATGATGATCAAGTCAGCAGAAGTGGAGTGTCGGAGTCCAAGGGCAAAGTCCGGCATACGGCAGCCTCCATTGAGAGCATACATGCACGTTATTACAGTGAGAACATCGTCAGTCATAGGCTTTAAGGGGCTTAAAAAATGCATTGTATGGGCTCGCGTGAGGTTTAAACCAGGAAAATCTAGGTCCCTAGTACTACAAAAGGGAAAGATTAAAAGCACAGCACAGTTCACAATCGCCGGTGAATTCATCCCAACTGTGAATGAGTAGCCGGTAAAGTGTCTTGACGAGTGGTTCGACAGCAGTACCAAGGATCAAGCAGCAATTAAAAGAATAGGGGGCGACCTTGATGATTAGCCAAGGAAGATAAATAAATCAGGATTGCCCGGCAAGTTTAAGGCGTGATTGTATCAACACGCAGTTCTGCCGCGGATATTTTGTCCACTCATGTTATACGAGGTAGCTATTACGACAGTAGAAGGAATGGAAAGAAAAATTAGCGGCTACTTAAGGAGATGGTTGGGTTTGCCAAAGAGCCTAAGTAGCGCAAATTTTTACGGGATCACCAATGCGATCCAACTTCCTTTCAGGGGTCTCAAAGAAGAGTTTGTGGTGACACGCACAAGAGAGGCGATTTTGTATAGAGGCTCTAGAGACCTATAGGTATCAGGAGCAGAAATTGAAGTGGAGCGCTGCCAGGGAACCTATGGTGGCGGAAGAGAGGTGGCAGCAGAAGGCTATGGTCGGTATAGCGGCCAGTGGGACAGGAGGCCTGGGATACTATCCGAGTCCCAGGATAGACAACGTTAGAGGGAAAGAAAGAAGGAAGGGTGCTCTTGAAAAAAGAAGTAAGAGAAGGCATAGAAGAGACTATGCTGGCAAAGATGGTAGGACTTTCTCAACCGGGTGTCTGCACCAGATGGGAAAATTATGTTCTGCAGTAAATAACCTGGTCGAACTTGTGCAAGTCCGACTTTGGCCATCTCAGATTCCAGATCCAGGCAGTTTACGATCTTCTTCCAAGCCCATCAAACCTTCACACACGGGGCAAAAGTGATACCCCAGCATGTCAGTTGTGCGGGTGTAAAGGAAAGTTACAGCATTTGCTCTCAAAGTGCTCAAGATCATTGAAGGGCGTTTTCGTTGGCGACACGACCAGGTCCTCAAAGCTATTGCTGAAGTGGTATTGGAGACAATAAAATCGAATAGATTTAGTCCCGGAAGACATAAGATTATTTTTGTTAGAGAGGGAAGCTCGAAACAGCCTCAGACAAAAAATAAAGTGACACTGTTATCATTGGTGCCAGATTGGTAATTGTTGGTGGACCTGAAAAGGCAGTCGAAGTTTCCAGCACATATTGCGTAGACAAATCTCCAACCAGATATAGTAATATTTTCAAATTCCACAAAAAAAGTCATAATGTGGAAACTTTCGATTCCATAGGGAGAAAACATGGAGTCCACGCACGAAAGAAAGATTGCCAAATATGAACTGCACGTACAACAATGTTGAGTGAATGGTTGGCAGGCAATATGCCTGGCTGTCGAAGTGGGGTGTGGCGGATTTAACGCAATGTCGATGAGTAAAACGTTAACAAGCATCGGCATTTCAGGAGCGTTAAAAAGAAAGGCCCTGAAAAATATCACCAGTGCTGCAGAAAGAGCCACGAATTGCTTATGGATCTAAAGAATGGATAGTTGGGGTTGTAGATAGTTTAAAAAATATAGTGGGGGGATAAAAAAGCCCGACTTATTTTAAACGATATATACGTTTTGTAAGATTTTATTTAGTTATATATTTTAATCTATTTTTTTAATCTATTTTATGTAGTTTTTGAATAATATCTTAGACGTTTTAGCCAGTTTGTAAATATAGCATTTTAAACGACAATGTTTTTATGAAGATTCTAACGTATTACTCAGGGATTGGTTTTTCTGTTTGTTTGTTTTTTTTGTTTTTTTTTCTCTTTCATAAATCGTAAAAGAAATTTTAACGTATAGTAAAGTGCAGCGTCTGTTTTAGTTCGTAATTGTATATTTATGTACAGTGTTTAATGAAAATAAATTAAAAAAAACAACAACAAAAAAACTAAACGTATATTTCAATTTTATATAGGAGTTTGTTTGTTTAAATCGCAATTTTATATTTATGTACAGAATTTATTTTTTTAATTAATTTTTTTTTGTAAGTTTCAAAAAAAAAAAAAAAGGAAAAGAAAGAAAAAGGAAAAAAAAAAAACAAAAAAAAAAGCTACATAGCGGATTGATCAAATAGCCGACGTCATTGCGGCCGGAAAGCAAGAGCAAAGTGGCCTCCCGATTTTAAAGGAAAGATTTAGAAGTCATCAGAAGAGCTTAGCTCTGATTGGCTGTTGCAAAATTAAATATAGAGCCATTTCTGTGGTCATTTGTCTTGTGTGGATGTGCAGGTTAGTTGTCGGGATGGGAGTTGGAGTAAGATCAATGCCAACTGGGTCATTTGGGCGAGAGAGTCTGATGTTGCGAGACTCGAACCCCCCATAAACCCAAAGGAAACATCACTGATGACCCCTCCCGATGCATCAATGAACATGTATGATATAAATGTATTCCTGTCAATTGGATAGCTTGGATTTCTATGTAATACTTGTAACTTTCACTATTCGATGGCTTCTTATAGTACTATAAGATATTTAGATTTTATGGCATGTTGAACATTGTTGGTAACTTAATGCCGAATTCTGCTCATATATTTAGTAAATATAAATAATTCGTAAACAAATAGTCTGAAAGAGAATTTTAAAACTAGCCAGTGCTCATTTTTTATACACAGTTAGATATTTCAAAGTTTCATTATGTAAGATTGAAATTTAATTTATCAAGAATAATTTGTTTGCATACAAGTATAGATATGTAATACGAATCATTCATCTTTTGCACTCGGTAAAGTGATTTCAATTGTTCGGTACGAATTTTTTTTCGCACACAATTAAATAGTTTCAGCTATTGCTATTCAACACTAATAATTTTATTACAACGTTACTCATTCATTTGCACGCAGTTAAATAATTCTCAGTATTGTTGTATCATCATCATCATCATCATGTCGCGCCGCCTGCGCGGATATCCCTGACCGTCTCTCGCCATTTCTCCCTATCATTCATCGCCTCCGGCAGGTCTTCAGGATTACAACCCGTGTCCTCACATAGCTGCTGTATGTAAGTTCGTGCTGGTCGTCCCACTCTTGCACATCCATGAGTGGGGGTCCACAGGAGTACATCGCTTATGAGCTCGTCCTTGCTTCTCCAGCAGTGTCCTGCGTGTCTGGTTCGTCGAACTTGTATAGTTTTTGTGATGGGGGGCAAGTGTCCGTATAGTTGGAGTCTCGTGGGGTGTTGTCGCCAGGACTTGTTTAATACTGCTCTCAACATTGTTGTATACCATACCGGTAAAAGGTAGAGATGAATGGCGAATACGATTGAATTAAAAATTTCCAAAATACTTTTCTTTATAAAAAAAAATATAACCCTCACACCTAATTTCTCGAAAGAAGCCGTAGCTGGCATAAGTGTGAGAGAAGACGATGGTAAACGAAGACAGACTGCCATATTGACCCATAACTTCTTATCTTGACCATACCACGGTTTGTTATCTGCAGGACCTTATATACTTGCCTTTTTTTTTATTCCGGCCAGAGACCTCTGCGGGCTGTTGCCCCAACGGTCGCCTAGCAGCCAGTCTCTGTGACTGACCGTTTCTTGACCCAAGACTCCAGATTGAAGACTGACCTCAGCGAGTGTCTCATAATCTGCAGTGGGCCGTGTATACATAATTTCTCAGCGCCCACGTCTTCTGGTTGTTTTAAATGTCCTGCAATCACATTGTTTACACAGCTCGAATATTTGTCTCTGTCAAAGGTTAATATGCAAAAGTATTGCTATAAAACATAAACAATTCAATTTAATTTGGCAGTACTGTCAGTTGTTCAAACAGTTCTACTCGATTTATAGTTGGGACCCTAATACTGCAGGTCAGAGTGGACCTCGGATTAATGCTCCCAATTCCCCTAAGCTCCCGCACTGAAGCCTCGCAATCAGATGCAATTTACTGTCACACCTCGGACACATAGATATCTAATAATCTATTAAAAATGTTCATTATTTCAGGTAATTATTGGCATAATGGTTAGAGTGTTCACGAATGGCTCGAGAGACCTGGGTTCTATCCCAGGTTTTGTCACAGCAAAGACACAAAAAAGGTTCTTGATGCCGCCTTGCTTAACACCCAGCATTATAAGGTACGGATCAAGGGTAAAGTGGATCAATTCTGGAAAATGTGTAGCGCCCTCTGCAATGCTTTGTATAGTAGCCATCGAAAAGGGTTCCTTTGGGTCACCCTCGACTACGGTCACTAAATTTACTTTTTTGTAACCCACACTTATTCACTATTTAACATTTTTTGCTCACATAAATAATACAACATAATTATTGTGATATTTCTATTGTGTTAATTATTTTATTACTTACTTTAGTTAGGTTGCGATTTATTCAGAGGCTTTTTACTCAGTTAAAATGTAAGTCAAATCGGAAAGATCAAGAGCGAGCACGTGCGAACATATAACTGAGACACTTGTCAT
>OY757912.1:35446177-35536177 GCA_963585895.1 Sepioteuthis lessoniana | reverse complement strand
TTTTTTTTCTTTTATAAATCAGATAAAAATAAGTCATATGCATGTTATCTTTAAGTGAATATAGACTGCGAAAAGTTATTTATGTTAATATGTGTTCATGGACATCTAATATTCAACTTTCGTTTTGCATTTGCATAACTAATTTTTTTTTTTAAAGTGATCGAAACCTGTCTTTGAAGCGTCACTGAGCATTGCTATATAATAATGGGCCAAAAATATCTCAGAGGATTTGTTACGAAATACTTAGATGTAAACAAAATTAAGGCATTCAAATACCTCACGCAAAATTCAAAACCTTTAAATAGGTAAGGGTCTATTTAAAGAAAATTATAGAATACATAAATCTTTTTAACTCGGAGTTGCAAGGTTGAAAGGGGCTAAAAATGCCTGACAGTGTCCGCAGTTTTAAATTATATGATTTTAAAATAAATTTCAATTGGTTTACAATAAATACGTCCTCATCATCATCATTGGGTGCTGCTAGCACAGATTTCCCTGACTTCCCCAGCCACTTGTCCCTATCGTTCATCGCTCCCGGTAGGTCTTCTACGCTAACTTCTAT
Organism: Sepioteuthis lessoniana; assembly: GCA_963585895.1. Classification (NCBI taxonomy): domain Eukaryota; kingdom Metazoa; phylum Mollusca; class Cephalopoda; order Myopsida; family Loliginidae; genus Sepioteuthis; species Sepioteuthis lessoniana. Next base: position 35,535,615 of record OY757912.1, on the reverse strand, counting down.
ATCTCTACAGCGATGTTGTGCATAGGTTCTAGCTAGTCGCCAAACCCTTGCTTGTCTATATGAGGGGGTCCATAAGAGTACATTCCTCATGAACTTACCGTTACTTTTCCAGCATTGTCCTGCATGCTTTGCACGTCTAATTTGTATGGTTTTCAAGATAGGCGGTTGGTGTTCGCACAACTGCTTTTTTACGAGATGTTACCTCCAGGACTTGTTCAATACAGCGTACAGCATTGTTGTGCAATTGCTGTCAAACTTATTCTCCATACCCTTAGTCAGAAATAAATATGTATTTTATGATGATTTCCCATAAAAATGCATTGTACATGATTAAATAGCAAAAAAACAAAACTTAAATTATGTGCAATAAGAAGCATTGTAATTGATTTACAATTAAAATACAAAGCAAATGATTTTTTTAAATAGCTCATTGTAAAAAGATTTACTATAAACATTTGTTGTTAAACTACATTTCAAATGATATACCATAGCTTTACATTGCTAATGATTTGCTATAAAGTCAATTACAAATGAATTACTATAAAATTTTATTGGAACGGATTTACTATAAAAAATTGTTATTGATTTATTCGAAAATACATCAAATTTCTTTTACTATAAAAATGCATTGCAGAGGTTTTGCTTTAAAATGGCATCGTAAGTAATTAACTATGAAATTAATATAAAAATACATTGATTTGGTTTGGTGCTTAATGGCATATCAACTTTTGTAGGTTATTTAATGCCAAAGCCATTCTTCTAGAAGAACAGTAGTGGCACTACTTAACCCATAGCTGGGAGGATAAGGGGGTTCACACCTTTCCCAAGGGTATTTGCCCGAAAGTGAACGTAATAGCGCGACTAGAGTACGAATTCGCTTACTACGATTTGGCAGTCCATCGCTTTAACCATTACACCACAAGGACACCGCCGGTTTGGTTTGGTTTGGTTTGGTTTGATTTTATGGTACTTCAACCATAGAAGGTTATTCAATACCAAATCTATTTTATACATATGAACAGTTCAATTTCAAAGTGTTAACTTAATATAAGGGCAATAGTCAACAACGTTTCTTTTGCAAGTTATTCAGTTAAGTCAAAAAGTTCTTATTAAGACAATTCAGTTTAGTATAAGTTTAGTTTTTGTTTACACAGTTAAATGTCAAAACAGTTCTATTTCAAACAATTCAGTTTATGTTTGCTTGTTTGCTTGTTGGGATTTATGGAATATCAACAACTATACGTGATTCTATATCAAATCCAATTTTTTACAAATTAACTGCTCCGCTTCAAACAATTCAGTTCAGCACAAGAACACAGTTAAACTGTTAAAAGACATTCTACTTCAAGCTCTTCAGTTTAATCAAACATTTCTTATTAACATAATTTTATTTAGTATAAGTATAGTTTTGTTTACACACAGCCAAATTCCGAAACAGTTCAACCTGAAACAATTCAGCTAAGCATGAGTACGCAGTTTACATGTTAAAACAGTTCTACTTCAAGCAACTCCACCCGGCATAAGTACACCTTTCAGCTCCACCCGACCCAAAGAGCGGGCCCTATCTGAAGCTAACATTCCGTCCCAGGGTGGGTAAATCAGTGAAAAATATTTAGTATAGAAATATACTGGAAAAATATGTGTGTGTGTGTGTATTGGAAATTATTTTCAAGCATATTTATTGTAAATGTTGATTTGTGTAGTAAAGCTTCTTCAATATATTCTTATAGTAGGTCATTTGAAATCTTTTCCCCATCACACACACACACACACACACACACACACACACACACACATATATATATATATATATATGTGTGTGTGTGTGTGTGTGAAGTTTTAGATATATACTATTGCAATGTATACATATTTATATTTAAATACATGCGGTTTCATTCAAAGTAAATTATTTGAAATCATTTTTCATTGTAAACCGTTTGCAATTGCTATCTATCAATCTATATATATATATATATATATATATATATATATATATATATATATATATATATATATATATATACTGCCAATGACATATATATATATATATATATATATATATATATATATATAATTTACGATCTTTAGACATTTGAGGTGATCTCTTAAAACTGCATTGCATAGTATTTATTATAATTCATATTTAACTTTCTTTTAAGCAGAAATTTTGAGTACAATCTATCCACTCTATTCCTATCTCCGAATAATCGATAGAAAAAGAACCTTGAAGTTCACATCTGCAAGTGGAAACTTTTAAAGGCCGTGACACAATAGATGTTTCACTGCAGAACTTGAGAACAAATAATTCTGTCGTTATTAATCTCGGCACCAAACGAATCTATATCAATTAATTCACTCTCTCTGTCGCCATTTATTGAAGGGTAGTGATTAACAAACGGCATTGCAATACGACCTCCAATCGCCACACTTACGTTGACACTGGACAGCCATGAAAATCAATGGCAGACAAGATTCGTGAATGTCATTTCTCGGCTAAACCCATGGATGAGACCCGGCTCAGCGAGCCAGATCACTTCATTTCGTCGACGTCAAATAAATTATTAGATAATTCTTCAAATCTTTGCTGACCGTGCTGTGCGGGACTACCTATTGTTGAAAAGCCCACATTTTGCGAAACATATCCTTCTATCCACCCAACCCCAGGAACGTACTTTGCATCCGTACGCTAATGTTTGTTGCCTGAGTATGCAGTAAGGCAAGGATATCGGTGGAGAGTTTTGAACTTAAGAATTGGGGATTTTATACTACTTTCCGTAGGCTTTACTGGACTTAGCATTGAGAAACTGTGCTTTATTGGAAGTATCGATGTATTTATAAGGTCTACAGACACTCTTTGTACGTCGCAATAATTGACAATAAATATATCAGTGGGACAGAAAAATATCATCTAAAGAAGAATGTTGTATAATTATACATACGCACATACATATGCCCCCACCTACATAAATATATATATATATATATATATATATATAGAGAGAGAGAGAGAGAGAAAGAGAAAGATATATTTATACAGGTTTGATTTCTTTGTTTCGTAGGTAATTTAAAGGCAAATCAATTCTTGTAGTAACAGCAACTGGATTTTGAACTCTCTTCCTACGATGTCCCAGTTTAGCACCTAACCCAATACCCTAAATAGACTTCTCTATATACAAAGTGGTAAGTTATATTTCTAATGATGATTGATGTGCTTTAAGCAAAAAGGTGACATCTTCACAATAAATAGTGGTTCTCTAAAACTAGTTCACCTACCTAGGGAGCAGCATCTCATCTACGGAAAATTACATAAATACGCGATTAGTGAAGGAATATAAAGCAATCGATTGTATATCGGTCATATGAAATTCATACCTCTCTGATAAAATAAAGCAAAAAAAAATTCACACAGCCATCGTGTCGATACTACTATATGGACGAACCATATGGACGATGACTAAGCGTTTGGAGAACATTATTGAGAGTAATTGAGCAAGAATGTTAAGAGCTGTATAGAACAAATCGTGGAAGCAGCATTCCAAAAATCAGCAATTCCTCCATATAATATATATATATATATATATATATATATATATATATATAAATTAGACGAACAAGATATGCAGAATACTACTGGAGAAGTTAGGAGGAAGTCATAGGCATTATTCACTTATGGAACCCTTCACACAACCAGCATGTGATGGATGACTTGTTAGAACCTATTTACAACAGCTCAGTACGGACACAGGATGTAGTCTAGAAGACCTGCCTGAAAAGATGGACGATAGAGACGAATACCAAGAAAGAGAGTTAGGGAAATCCGTGCTCGCAGCACGACATGAGTATGATGAAATATGATATGATGCATGTAAGAAATATATATATATATATATATATATATATATGAGTTTATGGCATCTTCCGTATATAATTACTCTCTCTCTCTCACCCTCTTTCACCCCACCACACATACATATATATATAGAGAGAGACATTATGAGAGGTATAGCATCAATGAGTAAAATTTAACATGCGTATGGGATAATGTAACAGCACACTCGCGAAGGATTTATTGGTTGTCATTCGTGTAATGCAAAGGTCTTCTAATGAATTGAGCACTCGGTAGCGGTTAAAGTGCCCGTGTAAAGAAAAAAAATGAGACATGTGCTTTAAAATCAAATTGGTTTACGCTGAGATTTCTGATGAAGTGCAGTAAAATATCCGACTAGCATAAGGTCACCAAGGTTTCGATCCTAGCTCGAATATCTCGCGTGTATACCCACCGGATTAGTTGTGATATCACAAAACAGTCCGTCCGTGAATGACAGTATATATATATATATATATATATATATATATATATATATATATATATATATATATAACTAGGTTAGTTGTTCATGGTTCTGTAACTGAAAAGTTTCAGGTTTAGATAAAAAAAATAATCTTCTAATATAAGGTTGTTCTATATAAAAGTCATCATTAAAAAGTTATATAAGAGTCATATTAAAAGTTATGCAAGTTAGAGGATGTGTTTTTTGGGGTGCAATTAGCGAAAAAAAAATAGTTTGCAACGAATTTGCTTGAACGGGCTTCAATTTTATCCTCATGTAATAAATGGCCGAGGGATTTTGTTTTATATATCTTGCCTTTCGGTTTAGTTAAGCTGAGAACCTTTCACTTAGCGTTTGGGTTAGTTAGGTGCAACATGAGTGTAGGTGTTCACACGCGGGGAGGATGTGTCATTCAGAGATGTCAAAAATAAAATCCTAGATAGGACTAGGGGATGTGAATGACGTCATGCACCAGAAGCGTGCACGGATAATTTGGGGGGATTTGAAAAAAAGTCAGTTGAGTTGAGTTCTGCCCCGGAGGAGGACGGTTGACATTTGCTTGCTCGTAGAGGCCTTGTGACGGGTGTGCCAGTGTTGGCTGGGGTGGGGTCAGATGGAAAAGCCAGAATAGAAATAATGTGCATCTCTCTCCTTATGTCGAAGAACCTTTAAACTCAAAGGTAATAAAAAGTTTCGTAACTGAACTAAGAAGTCGTAAGTGTTTTTCGTCTTTCGCGACTCCTATGTTCTATGTATATATGTTATGAATATTCTATATACATTTCACATATCCGTATCATGGGTATATTACACCCAGGAAAAACTTATATTCTTGCAGATGTTGATTTATAATTAGTTTTTAACTCATAGCTTAATTTTGTCTTGTCCTTCATGTGTTGTGGTATAATATTACAACTAAAGAGAGCTCGACTAAGAATTCATTATTTACTTTATCTAATCAACAATAATGCAATAAAAACAAGCATCTGAATAAAAGTGTTGAATAAATGATAAAGCAATGCTCAGATGCCATCAAGCGAAATATTATAAAATCAATGATACTTAGCTCATTAGCCTTTTTGATTCTGTAGCTAATAATAATCATTATCAAAATGTCGTATTGATGGCATGGGTTCTCCCGCGTTGTTGCTCTTTTCTCTCAATATTTCTCTTTTTCACTCTCTGTATCTCTTTCTCCATCTTTCTTTCACGTTTACTGGTTATAGTAGGTGCTATACACTGTAACTGAAATGATCCATGTATGTCTTTGCTGGTCGACCAAAATTATTGTGTCCACGTGTAGGGAACCATAGAGAAACGTACTTTCTGAGTATGGACCTGCTGATATATATTTTGACTAGTTTGTGAGATTCAAGGTAGGTGGCTATACAGCTGTTGTTTTCCGGAATGTTGCATCCAAAATTTGCTGTATCCTTGTGTAGTTCATATTTAGACTAAATTGGCGAGCATTTCATTTGAGTCTTAGAGATGAAACCATACCTTTGTTCTAAGACGACCAAAGCTTTAAAGAATAACCGATTTATTTCATCTCGAAGATCAGCATCCTATATAATCGATAACCAGTCAATAGCCGTCCACGTCTTACTTATGAGTATGGTGTCTTGGTTTTTAGTGTATGATATATTATTACATAGGTAATTTGATTTTTTAGAAAGTTCTAAACCCAAAACAGGATGATGATCTTTGTTGAACATTTTTATCGTATCGAGATACTAGCACTTCTAATAAAGCCACAAAAAAAATGGTATTATTTCTGTCTAGTTTTACAAAGAGTTGTAATAAATTGACACAACAAAAATGTACATCAATGTTCTTTCTGAATGATATTAGAATTTGTCAAATGACATACATATTTGGTTTGCTTTGGTTTTATGGCATATCAACTGCTGTAGGTTATTTAATGTCAAATGCTATATATATATATATATATATATATACATATATATATATATATGTGTGTGTGTGTGTGTGTGTGTGTGTGTGTGTGTGATTTCGTTTGGTTGGTTTCATGGCATATCAAATATTTTAGGTTATTTAATGCAAAATGCTCTTTAAATATATATATATATATATATATATATATATATATATATATATATATATATATATATATATATATATGTGTGTACGATTAGGATTGATTTTGTTTTATGACATATTAATCATTAAAAGTTATTTAATGCCAAATCCTCTTTATATATCATCTGTATACATATATATTAGTGATATATGATTTGATTTCATTGGATTTTATGGCTTATCAGCCATTGTATGTTATTTAATGTCAAATTCATTTTAGACATATTAACAGACCTATTTCAAACAATTTAGTCTGGCATAAATACAGCTTTTGATTTACGCACGGTTAAATGTAAAATCAGTTCTACTTTAAAACGTCAGTGTCCTAAGTAAAGAGTTTAGTTCTGTTTAACCCATAGATATGACCGGTTCAGGTGCTACCGTTCCTGGCCAGATTGGACCTCAGAGCGATGTCAGTAAAGATCGTTTAAATAACTTCGAAATTTTTAGCCATTTTTTTTCTCTGTCGATTACTAACTGACCTGACAATTTTCCCCTCCCACTCAGATTTAAACGTTTCTTGCACCCACCTCGAGAGGTCACGTGATTGATGCACCTACTGCAGGTAAAAAAAAGTGAGATACCGGATAAACTAGAGCAAGGAGGGTCAACATTTCATACCACTTGAGACTTCATTGCTGTTTATATATATATATATATATATATATATATATATATATATATATATATATATATATAACAACCCCTCAAAACGGATAAGATTTGATGTAAGGGTTACTTTTAGCGGAGTTTAAAAGGTTTTAATACAGAGTTTCCTTCTGACTGGTCATCGAAAAAACACCAAGAACCTTTGTGACCTACTATTTACCCATAACTGGAGGTAAATTGTTTCTTTTCCAAATGGTATTAGTGGTAATTAAAATGCAAACAACCTTGTCTAGGGTTTGAACTCGTTTCACCGTATCCATTTCCGACGACGGTAACCACTACACCACGAGAATATATGGATAGATTTATATATGTTGTGGGAATACATATACATGTCTGTGCATATATATATATATATATATATATATATTCAGCAGCTATGTGAGTATACAGGATGTTCTGAAGACCTACCTAGGGCGATGGACGATAGGGAGGAGTGGCGAGAGAGGATCAGGGATATCCGTGCTACTAGCCCGACATGATGATATATATATATATATATATATATATATATATGTGTGTGTGTGTGTGTGTGTGTGTGTGTGTGCGCGCGTGTTTTTATATATACATAATACAATATGCTAAGTAAGAGCTTAAAAGATGATATTGGCATCATGGTGGCTATCTCATAGGATTTTTATGCATACAAATGGTTTGAAAATGATGTATATTTCTTTAGAACTAGTGATCCTGGAAATGTAAAGACCGCAGTTGCTAGTAGAACTGATTTCCTATTTTAAAAAGCTTACACCGAACATAAGAGGCGCACACGATAAGTTTCCAGCCTTTTTTTCGTATGGGTATTTAACATAGTCGTAGACACTTGAAAATTTAGTATGTTATTGCTATACATCGTATGAGATAACTGACCAATTTTTATGATTTCAGATTCAAATGAACAGCTACATCAGGATTTGGAATACACCATACTAAGGCCTGGTTGTCACCGCTGGTGAATTTCAAAAATACAATCTGAAACTTTAGAAGAATGATATGCAATTAAATTCTGTTCTAAACTTTGAAAAAATACCACAGAAACGTATGGAATGCTTCAGACTGCTTTTGGACAATCTTGCATGAATCGCGCATCAGTTTTTGAGTGGCATAAGAGATTCAACGTAGGCAGATGCTCTGTAAGGGATGTTGAGAGGTGTGGGGGAGTAAGGGAGTCCATACATCAGAGGTGATTGGCCTAAAGGTTAGGATTAGGGTGAGGGTTACTATGTTGATGTTTTAAGGGAGTTCAGGAAGAGATTCCGTCGGAAGAGGTCAGCACTCTTCAAATCGGGTCAGTGGCATTTCCACCAGCACAATGCACCAGTCTACAACTTCATCCTTGTCACAGACAATTTTACCAAGATGGGCATAAAGACTGTTCCACAACACACATCAATTGTCGTTTTATTTCTTTCGTTCAGGTTTTGCGGGCGGGGAATTGTGGGTAAACGAATAGTGGACACAATGAGCGGTTTAGAATCTTCATTTTCATTGTAATCACCTCTTCTCGAATTTTTGAAATTTTTAATAGCTCTCCGTCTTCGCTACACATGTTTCACCCATATCCCTGGTCACCACTACAAGAGACAGAACGACAAAGAATCGAAAAACACAGTCTCTTTGACAGAACACCGAACTGCCACTATCACCTTGCATAGTCGACATCGACAGGTGAAACTCCGTATACACTTAAATGACTGACTAAATCTTGCTTGGTTTGGTTTGGCTTTATGGCATATCAATCTATATAGGTTATTTAACGCCGAATCCATTTTTATGTAAATAATCCGTTCTATTGAAAACAGTTCAGTTTAGCATAAGTACACAGTTTAATTGTCAAAAACATTTCCATTTCTAACTATTTAAGCAGTTATATGTAATAATTCGGTTAAGTGTAAATACAGTTTTAATGTCGAAAAACAGTTCTATTTGAAATAATTCAGTTAAGCATAATACGGTTTAATTGTCAAAAACGTTTATATTTCAAGCTAGTCAGTTTACTCAATTCATTTTAGCATAAGTATGCTGTTAGTTCTATTTAACCCATTGATAGGGACCTACGTGCTACCACTCCAGGCCAGAGTGGACCTGGGAGCGATGGCAATGAAGGGGTACTCCGCATTCCCCAAAGCTACAGCACTGCTGGAACCTCACCATCAGATTATTTAGTGTCATATCCAGGACACTTCTTGGGGGGGGTCTCACCCCTCTGCAGAGGTGCAGTCAGTGTATTCTGCAGCCCCAGCTGACTGGGCAAGACTAAATCTTGTGAATTCGGCAATGTATTCACATCAGGGTATTCATAACCTCAAGGGCAAGGAAATTTATAATATACAATTCCTCCATTCAAAAAAATGTATTGCCCATTAGGTTAGGATAACGTGGATACGTGTCTCTAATCTTCAAGGGAAGAAGTAGCCCTGGAGGTGACTGTGTCCCTTGTAAGATTACGAATGGAACTTCAAGAAACATCAGGTTATGTATCTGCGCACTCGCCATAACTAATTAATTTGAAATCACCCGTGTGTGCTGTGGACACATAGTTCAGGGGTAGTTTCGGCTCTGCGATCTGTGGTCATCTGTTTGCTCTCCAGATGGATATCAGGGTATACATTGCTAGCGAAACCTAAAAAGTCGAAACAGTTGTCCAGATGTTCAGTATGTCACACGAAGTACTTGCAAGATTTTCATGTCTTGGTAACTAAATTTATAATGTATAGTTTCTCTACTTAAAAATAAGAAAATTATGTGATTTCAGAACAGATGTACAGAATCTGAATGAAAATTATATCTGCCTTTTTAAGGATTTACCTCAGAACGGTAAATCCTGTTTGAGAAGTTCTATAGTCTATCGAAAATCGGTAAGCAATATTCTCTCTCAATCCTCATATTCCCCTTCACGGTATAGTATTTAAATTTTAATGGAAGTTAAAATCGATTTCAACTTCACACGAATACTTTTAGATTGAATACAGAATACATTTACAGAGCATGTGCCTACCTCGATCTAGTTGTAGTTTGTAGATTCATTTGTAAACAAAAGATAGTGCTTGACTGGCCATGTCTTGTCATACAGTCTAAAAACGGTTAATAAGAACTTATGCTCTTTCACCAAAGTCATGGAGGATAAAAGTGATACTACTTTTGTGACTGTTTCTTAAAACGCCAATTTAACTGAAAATGAAAATGCATTAGCAATGTAACTTAACATTGGGGTACTTTAAGACCATTAATAACCATTTTAAATGTGCACTCTCTTGACCTAGATTTTATGTCGCATAATATTTCAAAGACGAAGTCAATTGATCTACGTTAATGATATATCAACGTGCTTAAATTATCACATTTTCTAGCAATCTTTATTATAAAAGAATGTGGAATTAATTAGTATTAATAGTGAGAACTTTTTTTTTATTATGGTTAAATATTTCATCAAAAAGTCTTCGAATAAATTTTGCGAAAAACTTCTATATGACATCTAAGCTCTAAATTTTGAAATAGAATGTTTATTATCCACACTTTGAAATATCTAAATATCTTAGTTATATACATATTTTATGAATAAAGAATAACGCTATTTAGTCATTTGAGATCGGATTTTTATCTTGACTCGGATACACACACACACACACACACACACATATATATATACACAAACATTATATATATATATATATATATATGTGTGTGTGTGTGTGTGAAAGTGTGTGTGTGTGTCTTAGTACAGTCGGCTGGGGATGATGAATACTGCAGTTGGGTAAGACTCCTTCAAAGTGTGTCCTGTGATAATATATTAAATAATCTGATGATGAGGCTCCATTTATGCTGAATCACTTCAAAATGCAGCGCATCTCATCAACGCCATCACTCCCAGGTCCACTCTAGCCTGGAGCGGTAGCCTCTGAAAGAGTTCTATCAGTTGATGTTTAAATGAATTCTCATTAATGCATAGCAATACGTAGAACCATTTAACTTTAACTTTTGCTCAACTGAATTGTTTGAAATAGAACTGCTAAATCGTTTAACTTTGTGTAAACAAATAAATGATATTTGATTTAACACTCATATATGAGTCGATACATTTAAGAGTATAAAATCATTATTTACGTCAACTTATCCTAAGCCTATGACAATATGAATAAACTAGAATTGGCAACCGCAGCCGAGGCCGACCAGAAGGCTCCTTTTTCAATAGCTACTACATCAAGGTGTGGGGGAGGGCGCTACTCCTTTCCCTGGATTGCTCCATTTTACCCTTGACACGTACCTTATATTGCTGAGTATAAAGTAAGGAGGTATCAAGTATCATTTTAAAAGTCTTTGGTATGACGCAACCTGGGATTTAACACAGGCCTCCCGGACCATTGGCAAACACTCAACCCACTAGAGCGTAATTTCATAATGAATTTATTTTGATTACCAGATGGTATTGTGACATCTTCAAATTTTATTAATGGTTTCCTCAATATCAATTAAATAAAATATAATTATAAATTGTTTACTATTTGTCGACTTTACCAAGGCATTCGATTCCATACACAGAGGGAAGATGGAGCAAATCCTACTAGCATACGGCCTACCAAAAGAAACCGTAGCAGCGATAATGATTCTCTACAGAAACACCAAAGTGAAAGTACGTTCACCAGATGGAGACACGGAATACTTCGACATAGTTGCAGGAGTACTACAAGGAGACACACTAGCCCCGTACCTCTTTATCATTTGTCTAGACTATGTGCTTAGGACTTCGATCGACAAAATCAGAGAAAATGGCTTCCAGCTGACTAAGAGAAGAAGCAAAAGGTACCCCGCAAAAACAATCACGGACGCCGACTACGCTGATGACTTGGCGTTACTAGCGAATACGCCTAATCAAGCAGAGACACTACTGCATAGTCTGGAACGAGCCGCAGCTGGCATTGGCCTCCATGTCAATGCAAACAAAACCGAATATATGTGTTACAACCAAACGGGCAACATTGCCACACTAGACGGTGCCTCTCTGAAACTAGTCAACAAATTCACCTACCTAGGAAGCAGCGTCTCATCAACCGAGAAAGACATCGACACACGACTGACGAAGGCATGGACAGCTATCGATAGGCTCTCGATCATATGGAAGTCGGACCTAACTGATAAAATGAAACGCAGTTTCTTCCAGGCAGCGGTTGTGTCGATACTGCTATATGGATGCACCACATGGACGCTTACGAAGCGGCTGGAAAGGAGGCTGGACGGAAATTATACAAGAATGTTGAGAGCAGTATTAAACAAGTCCTGGCGACAACACCCCACGAGACTCCAACTATACGGACACTTGCCCCCCATCACAAAAACTATACAAGTTCGACGAACCAGACACGCAGGACACTGCTGGAGAAGCAAGGACGAGCTCATAAGCGATGTACTCCTGTGGACCCCCACACATGGATGTGCAAGAGTGGGACGACCAGCACGAACCTACATACAGCAGCTGTGTGAGGACACGGGATGTAACCCTGAAGACCTGCCGGAGGCGATGAATGATAGGGAGAAATGGCGAGAGACGGTCAGGGATATCCGCGCAGGCGGCGCGACATGATGATGATGATGATGAATTTCGATGATGTTATATATATATATATATATATATATATATATATATATAAACGAATGCACTAATATATATAAAGACATATAGACTCATATCTATATTCAATGAACTAGAATCATGTATGTATGTTGGATAAACTGAATTAACGATTAAAAGTAGAGGTATGTGCTCATCGATATTGGTTAAAATTCAAGAGTGACCACCAGATCATATTGAAAACTGATATTATATGATTCTGCCTCAGTCATGAGTTAAAGTTTATAATCTCTGTCCCTGGCTACTATATGCAGCATATTTACTCGTCAAAATAATCTATGCATTTACTCTGAATAGATAATATTTACAATATCAAGTGAAAGTAATGCTGTCATAGATACCATTTAGAATTGTTGACAATTATAGAGCTATTATTAGTTTTTGTTAAAATGAAGATATATAGAAATCGAAAGTAATTGTTTTCCATTAGACAAAAAACTAGAAATATGAACCTATCGAAGGCGTTGACTGTTATCAACAGGTTACTGATCATATGGAAGTATGATCTATCCGATTAAATAAAACCGTTGTATCAGTACCACTGTGTGGATACACCATATATACGTTGATAAAACATATAGAGGAAAAGCTTGATGGAAAGTACACCAGACTGCTACGAGCTATTTTGAAAAAAATCATGGAAGCAACACTCCCACGATACAACAGCTGTAAAATCACTTACTCCCATCTCAAAAACATCCAAATACAGGACATAATGGGCACAGCTGGAGAAGCAAGGGCGAAATTATTTGTGTCATTCCCTTATAACTTCTTCATATGGTGATGCCAGTGTTAGGTGAACAATAACTTACCAACAGCTCTAGTTTTAGACCTTCATCAGGGCGTGTACGTCATCAAATGAAACAAAAAAGATGAGAAAAATTTGTAAACATTTTATTCCCGTTGGGAGCCTTCTTTTTTAGTCTTCTATGATGTAATTAGTGTTAACCAAATTCATTTTTTAAAAATCCATATCACATCTCTCTGTGTTTCTATATAGTTTGATATTTATGTCATTTATTTCTATCTAATTTAATTCGACTATCTGTTTATCAATGGATCTTTCTAAATTTATGAAAACAATGATGTCGAACTGTTTTAAAAAAAGGGATTAGATTCTTTAAAATTAAAGTTTTGAATAGTTTCTAAATTATATTTGACTAAACTGTTCTTTATGGTTGCTCTTTTGAAATCTCTTTTGTGTTCGTGAATTTATTTAGTAATACTACTGGAGGCTTTACCTACATATTTTTTATTACACACTTGCTCTAGATTCGATAAGAACATTGTTTTCATTATTGACTAAATTTCTAAAATAATACAATGATAAGAATATTAAGATAAATGGATGTGATATGGACTAGTTTGGAAAATCTGCCGCGAGCGACGGATGATGGAGATAAGGTGGAGATAAATAATCCGAGAAGCCCGTGCTACTAGTGTGATTTGATGATGGTAATAATAATGGTAATATGTATGGGAAATTCTTATGTTATCGACTAATAATATATCCAAGCTATGGGTTTACGATACTTGTTTGTATACTTATTAACAAACAAAACAAAAACATGACATAACTTTCATTTATTCGAATTGTGTTCAATTTTACCTGCACTGGAAAATAAAATTAGCCTTTTGATTATCATCGTAAATGAATTAGCAGACCACAGTGTGCATTAGACACTCTGTCACACCATGTTGATTTCAAACTAGATATACGAGATATACCTTGCTCCCAGTGCATTTTGGTTATTCCCTAAGCTCAGAGGCTTTCGTTATGAGACAATTGAGGAGATGAAAGAGACTGTGACGAAGGTCATTGCCACGCTTACACAAGAGAACTTCCATGGGGCCTTGTAGAAGTTGTTGGAATGGACGAACAATTGCATTGCAGCCGGAGGAGATTACTTCGAAGGGGACTAGAGTCTCATGTGTATTGTCAATAAAAGTGCCCACACGAAAAAAGTCTGGAAACTTATCGTATGTTCCTCGTATTTCATGCTTAAGCAGTTTAACTGGTGTTATACGGGTTTATAGTTCCTTATCTTAAGGACAACAATCTTATTCCTATACGTAAGTCTACCTGGCGATAATTCTTTGAAATAGAATTGATTTTGGAGAGATTGCATCAAAGAGATGATCCAATACTGTAATAATATACGTAACTGGAACTTTAGTGCAGGATAAATATAATTATCCAACCACTTTTTTACGAGGGGGACCTGAAACAAAATCATTTTTAAGGTGGGGCAAGTCTCTATTGAATTCAGCTTTTCCCTTCTTATAGACTGGTTACCGAAGCAATATGTCATATGTAGATTGAAAGCTGGCCCATAGCGCTCCTTGTTATAGCCGTTAAAATATTGCTAAATAATTTGACAATGATGAATGGTCTTTTTTCTTTATTTTCTAGAGTAAGTAGTAAGTTTTATAGACATTTTAATGAGAGCATAAAAGCATTTCCATACGGACCAAAACTGTAAAGTTTCTGTTCGTCACCTATTATTTGTCGCAAAACATTTTCTTTTTTTTACTTCTGTTCTAATCGGCACTGGTATTCATTTATATTCAGCCTACAAATAAATGATGCATCTTTTGGTTTGTTTGTTTTGTTGTTTAATGGCATATCCATCTTCTTGTGTTATTTAATGCCAAATGCATTCTTCTAAAAGAAAACTAGTGGTATTTTTTAACTAATAGCTGATAGGATCAGGGGTTTATACCTTTCCTAAGGGGATTTTTTTAAAGGTGAACGCAATAGCATGATTAGAGTTCGAATTCGCTCACTACAATTCCACAGTCCTTTGCTTTAACCATTACACGACGAGGACACCTCTGCCGATTCATTTTTTTATAACGAATATAGATTTTTCAGAATATTAGTCTTGTAAGTGAAAGTTTAAAATGATTGATGAATATTATAAAGAAAACAATAAGTGGATACTATGATATTTATATCCATTTCAAACTATTCCTTATGCATCTCCATTGATTTGTCATTTCTTTAAATTATATCAAACTATTGAAAACACATATCTTAAAAATGAAATCCACTTCTGAGAAAATTTTTGCATATTCCTCAGAAAACTGTCAAGGGATCAAGGAGCACCACGAAGAAATATTGACTCACAACTCTTAGAAAACGTTTTGTCTTATATTTTTATAAAATCAACGTAGTGCATATCAGAGACAAAATATCTAATCTGACAGATAGCTTTCATGGAACATTCATTTTGTTCCTACCTTTTCAGCATAATGAGCTGTTCAATCTGCCATATATGGCAGTAGTGAAGATCAGTCTGGGAATAAGCCTTCGCGTCAGACCAGAAGAGCCGTTCCTGTTGTTGAAGTATATCATTACTCTATCACTAATCCTATGTTCTTATTACTAACTGTCTCTCTCTTGTAAATACTCTTTCCTGTAAATATAACTATTTTCCTCACATATCGTGGTTTGTCTTATTATTACTACAACTTGATTTCACTAACCAGAACACAACACATTTAATTAATCAAAATATTTCCTTATATTCAATAAAATATTTTAAAGAGAAGACTGAGAGAAAATGCAGAAACACTATATTAGAGATCAACAACAAGAATGACTCTCTATCAACGGAAACAACTTTCCGATTGTGGAAAACCGGTCACATTACACCAGTTTGTGACATTAGCCCCTCGGCCCCCACGTTATATCAACTTCTTCGAACCATTTCACTTTACGGCCGGTGATCAACTAGTGCTGCCGATAGGGGCATCGCATATTTTTTACGCTACTAGAAATACAATCGAGGGAGCGGGAGAAAAAGAACAAGCGAACAATATGTTTGGGTTAACTCAAGTGCAGAAGGAGAGTTATGTAACATTGTGCATGTGTAGACTAACGCTAGTGTGGATTCTAGCGAAACTTCTACAAAGCTACTGGAATGCCGACTCATCTTCCCTCTCTGCTCTGGACTTCATCTCATCCGACTCGTCTCTCAGCTCTCCGGTGTCGACTGGTCACTCACGTCACCCTTCGCCAACTGCGAACTTCTCAGTCTTTTTTTTCTCACTCTCTGACTGGCGTTCCCTTCCTACTTCCGGTCACACCAAGATCTCAAGTCCAAAAACCTTTGTCTGGTTTCGCGCCAAAACAGACAAAGGAATTGTCTGCTTGGCGGACCACCTACATAGTGTTACAGGTTGACTAAGATTTAACTGGTAAAAATATCCCTGTCAGGACACAAAATGTGTTTCCTACTTTTTATTGTTTGCAAGATGAGTCCGATAGGATAATTTTCCTTGGAAATAAAAGGGAATATTATGAAGAAGGAAAGACAACATGCAATGTAGGTAAAACTATTCGTTTTTACATACAACAATATCCAAAGGTTGATACAAATTTAAAGTAAATTGGAAGATGATGCAAAGAAACCATACTGGTATATTACAGAAGACATCAAAGCATCAAGATATATATTCTAGAGCAATATTCTTTGTGAACATAAAACGGAGAACCAAGCCAATGAGCAAAATAAATGGACAGAAACAGGAGTCAATGTCTATGACGGAACTGCCGAAGGCAAACGTAATAAAATGGCACTTAGGTACAGGAAAGTAAACGCAAACCAACTGTATCAGGTAAGAATAAGAAAGCAAGACTATATTGAAGTAATTAGGAATCAGGGAATGTGGTCGAGTAGAGGAAAACCATATTCTGTGAAGAACCATGAATCTGCATTGTTTATTTTCATATGGGATGATATGCCAGATAACAACCACACGTCAACTGGTATGACCTTCAAATTTTGGAATCTTTCATTGTTTATCATTAGAAAATGAGTTTGATGATAAGAAAGCCATCATTAAGATGACAATGCATCTTCTGAAAGAGTAAAAAGGATAGAAGTTTTTTCATAAAAAAAAGTATAATAGTTCAAGGAAATGACCAGCAAATAATCTGGAACATTAACCGATAGAAAAATTAGGATGGAAACCTAAGAAATAAACCCGTCCGTAACAAGTCTCGTAACAAGGCTGGTTTTAAAATGCTTAATTACAGACTGTTTAGAACAGCTTAATGAGCAAGATTTGTTTTAGTTACGTAAGTCCATGCCTAAAAAAAACAGAGAGTGTGATAAAGACCAGAAGACGGGCCAAATAATGATGAGCCATTTTATATGATGATTCCACAATTTCTGATTCAAAATTTACAAACCCTCTAATTTAATCCTCTACATTATATTGAAGAATATCTCAATTATTAATTTGAATTATTGATTTGAATATATTTGAATTATGTTCCATTAGGCCAGAAAGTGTTGTAATATAATTACGGAGGGATTTCGTTTTATATATCTTGCCTTAAGGTTTAGTTAGGCTGAGAACCTTTCGTTTAGCTCATGGGTTAGTTAGGTGCAACATTAACGCTGGTGTCAACATACGTGCGCAGAAGATGTGTTATTCAGAGATGTCAAAATAAAAACCCCAGCTAGTAATTGGGATCAGGTGATGTGAGTGAAGTCACGCACCGGAAGCGCAGAGGATGTCTCATTCAGAGATGTCAAAATAAAAATCCCAGATAGTAATTGGGACCAGGGGATGTGAGTGACGTCATGCACCGGAAGCGTGGGCAGAGGATTTTGAGATGTGAGAAAAAGCATTGAGTTAAGTTCCTGCCTCCGAAAGAGAGAATTGAGATTCAGAGCTGGGCGAGGCCAGACGAATTTGTTCACTACGGGCGCCGCGCGTTGGTTGGGTTGAGAGCTGACGATGTAAAAGCAGTCAGCATAGAAAGATTGCGTCTCTCTCTCCTCATGTCGAAAAACCTTTAACTCAACTGTTATAAAGTTTCGTACTTGAACCAATTTCGTGAGTTTCGTGTTTTTAGATTCCCTATGTCTATTTCACACATCCGTATATCTGTGAGAGTATTAAGTGAAACATTGCTCGCATCACATCTGTCTTATTTTATTTTTCAGGGATTAAAATTAGGGAAAAAACATTTTCTAAGTCTATTTTTTTTTCAGAGTCTGTAGTAAAAATCAAAGGAAAATAAAAAAGAGCAAAACTAATGATTCTGAGTTTACAAATAAATGTCACTGAGATGTGTACAAACTTTGTTGTTACACATTCATAAACCAGAAACACAACATCTTTTGTGTCCTAGGTATGACACTGAATTGTATCCGCCAATGAGGTCCCAGTTCTGGAACTTTGGAAAGTATGGATTTATCCATTTCTTCATGGCTCCCAGTTCTAGTTAGACTCCCATCTGTGTGTCAAATTGATCGGTATGGAATTGGAGATATCTCGTTATAGTTGCTTATTTTGTTGAGGCTTAATTTTATTTTTTTCAAGAACGTTGTCTATTCCACGTGCTAACGTGAAAAATATTCTATGGAGAGATTTTGGTCAGAGAAATGTGGCATCGTTTTAGGAACGAATATAGGAACAATTGCATTCAATTTAGAACTAAATATTCTGTTAGATGAGCAAATTAATAGAATGAGTACACATGGATGGATATAGGTGGGGGTTTAGATATTTTGTTGACTGTTGGTTGTTTTCATTGTATTTGATTATTAGGCATATATGTGTGTAAGTAATTAAAATTATGAAGTCATATGGTATGTATCCTACTGTAGTTCTTTGATCCAGATGGCACGATGTGTCTTGGAGAGCTAGGAGATATGTCTCGTCCCTAGGCCATCTGCAAGTAACAAATGGATGAGTCTTCACATCTTTATCTTTTATACACAGCTCTGTTGTTTTGGAAAGATCATTCAGCGGCAATTACAAATATTAGTTGCCAGATAAGGAAGCTCACAACTCAAGATAATCAAAATGTTTCCTGTTTTAAATGATTGTGAATAAATTTTACTGTATAGGAATGAAGAATAATGTAGCGGCCACTTCCCAACGTAATTGACTCTAAAGCCCATCTGTGTAATCAATAAATGAGGCCAATCAGAAGGACTCTTATGAGAGGGATAATTAGCAGCCTAAGATAGTCAGGTCATTTCTTAAACTAGATAGAAAAAGAAATATACTACCAAGAAAGAAATATGCCAACAAATAAGACTATTCACTCGAGAGATGATGAGGAACACAGGTATAAAGAAAAAAGGAACCATAAATAGGTATAAAGTGATAAGATTTAAGGATTGTTTAATGTTTGAAAATAAAGCTCAGAATATAACTGAAATGGCAATAACTATGAATTAAAAATAATAACTTGTTAATGGCACTGATTGGAATATTCTTAATTTGTTGTTACACATTCACAAACCAGAAACACAACATCTTTTGTGTCCTAGGTATGACACTGAATAGTACGGGGGGTGTCCTCGTGGTGTCATGGTTAAAGCGCTGGACTGCGGAATCGTAGTAAGCGAGTTCGTACTCCAGTCACGCTATTACGTTCACATTCGGGCAAATACCCTTGGGAAAGGTATGAACCCCCTTATCCTCCCAGCTATGGGTTAAATAGTACCACTACTGTTCTTCTAGGAGAATGTCTTTGGCATTAAATAACCTACAAAGTGTTGATATGCCATTAAAAAAAGAAACCAAACCAAACCAAACTGAATAGTATCCGCCGATGAGGCCCCAGTTTTGGAACTGTGGAAATCCAAGTTTGACTGAAACATATTGACTCTAGTTTGTTTTTTGCCTAGTTGGCTGGGGCTGTAGAATACACTGACTGCTTCTCTGAAGAGGGGTATGACCCCACCCACCAATGAATGTTCTAGATATGGCATTAAATAATCTGATGGTGAGGTTCTAGTGATGCTGGGTCTTTGGGTAATGTGGAGCACCCCTTTATTGCCATTGCTCCCAGGTCCACTCTGGTCCGGCGTAGTAGCGCTTGATAAGGCCCTATCTATGGGTTTAATTGAACTAACGGCATACTTATGCTAAACTGAATTGTTTGATTAAACTGAATTGCTTGAAATGGAAATGTTTTTGACAATTAAACCTTACTTACATCTAAACTGCACGCTTATTCTAAACTGAGTTATTTGAAATGAATCTGTTTTTTCACATTGAGACTGTACTCACACTAAACTGATTTGTTTAATATAGAACTGTTTTGACATTTAACTGTGTGTAAACAAAATCTGTACTTATACTAAACTGAATTAGCTGAAGTAGAACTGCGTGACTAAACTATATAGCTTGAAATAGAAATGCTTTTCACGATTAACCTGTACTTACATTTAAACTGCGTACTTATCCTAAACAGAATTGTTTGAAATAGAACTATTTGTATAAAAATGAATTTGACCTTAAATAACCTAAAAAGGTTGATATGCCATAAACCCAACCAACCATCTACTTGGTTTTAATCAAGATGGTGCGATAGTTAGCAATATGTTATCTGCAGAAAATAATATCATCATACATCTAGGTTAAATAGAGACTGCTATTGACAGATTACATGAAAATTTCATCTTGCTGATAAAATCAAGTGGAAAATCCTCCAACAAGTAAACATAATGGTACTATTGGATAGTTGTACCATTTAGATTTTAAATAAAAGCCCAGAAAAATACAGCATGAAAATGCTTACTGTTGTTTTGAAATACTGGAAGTATCACCCAAATAAAACAGCGACTGCATGGTAACATGCTTCACACCACTCAAAACATCCTATTAAAAATATTTTGCACGACTGAAGAAGTAAGACTGGACACTGGATGCTGTCTTTAAAACTTGCCAATTGCGAAGATCAAGAGAGAAAGGTGTTGTGAGACAGAAGCAGAGACTGAGGAACAGAGAGATATAGAGAGATACCCATGGGAATCCATGCTGTCGTCATGGCTTGATGATGATGATGATGAAGATGATAACGATGCAATCTTTCAAGTAACTCTCTATGGGGGTGTCCTCGTGGAATAATGGTTAAAGCGATGAACTGTGGAATTGTAAGCGAGTTCATACTGTTCTTCTAGGAGAATGGCTTTGGCATTAAATAACCTCCAAAGGTTGATATGCTATTAGACAAAGAAAACAAACAAACAGTAATTCTCTAATAACGACGGTCTGGTTACGAGCAATAGAATTTAAGTAAAAAAAAGCAACATCATACAGATTTTCATTTTGCCATCTTAAAGTATCAAAAGACAAAATGAATATTTCATGTAATCCGTGAAATAATGAATATACTAAAATAATATAATAGAGCAATAAAAGTTTAATCTGTCATCGTGATCACTAAAATTGTTTAAAATTCAGTATTATTAAAAGGTAGATCTAATCAGTTTTGACTTGAATAGAATTTCTAAACAGATTCTTGAAAACATTCTCTCTAATTATTGTAAATATAGTGACAAGACGAATATTAAAAGCACATATAAGGAGACGGCATATGTCAAGTTTCTCATATTATGTCTGGAGGGCGTCAACAGATATAGTGAAATGTTATTAATACTTCAAAAACACGGCTATTAAATATTCATGTATTTCTTGCTCAAAAACCCATGAACGATATCACTTTCAGAGACTGGTCTAGAGGTGAAAAGTGTACAATTCCTACTACAGCCATGCTGTTGTAGGAAATTCAATAGAATATCTCATTGCAATTGCTTGAATTGGTGCAATAGTCTAAATAAGTACGAAAGTTATGAATCATTGAAAATAACTAAGCCTATCGACTATAAAGTTCAAAATCAGAAACCCCTGTTAAAAATAGATTGCATTCGTAATAATTTCCTAGCTTCTTTTGTAAACCATTTGTGTTGTTACTTGGTCAATCGGCTTTAAAGCATGTCAACCTTTGCAAGGCCACTTAATGCAGAAGACATACTTTTTTCTTTTTGAATTATTAAATTATATTGTTTTTTAATTATTCCAACTTAATTAGTATAGTTTGCGCTTTGTAACACATTTATAAAATGATTCTTGATAAAATTATTGCCCCGACTGTTCTATGGTTTCAAGTATTCCGAATATTAATAGTTTGAGTGAAATTAAGTGGCTTCACTTTATTATTTATATTAATCAATTTTCACGGGTACACACACCATAATTAATCAATTTTTAATGCTTTGTGGTTCAATTTTTTAAAAAAATTAACATATTTATTTGAAACATAGAAAGGAACGTAACAGGTATTAGCATTGCAGGTCGGAGAGACACAGTTAGTTATGAAAACCAAA
Organism: Sepioteuthis lessoniana; assembly: GCA_963585895.1. NCBI lineage: Eukaryota > Metazoa > Mollusca > Cephalopoda > Myopsida > Loliginidae > Sepioteuthis > Sepioteuthis lessoniana. The sequence continues at coordinate 35,512,744 of OY757912.1, read as the reverse complement.
TAGTATATATATATATATATATATATATACAACACCCCTCCCCCAAGCCTTTTACTTCGTAAAAAATGCTGTTGATATTTTTTTTCTTTTTGGGACGATCATAAACGGGTCGGTGAATTTCCTTTTTCTTCCTGATCGACGTATTTCAGGTGTTGGTTGGGGAGGATCTAAATCGAACATGTCAAAAATGGTGTCTATTGGCTCTTCTTCTGTTTGCGGTACGTCGTAGGAGTCGTTCAAACGGCGTTTCTGTAACTGGTTCTGGTGTCACTTACGTGTGAATTTGGGTCCTTCTACAATGTATACCATATCAACAATTCTTTTTTTGATTATTCCACGATCCCAACAGGACGTGTTATTTTGATATTTTTTAGAATAAATTTTTTATCCTTTTTTTAGGCGCTAATGTAGTCTTTGGTAGCTTATTTTGTTTCGGGAGTAGCTTATCGAAGACGGATCTTATCTTTCTGGCAAACATCATCTCGGCTGGTGAGACTGCGAGTGGTGTATTGGGATTGGGTGTGATTCTGTATACCAGCAGAAATTGCTGTAGTGCCTTGTCCGTCGGGTTACCAGATACTTTTTTGAGTGCTCGCTTTAAGGTGTCTAAAAACGTTCAGCCTGGCCGTTTGATCTTGGGTGATATTGCGGTGTGGTTATGTGCTTTATTTGGAAGATTTTGCAGAGGACGTTGTCAAACAGTGAAAATACTTCTGGTACTTTTTCGTTCTTTGGTGTCATTTTCTGTTTAATATTCGTAATAAAGTCATCGTTTATTGCTTCGCTTTTTATCTTGAGTAGCGTCACAGGCAGTTCTTTGATGGTGTTGACTATCATGTTTTTAATTTCACACTCTGTTCGTAACGCTGCTATTATTGTGTCCTCGAAGGGTTCACTATACGTCGGTACCAACCTTGATAGTCCATCTGCGTGGCTAATCTGTTTTAACGGGAGGTATTCGGTTTAAAATTGTATTTCAGTAAAATCGTTCCCCATTAGTACCTTATTGGCAGTATAAATTGGTAGACTCTTTTTTGATCCGAAAATGGTTATTAGGGGCTTGTGGTCTGTTTGTAGAGTAAAGAATCTGCCATGGCAGTATCGGTGAAATTTTGTCACTACAAATATTATTCCCAAGGCCTCTTTTTCAATCTGGGAAGAAGGGTTCTAGATGCGGCCGGAAGAAGGGTTCTAGATGCGTGGTCTATTGGCTTTTTTGTCCCATCGGGCATTTTATGAAGGATACACGCACCAAACCCATATGAGCTGGCATCGCTTGCGACAATAATGTTCAGTTTTGGGTCATAGTGCGTTAGAAAAAGATTAGATGTTAATGCCGTTTTAATTTGGTCAAATGCTGTTTGGCATTCGGCCGTCCATCTCCATATTTTTTCTTTTTTTAATATTTCCTTTAGCGGGGCGCGGAGATCGTGCACATTTTTTATGAACATTTGGCAGTAGTTTGCAAGTCCAAGGAAGCTCTGTAATGTAACATTATCAGGGGTGGACATATCCTTGATAGCCCTTTCGGGGTCAGGACGTCTGCCGTCTTTGTCAATGATAAGTCTCAGATATTTGATTTTGTTCATACAGAAATCACATTTTCCTTCCTTTACCTTGAACCCAAATTCCCGTATTTGTGCGAAAACTTTGTTTAAATGTTCTCTGTGTAGCTCTTTCGTTTACTACTAATTATACTATCATCAAGATAAGCGAAAGGGAAGTCATAGCCACCCAGCACGCTGTCCATCATCTGTTGGAAGATAACCGGTGCGAAAAAGTAGTCTGTCAAATTCGTACAGCTTGTGTGTGTGTTATTACAGAGTAGTTTAGAGCTAAATTCTTCTGGAATCTGGAGGTAGGCATCGCTTAAGTCAATTTTTAAAAAGATTTTTCCGCCATTTGATTTATTAAAAACCTCTTCTGGGCTGGGGAGTAGATAGTGGTAATCCTTGAATGCAGCATTCAGTCCTGTATAAAAATCTGCGTATACCCGGATATCCTTAGTTTTTTTTCTTATATATACCGTTGGAGCAGCCCATTCGCTAAATTCCACTTTGGATAATTTGCCCATACTCAGTAATTATTCACTATTTATTTCTTCAGTCGTGGCGAACGGTACGTTTCACCTCTTTCGAAAAATGGGGCGTGTATTTTTCTTTAGTGCAAATTTTGGCTTAATTTTAGTACATTTGCCAAGACCAGCTGAAAATACTTCGGGGAAACTACCTTTTAGTTCCATCTAAATTTTTCAGCTTCGGCTTTAGTGCAGTCTACTTTTTGGCAAAACGTATTAATTGGTTGATCCGAGAGATGAAATTTCTGAAACCATTCCGACCCAAACAAATTGTCTGTGTTCTTCAGTACGAAGACGACTTTTAATTTTTTGGTTATACCATTTAGTGATACTGGGATTATTATTTCACCTCCAGATTTTATTTCGTCTCCTGTTACCATTCGCGCCGTCTTGCTTACCGTCGTTATAATTGGCCTATTTCATTTTCTCCAAGATTGTAAGTTTATTATTGGTAAATCAGGGCCAGAGTCTAACTGAAATCTTACCGACTTATTTAGTACTTTGTCTGTTATGTATTTACGAACGACTTTGACTTGTTCTCGCTTTTTGTATGTCTGACTCTGTTTTTAATTATTTTTCTATTTCTACACTGTGAGCCCTTATGTCCGAATTTATCGCAGTTTTGACATTTTCTTTTGTACGATAGGGACAGTCCTTGGCCCAATGTAATCGGGTTCGTTCTCTAATTTTGACAAAACTCTGCGTCTGATTTCCGCGTCTTTTGCCAGCACTAGGCCTTGTGCGAATATCAGACATTTGAAGTTATCCGCTGAAAATTCCCCTAGTTTAAAATCGTCGCAGTTTTTATTGACGACCGAAGCAAATCCTAAATAATCATCACGGGCCCTTTTTTTTAAGTTGGGGCATTTCCATCTTTTGTGGAACAGAGTCGCATTTTCATCTTTTGTGGAATACCTCCGAAACTAACAACATAAAGTACCGACTTATCAACCACTGAAAGCGACAACTCTATTTTAAGCCATTGTCAGGGAAACGTGACTATACACATTCGATTCAGGAAGAATATTTTCATCCACAGAATGGTTGTTGAATCAAGGAATAAATTTAAAATTTAAAAAAAGGTATCTTGTTCTCTTTTCTTTCGTCGTTCAGAAATTCTTTCGCAGCCTTCTATAGACAAGCAGAAACGAAGAATTAAGTCGGGGTTAACAGTCAGATTTCTTGACCCGGAACCCAAACTAAACAAATAACCAATCGACACGTTAAAGAAACGGACGAAGTTCGAATTTTATGTGGAGTACCACTGGTTTTCTACTTCTTGACTCGTTAGCTAGCCAAGGCTAAAGAACCTAATTGACTCTATACTAGATACTATTCTATATACTGTATACTATATAGTATATATTCTATATACTATAAACTACATACTATTCTACGTCGCTGAGGGAGCTGGTTTTAAAAAGAATATTAGCATGAAGTCAAATAAAAACTGCAGTATAACAGATTTGAACTCAGGTCACTGATTTTATTTCCTACAACAACATTCATAATTCGCCGACGTTGGCCATTTGTCTGTAAATATTTAGAACTAGTTCCCCATTTAGTGAATTTTCTAACACACACTCTCACACGCGAACACACACACACACACACACATCAATTCATGTCTTGTTCTCTGGCTCTTCTCGTGGTCAGTAGACGAAAAAATAGTCATGTGGTTCTTATCCTTTTTCTAGCGGCCTTTTAATCTTCCCATATGAGCTGGCCTAGGGAAGGCAGTTTACTCTTTGCATCAGAGTCACGTTTGTCTGTTAACGGATCGCATGGCCAACTGACTTGTCTGATTTTTCCACTTTGCCGAGTCGACCTTCACACTACCTCGTATCACGTGGTCTTCTTGGCCAATGGGCATTCAGCCTTCAAATCGGTCACTTGTTGCTAAGAGCTGCTTGCTAGTTAACAGACATATTAGGGAAACTTGACCGTCAATCGGTCAGCAAGCACTCTTGACTCTAATTCAACTCTTCAGACTCCTCGTCTATTTCGGCTGGTTCGTGAGGGAAACAAAGAGAAAGGGTGAGAGACAAAGAGAGAGAGAGACAGACAGAGACGGGGAGTCTATATTTATGATTAAAATATGAATTTTACTATTCCCAGGGTCCAAATTCATAACAATATATACATGAAAATGAATATAAATTTTTACAAAAGAACAGCTCTGAGAATGATTTTATTTGTAGAAATATTTGTAAACATAAAACTCTTTGGTTGTTCGACCTTCAGCAGTGCATATAAGTTATAAATGTTTGAAAGAAACTATCAATAACTCATCACAGGTAATCTATCTATCTATCTATCTATCTATCTTTGGGGAAAGATAGATTTAATCCTCATACAACCTTTTCAAATTTACATTGAGATGTATTTAATTCATATGTTTTTGCTGAAAATAATATCCTACACGAATTAATGAGTACATACAATATAATTAATTCTATTTTGGGTTATGTTTATAAACGGACGTAGATCACCGTCTCTATGATTATATTATCAAGATATTATATTTTCTCTTCTATAAGTCATTTCTTATTGCATAATTTCACGAAACATTTTCGTCTGTGGAGATTTTATCATTAGAAAATACTATGAATCAGCGTCTTCCTCAATATCCAGAATGTTTATTGATTTTTTGAAAGTTTACCGTGTCAGCAATATCAGGCAAAATATGATTGCGGTTATATATATATATATATATATATATGGACTAAAGTCGTACGGAGGGCTTATATATATATATATATATATATAAAGAAAGAGAGAGAAAAAAAGAGTGAGTCAAAGATAGAGAAAGACAGAGAGAGAGTGTGAGTGAGAGAGAGAGAGAGGGAGAGAGAGAGAGAGAGAGAGAGAGAGAAATGAGGCGTTCGTTGTATTATGGTTAACTTCGTAAGAAATGGATACGATGGCCAGAGTTTTAATTCTACACGAACCTGTTTGCATTTTATATTGCGCTAATACCTTTAAAGAATGATGCATCATATTTTCTCGCTCCATTTATGAATAAATTTTAAGGCACTCTGAAATTTCAACATGGTATGTCTCTCAGTCGAGAAGGAAAACCTGAAATCAAAACTGTTAAAATACTGCTTAAAACTTGACTTTGCATCACGTACAGGTGATGCAATGGGTTGACTTGTACGCCCATTCATTTTCCATCTGTCAAACCATCAAATACGACAAACAAGAAAGTGAGTACGATCTCATAAATTACTTTCTTTTATAGTTCATTTCACATCGACGCGTCAGTGATATCCAACCAGCAAAGACAAACACACGTGTGTAGGCACTGGATGCAATCTTGAACAAGTAACATTAACGATGGATTTTAGTGGCAAATGGCTAGAAATAGTAAAGGAACACCGATTTGTAAGTATGTCTATATGATATATATATATATATGTATGTGTGTGTGTGTGTGTGTGTGTGTGTGTGTGTGTGTGTGTGTGTGTGTGTGTGTGTGAATCAACCGGGTTTCGATCCCGCCTACGGGAAGCTAATATGTCTAGCCACACTGATGAGTACTGATAGAACGAAACAAATCTGTTTGTGGATGACTATAGAGATATATACTACTCTACCCACGTAGTGTTGAGTTCCCCGGCGATTGAAATAATGGTGTTGCCATTAGCGTTTATTGCAAGCCTCTTCGTATATGAATTGAGGTTTCGTTAGCCGTTAAACAGATGTATGTAAACAATTGTAATTGTTATTCATAACTGTTTAAAATTTACTTTGATGCTACAAGCTCCTCGTGGCTGAAGGGTTAGAAGCTTGGATTGGCGTTTGAGTCATCCGGGTTTCGATCCCGGCTACGGGAAGCTAATATGTCTAGCCACACTGATGAGTTCTGATAGAACGAAACAGATCTGTCTGTGGATGACTATATATATATATATAATTGCTTAACGGATTTTCGGAGTGGGCGTGCCCATCATGTGCAGATAAACTTAAGTATAAAAGAGATAATAATCGTTCCCATTTTGAAAGTGTAGAGATAGCCTAGACGGAACCCCTCTTAAACTAGTAGACAAATTCACTTACCTAGGAAGCAGCGTCGAATCAACCGAAAAGTACATCGACACGAGGTTAACGAAAGCATGGACAGCTATCAATAGGCTATCGATTATATGGAAATCAGACCTAACCGATAAAATGAAACGTAGTTTCTTCCAGGCAGCGCTCACATCGATACTGCTATATGGCTGCACTACATGGACTCTAACAAAACGGCTGGAGAAGAAGCTAAACAGCAATTACCCAAGAATGCTGCGTGCAATCTTGAACAAGTCCTGACGGCAATACCCCACAAGACACCAACTGTACGGCCACCTGCCTCCTATCACGAAAACTATTCAAGTTAGACGAACCAGACATGCAGGACACTGCTGAAGAAACAGGGACGAGCTCATAAGAGATGTACTCTTATGGACCCCCACACATGGCCGTGCAAAAGCAGGACGACCAGCACGAACATACATTCAGCAGCTATGTGAGGTTACGGGATGTTGTCCTGAAGACCTGCCAGGGGCGATGAACGATAGGGAGGAGTGGCGAAAGAGGGTCAGGGATATCCGTGCTACCAGCGCGACATGATGTTGATGATGAGAGATAGCCTAAACGGATCTCGTGACTAGGAATCATTTGAAACTGAAGGAAAATGTACCAGTGAGTGAGGCATTAATTTGTATATTTAACTCTGAAACTAAAAGATATCTTTGTCCGGAAATCTTGTCAAAACCCAGTGTCATCATCAAAATGTTTTTCGTTGCACAAATTTTTTTCAAAGTATTCATGTGTAATAATAGTAATAATGATAATAATAGCCACACAAAAAATAGACAAAAAAGAACAGTCTAACTGCCAGATCCTAAAAATAGAAACACCACACAAGCAAACGACTCACGACCAAACGACTCAGAGTAAATATTGACGCGAGAACAAAAAATTCATTTAGAAAATTTCAAGAGAATTATGAATAGAAAAAAGAGTGCCTTACCATCACAAATAAAAATAGAATGGGGAATGGTCAAAACAGAAACGGAAAAAATAAATCAAGTACTAATATATCTATTAACAAATAATATAACCGAATTAAATGAACTAATCTATGCCAGAGCAAAATTAGTTTGTGAGAAAATCAGGATCGCCTCAAAAAGCACGAAGAAAAATTCAAAATGTGGATGGAAAATTGAAGTGAAAAAACAAATAAAAAGTCAAGGGAAACAGGCCAAAATGATAAAACGAAGGAAAAATGCTGGGGCATGTAGAGTCAAAAAGAAAAACTAAACACAAGAAATAATAACAATAAAACTTAAGGAAATAAACTAGAAATTAATAGCAAAAGAAAGATTAAAAAGATATCGACAAAGGGTAAAACAATAAACACAAAACAGGACATTACAAAACAAGGAAAGTAAATTCTACCAAAAAATTGGAGGAAATGATGCGAAAACATACCACCAACCAGATGCAAAAGAAATCGAACAACTTTGGATTAAAATAATGCAACCAAGAGAATATAACAAAAATGCCAAATACATCGGCAACATGACAAAAGAAAGAGAAGGACCCAAAGAGGGTCTGACAGCAGAAATTCACCGTGATTTATGCGGAACCAGCATTGAAAAATTCACCAAACTGGAAAACACCAAGCCATGATGGAATACATAGTTCTGATTAAAGGAATTCACCTCCATTCACGACAGGCTAACACATGCCTACAAAGAGCACATGTACCCGAATGGATGCCAAAAGGAAAACCCACATTGATCCAAAAGGACCCAAGCAAAGGAACCGCCTCAAACAACTACAGACCCATAACGTGCCTACCGATGATGTGGAAATGCAACAAGCACAAATAAGGGATATATTTACTATAGGCTAACAATCCGCGAATCTTTCCGTGAGGAACAGACAGGATACTGCAAAGGATCCAGAGGCACAGGAGAGTTACTTAACATAGATCAGTACATCCTCAAAGAGACCAAGACCTGGCGGAAAAAATCTAACTGTAGTCTGGATAAACAACAAAAACATATGATATGATCGCGTAAAACTGGATAATAAACTGCTTTAAAATGTACACAATATCAGATGAAATCAGAAACGTTTTTAAAGAAAACAATGAAAACCTGGAAAGTGGAATTGACAACAAAAGGTATAAACTTAGCTGAAGCAAAGGTCCAATGAGGTATATTTCATGGAAATGCACTATGACCGTTACTATTCATAATTATCATGATGCCACTAAGCCACATACTCAGAAAGTACACAGCCGGATAAAAACTTATTAAATAGGAGGAAAAGGCCAATCAACTAATGTACATAGACGACATCAAACTCTTTGTAAAAATGAAAATGAACTGGAAACTCAAATGCAGGCAGTAAGAATATACTGTCAAGACATTGGGATGGAATTTGGCATAGAAAAATGCTCGTATGAAAAGCGGCAAACAACACATGACGGACGGGATGGAACTACCAAGTCAAGACAAGATTAGGACGCTCGAAGAAAAACAAACGAACAAATACTTGGGAATCTTGGAAGCTGATACGATATAAAAGAGAAGATGAAACAAAATATTAAGAAAGAGTATGTCAGAACTAGAAAGCTACTCGTAAACAAACTATGTAGCAAAAACCTTATCAAAGGAAAAATACCTAGGCTGTCCCCATCGGACCATTCTTGAAGTAGACCAGAGAATAATTTAAACAAATTGACCAAAGAACAAGAAAACTAATGACCATGCATAAGGCATTGCATCCTAGAGTTGACGTTGACATACTTTATGTATTAAGAAAGGAGGGAGGAAGAGAACTTGCCAGTATAGAAGACAGCGTTGAATCATCTATACAATGGTTCGAGGACTACATAGAAAATCGCGGAGAAGAACTGATTATAGCCAACAGAACAGATACTGACAACACGAAAACCAACTGAACGATAAAAACTAGAAAACAAAATTGGAAGAAAAATTAATCTATGACGGCTTATGAGAAACATATCATACGAGAAAACCTGGACATGGCTTAGAAAAGGGAACTTTAAGAGAGCAGCACAAAATAACGCCATAAGAACCAATCATATCAAAGCGAGAATAGATGAGATGCAAAAAATAGCAAATTTAGTTTATGTGGTGATAGAGAAGAAACGATCAATTATATAATTAGTGAATGCAACAAATGAGCTCATAATGAGTATAAGACTAGACACATCTGGGTGGGTAAGGTGATCCACTGGGAGATGTGCATGAAACTGAAATTTGATCATACGAACAAAGAGCTTATTCAGAACCCAGCATCTGTCTTGGAGAATGACACACATAAACTCCTATGGGATTTTGACATACAAACGAATCACCTAACCTGGACTAGAAGACCAGAATTTTAAATAAACAACCAAAAAAGAGAGAACTCGCTAAATTGCTGACTTTGCTGTTCTGGTTCAGCATTGAAAGAAAGTTAAAAGAAGGATAAGTACCTGTACCTTGATATGGAATTGAAAAAAATATGGAAAATGAAAGTGACAATTATACCGTTATTGGTAGCATAAAAGTGACTGGAGTACTTGAAAATGATACGATAAGTGAATCTAGCCAAACTAAATCATCACTGAGAACGGCCATAATACTGGAAATGGTCCTGGAGACGTGAGGGGTCTTGCTGTCACTTAAATTCCAGTGAAAGTCCATCAGCTGATGTGAAAAACTCTCAAATATTAAATAATAATTATATAGATATAAGAACTAGTGGCTGGTAAGGAAATAGCAGTAAAATGGATAGAGGGTGTAGACGGAGGGAAGCAAATAATATAAATATGTTTATTGTGTATGGCTAAATTTCCAAGTGCATGGCATGTTTTTTTATCAACTGTGTGATCTGTGTATAATATTTGTGTCTGAGTACATATGAATAATATTAATGTAAATAATAAAATTTAGACTAATAGCAAGAAAGGAAGTAGGAGGAAAACTGCTAGAGGGAAGCAAATAAGGGAGTGAAATAAAAAAAAGTAACATGGGAGAGATACGAATAGACTTTCTAGTGAGATACCAAACTTATCATTAAAATGGAGACACTAATTATCTTACATTCCTAAAGGCAACAGGAAATTCTAAAGAACAGTAGGATACCTCATTGCTCAGTGTATAAAAAAGAAGATATCAATAAAACGGTGAAGGGAAAACAAGAAAAAAGTCCACTCTAGACATTAACTAAGTTAAAACTTAAAGATTTAAAAGCGAATTTTTTTTCCGTGAATTGATTAAGAGTTCACTTACTCCAAGGGTACTTGGTCACATCTGTGAGAGATGTTCTCATAAAAACAACCCCTAGTTCTGGTAGAGCCACAATATATTACCCATGAAAAAATGATAAATCCAAACATAACTTAAGCTTAGATCCAGAAAACTGGTTTGAGTGTCATGATAGGCTGGCGCTCCCTTGATAGTTAACAAAAAGGGTACGACGTCATCCTGCGGATGTTGGCTGTTCTATTTTTCAGGTACACAAAAGTTGAATTAAAAAACAAATAAATAAAAGACACCAACGGGGAATATGGACTACATAAGACACTAAACTTGCACTTCACTCTGATCTTAGGTGCAACACTACACAAAGAGAGTATACATATAGAATGATAGAAATCTGGGAAGATTTCGCTATAATAAGACAACAAGTTAAATACTCACTTATCAAGCTACGTCAATGATAAAGAAATGTTGGTTTTCTGACATTGAAATATTAGAAATACACTAACAAATGAATAAAGAATCAGGTCAACAAGATCCTACCATTGAGACAATAGATACTGAAAAACATGAACCCCAAAGGAATTTAAACGTAAAGTAATAGTAACTGAAAAATAAAAAAAAAAACACAGAACACACTCTAAGACACGATAAATGCTGAGACTATAAAGATTATTAGGTCTGAAAAGAAGACTACATTACCATCTCTCAGAAACCATCACAGGATAACGATAACAGAAGAAGCGAAGACATACGACCGAGTAGATTCAAAAGAAAAAAAAAACTTCTGAGAAAGATATGGGAACTAAGAGAGTATAAAAGAAAGGTCGAATCGATAAAAAACGTGGAAAAAAGTTACAAGAACCCGAAGAAGGTCCTAAAACAAAAAATTACCTCCATTCACCCTGACAAACACTAAAAAAACTACCAAATTTGGAATCACTAAGCCATAATGGCATACATAGGTACTGGTTTAGAACATTAACTACCATCTGCAACAGAATGTCACTTTTAATGAAGAGATGCTTAGAAAAAGCCGACATACTGGAACGAATGACGAAGGGAAAGACCGAAATGATCCAAAAAAGACACCCCAAAAAAAAAAAACTGCACTCAGTAAGTACGGAATGATAACGTGCTACCGATAATATGTAAAATTCTACCAGAACAAATCAGTGAGGAGATTTACTCTACGCTTAAAAGCCGTGGACTATTCTCAAAGACAAAAATGACGCCCCAAGGGAACAAGATGAAAGGATTATCTACTATATAATGATCAACACATTCTTGAGGAAAGCAAAACGAGATGAAAATATCTAGCTATGGCAAAGATCGACTCCAAAAAGGCATACCATCTGGTACTTCAAAGCTGGTAAATAGACTGTCTGTGGCACTATGAGGGTGGTCCGCTAAGCAGACGATCCCTTTGTCTGTTTTGGTGCGAAACCAAACAAAGGCCTGAGCTCGAGATCTCGACACGACCGGAAGTGGGTAAGGGAACGGAGAGAGAGGGTTGGACAAAGTAACCCAGAGGAAGGAGTTGGCGAAGGGTGCCGCGAGTGGCCAGTCGACACCGGACAGCAGAAGTGACCAGTCGGCATGACATAGGGTCCAGCAGCAGTGAGGGAAGACCAGTCAACATGAGTCAGCGCTCCTCGTGGTTTGTAGAATTTTCGGTAGAAATACACGCTAGCGTTAGTCTACAGGGAATGCAGTGTCCCTACTTAACATTCTTGACCTTGAGTTGATCCAAGCCTTATTGTTCGTTTGTTTCTTGTTCTTTTTCTCCCACTCCCTTGATTGTATTTCTTGTGCCGTAAAGAAATGTGTGATACCCCTGTCGGAACCACTAAATGATTCACCGGCCAAGATTGAAATGGTTTAAAGAAGTTGATGTTTTCGGGGGACCGAGGGGGTATTGTCACATGTTTCAAAGAGTGCAAGATAGAAGACGAAGTCATTAAGTTCATGGAGAAAACCATGAAAAACTGGTGTGTGGTTTACTCCAAGGAGATGTACTATCACTATTACAATTTGTAATTACGATGATGCCTCTCCATAACTAACTTAGAAAATTCACTGGAGGTTACAAAGTTTGTAAGTCAAAAGAAAAAAGTTTAATCACTTAATGTTCATTTGACAGCATCAGACTGTTAATCAAAAATTTTAAAAAATAGGTTTAGAAAGCCTAAAACAGGCAGTGATGACATAGGAACAGAATATAGGTATCGAATATGGCTCCTGAAAATATGTCATGCTAATAATAATATACAGTAAACGATAAATGACAGAAGGATTAGAACTTCCAAATTAAAAAAAAAATCAGAACACTTGGAGAAATGCAAACTTACAAGTACTTGGGGATATAGAAGCCGACACTATCTCTGCATAGATATAATTTTAAAAAATGCAAAAGAATATCTCTGGAGAACGAGAAAACTATTAAAAGCCCAACAATATAGCAGAAATCTCATCAAAGGAATGATCACCTGTGTTGACCCCTTTGTAAGATACTCAAGGTCATTACTTGAATGGATGAGGGAAGAACTTCAACAATTTCGCCCGATAAGAAAAAGACTAATAACAATGCATAAAGCCTGATATTCATGAGATAACATAGACACAGTATCTATGTCTAGAAAAGAAAGAGTTTAGAGGACTTACCAATATTGAAGATTGTGTCGCCACAGCGATGCGAAGAATCGAGGTCTGCATAAAAGGAGTAAATGAAGACTAATTGCAGCGACCAGAAACAAAATAAAGAGCACGGGAATTAATAGAAGAACAGTGAGTTGGCGACCATAGTCGAGGGTGACCCGAAGGCTCCTTTTTCGATAGCTACCACACCAAGGTGTAGGGGAAGGCGCCACTCCTGTTCCTGGATTGCTCCATTTTACCCTTGATCCGTACCTTATAATGCTGTGTGTTAAGCAAGGAGGCATCAAGTACCATTTTTTGAGTCTTTGGGATGACTCGACCTGGGATTGAACCCAGGTCTCCCGGGCCATTAGCGAACACTCTAACTGCTAGGTCAATATCCGGTATAATAACATATTGTACCAGGACAACAGTAACTCGAAAATTGGGAAGAAAATTGTCTGGATATTTGCAGTCATAAACAATCGAAAACTATCTGGAAAAGCCTTAGCATTTGCTCACAAAAAGAACCCTTAAGAGAGATATTGAATCACTACTAATAGCATGAAAAACAGCTTTATAAGGACAAACAATATTAAGAGAAAAATGTATAAGACACAACAAAATAGGAAATACTGCTTATTATATGATAGAGAAAAAATATTAATCATTACTTGGCGGGGAAGGTAATAAACTGAGAAATATGCAAAATATTTAACAGACAAACAAGTAGAATATTCACAACTCGGAATCCGTCCTGGAGAAAACGATTTACAAATGGATCTTAGATTTTGAAATAAAAACTCATCACTTAATCTCGACCAGATTACCAGACCTAGTGACAGTTATCAAAAAGGAGAACCTGCCAAAGAGTGGACTTTGTCTTCACTGCAAACCAATGAATAAAATTAAAAGAAAAAGAAAAGAATGTAAATAGATACACCTTGCAAGAAAAAAAAACACTGGAATATGAAGGTGATGGTGTTATCAATCGTAATTGGTTTACTTGGATTAGTAAAGGGACTGGAAAACTTGGAAATGAAAGGACGATTGGATACCATCCTAATAACAGTATTATTATGATTAGGCAGAATAATTCTGGTTATATGTGGAAACTAATTTGTAATCATTCTAATTTGTTGCTTGAAATATCCACATAGTCGTTTTCTTTTTATTTCATTTACCAAATTGTGCGTGTTATTCTGTCGGACCTTATGTTGCCACTACTGATCTAACAGCTGTTTTTAGTATGTTTTTGCTTTTTTTTAAATGTAGTCCTTCAGTCCTCCTGTCTTCGGACTGATGAACCAAATCAATACTCAATGTTGGCAGGTTTTCTTCCACAATCTTTTATTGACTCAAATATTCTGTTTACGTCATTTTTCGGATGTTGAGCCTTGTTCATCTTCGTCAAATTTCTTGTCCTCTGCTCCATTTTTCTGTGCTCCTCTCAAGTCCATTTGAAGAATAGTTCTGATTAACAGATAAGGCGGATATCTCAGATGTTTATTCCTTTGATAGGATTTCTGAAGTATAGCTTGTTTACGTTAATTTGTTCATTAAAAAGCGTTAATCTGATATTTTTCTTTCATCTCCGCTTGTTTGACGGTTTACCATTCCGGTACTCCTAAGTGTGTACAATTTTCCTTTTCTATAATCATTTGATTATTTTTTTTTAATTGGTTATTCGAATTATTTTATTATTTGTCTCTTTCGACTTTTTATTATGAGCATGACATTTTCCTTTGTCAAATCTTTGTTGTATATTCATATTGTTTGTATTAGAATCTCCACTTCTTTTTAATTTTTTGCAACCACGTGATGTCGTCAATGATGACCAGGTGATTAATCATTTTTGCCATTATATACACTTTTAGCCTCCAGTAAACTTTGTAAGTATGTGATTAAGTGCTATCATTGCTATTACAAACTGTAATGGCGAAAGGGAATCCTGCTGGAAGATGATTCTCCATTTTTGTTTTCATTTCTGTCATATTTCTCCAACTGTTTGTTTCACTTATGTTAGTTACGCAGAAACATCAGGTTTATCATAAAAATGTCATAAAATGAATAAATGATTTCTATAAAATATATTTAAAATCAACATATCACGGATCTCCCTGACTCTCTTTCGCCAACTGTCTCTATCTTCCATTGGTCCCGGAAGATCTTCAAGACTACATCCTGTATCGGCACAGAGCCGTCATATATTGGTTCTAGCTGGTCACCCTGATTTTTCTTGTCCATAGGAAGGGGTCTACATGAGTATATCGCTTATAAGTTCGTCCTTACTTCTCCAGCTGTGTCCCGCATGTCTAGTTTGTCTAACTTTTATAGTTTCGTGATGAGTGGTAGGTAGCCGTACAGCAGCTGTTTTGTGGGGTGATGCCACCAGTACTTGTTCATTCTTGCTCGTAGAATTCTTGTGTAATTGCTGTCAAGCTTTTTCTCCATACGTTTAGTTAGCATCCATGTTGTGCATCCATATAGCAGCATTGACACGACTGCATCTTGGAAAAACTGCATTTTATATTATTGGTCAGGTCTGACTTCCATATGAGGAATAGCCCATCGATAGCTGTCCATGCGTGTTGATGTAGTTTTCGGTTGAGGAGACACTACTTCCGAGGGAGGTTAACTTGTCCACTAGTTTCAAAGGCCCATCCTTTAGTGTGGAGATGTCACCTCTTTGATTGAATCACATGTACTGTCTTGTCTGCGTTGACATGGAAGCTACAACTGCTAGTTCCAGACAATATAGCTTTGATTCATCTTGTACGAGTGTATTTGCCAGAAGCGCAACATCATCGACGTAGTCCTCGTTCGTAATAGTTTGTGCGAGGTATCTTCTGCTTCGTTCCTATGTCAGCTTGAAACCGTTTTCTTTCATTAAATCCAGTCTTTCTAAGCAGGTAGTCTAGGCAGGTGATAAACATGTATAGGACAAATGTGTCTCGTTGCAGCACACCTGCTACAGTATCAAATAGTCTGTATAAATATTGAGACACAAATATTTGAAAAACGTAATATACATATATATATATATATATATACAGAGAGAGAGAGAGAGAGAGAGAGAGAGAGAGAGAGAGAGAGAGAGAAATATCATTACACAATATTGGTGAAAAGAAGTATAAATCAATTAAACTACAATATAAGCACGAAAAAATGGCATTTTATGGGCAAGACACAAGCTAAATAACAAAATTTTACAACTATGCGCAGTCTTTTGGGGAAAAATGAATAAAACATATTTTAATGATTTTTATGCTTCTATGATACTTATATTCTTTCGTTGACTATTTACACTAGTTTTACATTGTTTGCTTTGCCAGTGACCCTGTAGATCGGGTTTCAATCCCAGGTAGAGTCATATCAGACTTTAATTGGTGCCGCATTTTTATAAAGTAAAGACCAAAAGGTTATGTGGAACAATCCACGAAAAGGAGAAGGGGCCTCCTCTACACCTCAGTGTAGTAGCTAACGAAGAGAACCTTCAGATCACCATCGACTTCAGTCACCAAGTTTATGTCATCATATATGTTATGTCAAGGCTTTTGTAACAATTTATTCCGCCGAACCGGCTACGATTGAATTATTAATTTTTATTCTCGCTGGACGCATTATACGTTCGGCCTTGTCTAAAATAAAGCAAAGTTTTATCGAATGACTAGCTATCTGATTCAGTTAAAAAGACAATTACTTAAAGGAAAATTCTATTCCTTCCATTCATATATTCTTCCTCTCATCACTACGCAAGTGTTCTTAGTTTGGAAAAAGATTATATAGCTTTCACAAAATCTATAAAACTAATTCAATAGTTTTAAAGAAATACAACGGTTATAAAAGATGCCTTGACGTATAATAAATATATATATACAGAGCGATATAATTCAAGACATAATTTCATGGACATTAATTCGCATTTTCGAAAGATTATATCGATAATTACGGTTGTAGTTTTGAAATGTCTACAAAGAATGTACATAATTCCAAGCGCCAGGGTTTATTGATTTTAGATTCTCAGACGACGACATCATTTTGGCTTCAGACGTGTCATAATTAAAACATTAACATTTGCTGACTTTTCTTCCTAGCTGCCGGGCCAGACATTTGGTTACTTTTGTAGAAACCAGTCGATAATCAAGAAGATAAATGATACTACCTCTGTCTCATTAAATATATCGCATTTCCTTGAGACACGCACCTGAGAGAATCAGAGCTAGAGAGCGTCCGTCACCTTTCAATGATTAAAAGTGTCTTTTTCAAATATCTAATTATTTTGACAGTTCGAATGCTATGAAAATATACGTATGTTCAACTGTTTGGTCAAATAGATACGTCTGATTGTATTGATTGTTTGATAGATTAATAGATTTTACGGCATTTCAAACTGTTAAGGGTTATCTCATTCGCAAAGCTTAGGGAACCACTTTCATTGCAGCTTTTTAAGTTGGTAATTTAATATAAACGAATAATTTGTTAAACCTACAGAGCCGGCCTCACTTTCATGGGGCCGTTTCGTATCCGTGTTTTACGGAGCTATATACATCATAACATCCCTCTTATCGAGTGATGTTTACACTGAGTTGAAGGGGATGTGTGATGCTGTAAAAGTCCATACTTTGGAATTGTGTGTGAGTTCATTTTTGAATGAAGCTAGTAAAATTCAGAGTAATCAAAGTAAGGTCCCTATGTGCTTTTTTCTTTTCTTTTCTTTTCTTTTTTTTTTCTTTCCTTTCTTCCCCTTTCTCCTCAATTTTTTGCTTTGTGCATCTACCTTTCGATAGGTTGTGGTCCTTTAATCGTGCTGGCACTTGGACAGGACGACTAGATATACGGGTTTGGATTTCATGTGTCTGTGATGTGCGTGTTTGTATGGGAGTGTATTGGGGGTCAGCTGGTGTTTGGTCAGGTAATGTATCTGGTTGCCGGGGGCGGATATTCAGGGGCTCAGTGGGTGCCCGGTCAGGATGGTGGCCTGTTGGCGCAGGTGGATCCTGTTTCGCCTGTACTGTTGTCCATCTACCTGGACCATGTAGCTGCGTGGTGCTGCTTTGCTAGTGACTATACCGGGCGTCCAGTCACTGTTAGGGTTTTGTGGATGACACTTCACCCTGGTAGGCTGTCCTATGGCGAGGTCTGGTAATTGTTTGGCATGCCGGTCATAATAGCTTTTGGTTGTCTGTTTTTTTCTTTATGAGTGCCTGTTGTACGTCCATTTGTACTTGGGGCGTGTAGTCCGTGGCTTTGCATGGTAGCATTGAGCGGGTGCGCCTTGATAGGTGTCGTTGTGCAGGTGAACTGCGCATGCCTGGTGTGGTTGCATTGCCCCAATCCAGGATGGCTTTCCACATGTCAGTTCCTTCTTTTGTAGTTTTTTTTTTTTATGATCCCCTTCATCAATTTCACTACTGTTTCTGCTCGTCCCTTGGATTGATGATGATGTGGGCTGGATGTTATGTGGTTGACATCCCATGATTTTAGGAATCTATGAAACTCACTGCTGATTAAATTGGTGCCGTTATCAGTGATCAGGGTTGCAAGTGCACCGTGTGTGGCAAAAACAGGTTTGATTGCTTTCATGAAGGCATTGCTACTAAGGTCAGGGAGCTGGCTTAGTTCTGTAAAGTCTGAGTAGATATCCACCAGCACTACATAGTGTCTGTCATTTATTTCAAAACAGTCACTTGCCACTAATTGCCATGGGTGAGTCGGATTTGGGTAGGACATCAGAGGTTGTCAGTCAGTTTTTCCAAAGGTAAAAATGTCATAAAACTGATAGATTTTAAGAGTAATGTCAGCTCGTGAGTGAGAAGAGGGTTGAAGTGGCTTAGAAGATATAGTAATTTTCTGCTTTTACCAAAACACTCAATTAGATCGTAGTCCGTTGATTAGATGGTCATCAACATTTGTGATATTCTTTAATAATAGTTTAACTCGATTTCAATATGCTTGCATCATTGGCCATTGCGTATCCTACGCATTTACAATTATCTCTGTTGCAAAATTTGAATAAATGTTTTTTTTTCCTAATTGTAGACTCAAAATATCGAATTTCTCTTTCATTATTTTACTTTGGAAATGCCACAAATTCTGTACATAAACGGTTAACCCAGAATTCAAATATAACAAAATAAGCGTTGTAATTTCTTCATGTAAATCTTGTAAGGGCATTTCTATAGTCTATAGACGTAAGGATGCAACAACGTATCATGTGTAAAATCTAATGAGTTTACGTTTCATTATTTCAAGGCATTTAAATGATGCCTTCGTTTTATTTATTAATGACATATCGACTCTTGGGGTTCTTTAATGCAGAATAACAGTAACGGTACTATTTAACCCATAGCTTGGGATAAGAGTATCCTAATCTTTATCAAGGATACTAGACTGAAACTAGACGTAATAGAGAGATCAGATTTACGACTTAAAGGGACTGTGAACTGAGGTTTTACATATTGTTTGCACGATTAAAACTAGCAAGGACCGTGAAAGAGTTATTCGGCGTCATGCAAATGTTTGGATTCAACCGGCGATGGTTTTGGTCCCTGGGGATACAAATCATACCATATAACAGTTATGATTAAGAGTAAGAGCCTATTTCCAATTATGAAGAAGAGTTATATTTGTTTGTGACTTTTATCCATAAAGGCATCGAACAGAGTTTTCCAATTGTGTTGGTGGGTGTTGTATCGTGGTAAGGAACCGATACACTGTGAAACAGAGTTAATTATTAATTAACTCAATTGGTAGTGTTCAGCTAGTATTATAAGTCTCTCACTGTGGGTGTTACGACCGAAGTTGGTCTTCAACTGACCGACGTCCTTCAGAGCTCTCCTGTCTCTGCTTCTGCTTCTATCTCACTTCTTTCTAGCTTCTTGAGACATACTGTCTTTTACTGGAAGTAATGTAGTACGACACACTGTGCAACAATGGGTTGATTGGTTGGTTGGTTGTTACTTCAGGATATAACAATCTTTATTATTTAATGCCAAGTCCTCTTTACATATATATATACTAGCGTAATGCAAGGCTCTTCATATGAATCGAGCTCTCGGTAGCCGTTAAGTTGATATATGTAAAGAAAAGATGTGATACATAAGCGTTTAAATTCCCTTCGCTTGCACTAGTTTCCTCGTGGCTGGGTGGTAGAATCTTGGATTGGCGTTTGAGTCAAGCGGGTTTTAATCCCATCTTCGGGAATATTGCCTGTCACACCACACTGATTAGTTCGGATAGAACGAAACAGGTCTGTCTGTGGATGACAATATATATATATATATATATATATATATATATATATATATATTGTAACAATGGATTTCCCCGCTCCTCACCCATTCTTCTCTTCTCATACTCTCCTCTATCGTCTAACCCTTTGCAATCAGCAGACAACGGATATATGTGTAAATATATGAAAATGCTTGCCAGTACATACGGAAATATACGTATACTTGTATGCTCGAGGAACGGCACATTCACAAACATAGTAACATTCAATAACACACGAACTCAGGCTGACATACACAAAACTTAAACATATTAATGTTCTTTTAAAAATCTTCACTTCTCAAAATTGCAAAATGCATGAAACCCAAGATCATAAACACAACCAATAACACACACACACACACACACACACACACACACATATATATATATATATATATATATATATATATATATATATATATATATATATATTGTCATACAAAGACAGGCTAGTTCGCTATATCAAAACTCTTCAGTATAGCTAGACCTGTAGGATGATCGAATCTGGGATCGAAGCCCACCGAATTTAATTTTAGACTTAGTATCATATAGCTTGCTAACAAGCGAACCACATCAGCTCGGGAATTATTAGACATTAAGGAGTATCTTTCGTTTGTTAACATTTATACCTTACCGGATAACACAGTGCTCAATTCATTCGAAGAGCTTTACATTACGAGTGGCAGCCGTAAATTCCTTCGCCATAGTGCTCAACCCCCCATGGGGGGACATATATATATTTACCAACCCCTCCACTAGGGCAAGATATGACACAAGGTCCATTTTTTAAGCGGAGTTTAACAGGTTTGAATTCAGTGTTTTCATTCTCCTAGAAAAGTTGCCTTACCAAGGCTGAAGAACTTAGTCTGCCCAACTATTTACCCATTGCTGGAGGGAGAATAATTGGATTCATACCTTTCCCAAGGGTATTAGTGCTATGTTAAAAGAAATCAGTCTCGTCGAGGATTTGAACTCGTGTTGCCGTGTACATTTCCTACGACGATAATCATTACACCACGGGCACCTCCGGGGGAACATATATATATATATATATATATATATATATATATATATATATGGACTATTCCATAAGAGATTATATATATATATATATATATTTATTCATGATTTTAAAAAAATAATTTATTGCTTGCTTTATTTTAAAACATGTTTGAGCAAACTTTTTGTATACAGTTACGTAAGTAAAAGTAAAGTTGGCGACCACAGTCGAAAGCAACCAGTTATCTCCCTTTCCAATAGCTACAACACCGAGGTGTAGCGGAAGTCACAACTCCTTTCCCCGATTGCTCCGCTTTACCCTCGATACTTACCTTATATTGCTGAGTGTTTAGCAAGGAGGTATCAAGTACAATTTTTAATGTCTTTGGCATGACGCGACATGTGATTGAACCCAGGACTCCCGAATCATTGGCAAACACTCTACCAAACTCTATATCCGGCCGAATATAAATAATCTTCACTCTGCTATATTGTTTCAAAAAATTAAAAATAATTATAACAATTATAATAATACACGTTTTTACCAGATGCAATTAACTCGAGCTAACTGAAGAATTGTCTAAATTTATCGCGCCAAACTCAAAAATTTAGCATAGAATACTGTAGAATCTCTCCCACCCCTTCAAGAAGTTCCATTTATTTCAAATTAATGTACCCCCACCAGAAAAAAAACACAAAAAAACCAAACGCCAAAATAATTTTTCGAATGGAATCTTCTAGAATCAGGTGTTATGTAATTCTTATAGGATATATAAAAGGCCCAACTTAAGAAATACCTGAATGTATACAAACTAAATAATTCTCTAGGAACCAATCGTTGGGTAGAGGTTAGTACAAACTGCTCTTTAAAAATCAATAGATTCTCTATGACTTGTAAAATCTGTTGGTCAATTTGGTTATATTTTAACTGAAGAGTGTCACTAATCGGCTAAATGTTTTTACCAGGTGTAATTATCTCGAGCTAAATGAAGAATTGTTTAAATTTATCTAGTCACCTACCATACGACCCAATGACTTTCCCAATCGAAGGACGTCTTAGCCTTGTATTTCGCCGTGAAATCATCAAAAATCTCGTGTGAAAGATTATCAACAGCACATTTAAAACTAGGTTAAGTATTAGATATTTTCATTAAATTGGCATGTAAAGGAAAAACAACATTTCAAGTAGTCTACTGCTTCCACAAGCTTGTGAAGTAAAAAAATAAATAAAAAGTAGGAAAACGGACTTTAACTAACTTAAAACTTAGGTTTAGATTTACTTTGCAATTTTTTTTCCTTCTTTTTGTAACCAGCTGTTTATGAACTGTCAATATGACTGCTCGCGGTCACATTTGTGTCAGGTGCGCAGATCAAAACAACCCCTGGGTCTGATATAGCCACAATATACCACCCATGAAAAAAATGTCCAATCTTAATATTACAAAACGTGGGACCTAGACATAAGGCTTGGGTGTCATGATCGGCTGGTGTTCTTCTGATAGCCAACATGGGAGATCCGGTCATCTTGCACATGTTGGCTGCTCTCTTTTCAGATTCATAAATGACGATATTAGCAACCACAAGGATAAAAGACCAAAACGCAAAACATGGACATGGGATGATAATCATCTTGCACTACACTGCTATTTTAGGAGGAACCCTTCACGAATAGGCTATATTAAAATAGAGATAGATCTGACAAGAATGTGCTTGTTTTCAGACTACAAGCTTGCCGGTCAAGTTAGAACAATAATAAAAGAAGGATGGTTTTCTGACCTTGAAATACTAGAAATACACCAGAAAACACAGACAAAAGACAGTACAATTCCAAACACAAGTGACGCCAACAAAAAACAACATATCAGAAAAGAACTGCCAACTCTTAAAAATGAATACGCCACAGTACCAAGTAACCCTACAGAAACACTATCACAAGAACAACAAAAAAATCTAGAAAACCTAAAAAGAAGTATGAACAGAGTAAAGACCACCCTTCCATCATTTACAAACATAGAATGGACAACACTTAAAACAGAAACAAACGGAATAAATCAAATTCTGCCTTACATATCAACAAATGATATATCTGTGTTCAATGATCTAATCTATGTAGGGGCGAGATTAGTGTGTGAGAAAATTGGGGTCCCTTAAAAAGCACAAAGAAACATTCGAAACCAGGATGGGAAGTTCGACTGGAAATCCAGATAAAAACGCTACGAAAACAGGCCAAAATGGTAAAACAGAAAGATCCTGGAATATGTGGGAAGGGAATGGCAAAGACAACACGATAAAAAATGACAGTACAATTTGAGGAAATAAAACATAAGGTTCTGGTGAAAGAAGGGAGACTAAAGTGATATCGACAAAGGGTAAAACAACACAGACAAAATAGGATATTGCAAAACAAGGAAAGAAAATTTTATCAACAGTTGGGAGGGCATGACATAAAAACATAACAGCAACTAGACGCCAGAGAAACCGAACGATTTTGGACGATAATATGGCAACCGAAAAAGCATAACGAAAAGGCTGAATGGATAAACGATATGACAAGAGAACTAGAAAGAATCGAGGAAGGACCCAAAGCGGAAATACACATCGAACTACTCATGAAGACACTAAAAAAGATATCGAACTGGAAAACGCCAATACATGATGGAATACATGGATTCTGGTTCAAGAAATTCACCTCCATTCACGGCAGACTAGCACTAGAAATGAAAAGATGCCTACAAGGCGCCTAAGTACCTGACATGATGACCAAAGGAAAGACTACATTAATCCAAAAGGACCCAAGCAAAGGAACTGTTCCAAACAATTATAGACCCATAACTTACCGATGATGTGGAAAATATAAACAGCACAAATAAGGGAAGAGATATACTACTCGCTAATAAGCCGCGGATTGTTCCCTGACGAACAGAAAGGATGCCGTAAAGATCCAGAGGCACAGCAGAGTTACTCAACATAAATCAACACATCCTAAATGAAAGCAAGAACAGACGGAAAAATTTAGCTATGGCCTGGATAGTTTACAAAAAAGCCTTCCGATATGGTTCCGCAAAGCTGGATAATAAACTGTCTCAAAATGTACAAAATATCACACCAAATCATAAACTTCAGCGAAAAGACCATGAAAAACAGCAGAGTTGAATTAACAGCATGAGGAAAAAGCTTGGCGGAAACAAATATCCAAAGAGGGATTTTCCAAGGAGATGCACTATCACCCCTACGATTCATAATTGCCATAATACCACTAAACCACATACTCAGAAAATGCACGGCCAGATACAAACTTAGTAGGTCGCAATAAAAGATCAACCACCTAATGTATATTGATGACATCAACCTATTTGCAAAAAATGAAAAAGTACTGGAAACCCTAATACACACAGTTAGAATATACAGAAAAGACATAGGGATGTAATTTGTCAAAGGAAAATTCGTTTTGCTCGTCATTAAAAGTGGCAAACGACATCTCACTGACAGAATAGAACTACCACATCAAGACAAGATCGCAGAAAACGAGACCTACAAATACTTAGGAATCTTGGAGGCTGACAACATCAAACAAGTGGAAATGAAAGAAAAAAATTCAAAAAGAATTTCTCGGGAGAACTAGAAAACTACACGAGACAAACTTCCCGAGCAGAAAACTTATCAAAGGGATAAATACTTGGGCTGTATCCCTCGTTAGATACTCGGGACTCTTTCTCAAGTGGACCAGAGATGAACTAATACAAATGGACTAAAGAACTAGAAAACTAATGATCATTCACAAGGTATTAAATCCCAGAGACGACGTAGACAGACTATATGTACCAAGAAAAGAGCGAGGAAAAGGACTTGCGAGCATCAAAGACAGCGTTGACACATCCATACGACTCGAAGACTACATAGAAAAACACGAAATAGGACTGATTACGGCTATCAGAAACAAAACTAGGAAAAAAAAAGGGAAGGGAGACAACTCCATGGTCATTTTAAATGACTAAGAAACAACATCTCACACGACAAAACCTGGACAGGGCTAAGAAAAGGAAACTTTAAGAGAGAAATAGAATCTCTCCTAAATGTAGCACAAAACAGCGCCGTGAGAACCAATCATATCAAAGCGAGGATAGATAAGAAGCCACAAAATAGCAAATGTAGACTATGCGGTGACAGAGATGAAACCATCAATCACATAGTAAGCGAAAGCAGCCAATTGGCATAGAAGGAGTACAAGGTTAGACACAACTTGGTGGGCAAAGGGATCCACTGGGAAATGTGCATGAAATTTAAATTTGACCATGCCAACAAAGGGTATATGTACAACCCAGCATCATTCCGAGAAAATTACTCACACAAACTCCTATGGGACTTTGATATACAAACGGATCACCTAATATCGGCCAGAAGACCACACTTTATAATAATAAAAAAAAAAGAAATTGCCGATTTTGCTGTCCTGGCTGACCACAGAATAAAACTGAAAGAATGTGAAAAGGGAGATAAGTTCCTCAAGCTTGCTAGAGAATTGAAAAACCGTTGAACATGAAGGTGACAGTTATACCAATGGTGATTGGTGCTTTTGCCATGGTGACTAAAGGGTTATTAAAGGGCGTGGATGAATTGGAAGTTGGCAGCCAAGTGGAGACTATCCAAACAACAGCATTATTGAAAACGACCAAAATACTGAGAAGAGTCCTGGAGACTTGCTGTCACTCAATCTCAGGCGAAAAACCATCAGCTTACGCTGATGTGAATAACTCTAATGAGTAACAATGTTAATAATTATAATAATAATTCTTAATGATTGAAAATTATATCTGACCCAGTGGTAGGTCTCTAAAAGCTACAACAATTTCTTATCTGAGTGTAACTGTTATCAATGGCACCGAAGGTGTAATCAATATTCCCTATACTGGAAACCTGGAACCCTTACACTCAGGTTTCATTCACTATCACACCTCGGACACACAAAGTCTTATTATACTTAAAGTATTTAACACTTTAGCCACTGCCTTCTCGCACCTTTCAGATCAAATGTCATGTACAGTTGATTCTACGAGGGTAATTTTAGGAATACGCTCGTTACAATTACATGGAATATAGTGATTTATATGACCAAGCGATTGAGCGAATCAGGCGTATCTGATCAACAGCATAACTGTTTAAGAGATAATATTGAATGCCGTAAGTCCGCTGTCGGGTCAGGGACTACTCAGCTACTAAAATCCCGTCCTCAATGATAAAGGGGCATCACCGACAGCTAAAAGGTGGCCTAAGTGGTGTGTATTTACACGTCTGTCGAATTTTATCAGCGTATTTTACAATCCCAGTCCGTAGGGCGGTGAATATTTCGAGTCTTGATATATATATATATATATATATATATATATATATATATATATATATATATATATAGAAAGATGAAACATGCAAACACCAATATATATATATATATATATATATATATATATATATACTTTCAGGTTTATGGGAATTTATTTATATGAGGTTTTATAGTAGTCTTCTGGTCTGTATTTTACAACCAATATTCTTATTTGTAAGAAACACGCCAGCACAATGCAACTTATTTACTGCTGGAATGTATAAAAACTTGGAGTGTGCAGGGTTAACACATATTTATCGCTCCCTCTCATCTCTCAGATCTCCCTGAAAAGAAAAAATAATACATCACGTAGACGTTTATGCATACCTCTAATCTCAGAAACTACTCGAATAATATGTTCTGGATACGCGGACCACTGCTCGAGACGTAAAGACGAACTCTTGAATGACCTTCTCTTGTGGGCTCCTAGTGTTGTCCGACCACCAAGGTCTTACATACATTAGCACATTATGGACAATGGATACATTCAAAAAGATCTTCAAAGAACGATGGACAATAGGGTATGGTGGCGAGAGAGAGGCACAGAGAGACAGACAGACAGACAGACAGACAGAGTGTGTTTGTCAGAGAATTCTTTGATTGTGGCATGACTTACAGATGATAATGATGATAGTTTTAGCAGTTTGATTTATATAAAGCATATTTCATAAAGTTACTCGTATGAAAACAATAAGGTAAGTGCAATAAAGGTTCAATTTGACTCGTATGCTGTTAAGAATATGGATTCCTCGTTTACGTATTATTACATGAACCGGAGTGTATTCCTGCAGTTCACTGATATCTTGTTATAAATCCAGTCTTTGTTTATTACTAATCACGAGGTCAAAGTATCAGATCTATATCGAGCTTCTGCTCAAAACTTGTGTCTTCACTTCACATTCTTTCTTAAGTTCGAAATGTGCCGATGTTTCTGAATATTAAATGTATGATAAATTACAGACACTCTGTATATTTATGCATGATTAAAATCGTGGTATATAATTATGTCCCTGTTAACTCTAACTACACCTATTTCTTAATTTAAGAACTCCAATTTCTTAACTTCAAAGCACAATACCTATCCTATTGTAACCAAGTCTTGACGTCATTTGCCGAGAGAGGAAACTACACACACCTAATTACAGCAACCTACATGCAGATTGTCTATTAATGATCCAGATGTTTCAATGCAATGCTACGAAAATGATTTAATAAATAGATATTGCATTCTGGGTGGCAATTAAGACTTTATTCATGGTATTCGGATTTAATGCGATTACTAACTATCGGGTTATCGGAGTAAGATAGAAATATTTCAAGGTGACTTCGATCCTTGGTTTGTATATCCTAATATTAATTGATAAGTTAGAAATTAAACACATAACACACACACACAAACACACACATACAAACAAACACACATACACACACATATATATATATACGGGGTGCATTCAATAAGTTTTCAGACTTTTATTACATGTATTTAACATTGACGAAGACTCTTGAAAATTCAGGATGTTATTGCTATACATCTTGAGAGATGACTGACTAATTTTCATGATTTCAGGTTCAAATCAAGAGCTACAGCAGGATATGAAATGCACCCATCTAAAGCCTGATTGTCACAGCTGGTGAATTTCAAAAATGCAATCTGGACCCTTTAGAAGAACGATATGCAATACAATTCTGTTTTAAACTTGTAAAAAATGCCACATAAACGTATGGAATGATTCAGACTGCTTTTGGAGCATCTTGCATTAATTGAGCATCAGTTTTTGAGTGGTATAAGATATTCACAGAAGACAGGGAGTCTGTGAGGGCTGATGAGAAGTGTGGGAGGAGTAAGGAAGTCAATACACTAGAGTTGAGTGGCCAAAAGGTTAGGGTTAGGGTATCTATGATGAGGTTTTAAGGGATTTCAGGAAGAGATTCCGTCGGAAGAGGCCAGCACTCTTCAAATCGGGTCAGTGGCATTTCCACCAGGATAATGCACCAGTCCACAGCTCCATCCTTGTCACAAACGTTTTGACCAATGTGGGCATCAAGACAGTTCCCCACCTTTGTTGAGACCTTGCTCCCTGTGACTTTTGATTATTTCCCAAGCTCAGAGGCTGTCGTCATGAGACAATTGGGGAGAGGAAAGAGGCTGTGACGAAGGTCATTGACATGCTCACACAAGAGGACTTCCATGAGGTCTTCGAGAAATTTTTGGAACGGTACAACAAATGCATTTCAGAGAGGAGATAACTTCGAAGAGGACTAGAGTTTCATGTGTGTACTATCAATAAAAGTGTCCATACAAAAACATGTCTGGAAACTTATTTAATGATCCTCGTATATATTGATAATGATATTTGTTTGCATATGCTGATGCACACACACACACACACACACACACACACACACACACACACACACACATATATATATATATATATATATATATATATGCAGCATTTTCTCTGTTAAATGTGTTTGATTAAATAGATTATACATATTGGCCTGACTAGCAACACTGTGTCGACACAATGAGCGTTTCACTAACCCGTCACTAGTTCTGTCTCTCAATACCTAAAAACAAATTCTTGCCGTACCCAATTAAAATACATCAAGTAAAACAACTTGCCAAAATTTGAAATTATTAAATCTCACTCAGCTTATAATACTACTGGTACCTTTAACACTTTTTCCGTTAATTCTTCCTCCCATTTCCAGTAATGTCTTTTTCTTCTGCAAATTAATTTCCAATCCGTCCATTGTATTTCTCTTTATGTAAATGTAAACAGCTCCTCGTTTAGTTTGTCTTTTCACTGTTCTTTTCACTAAAGAAGGCTAAAAGTTGAACAAAAGTGAAACCCGTTATGTTAAATCTTCCTTCCTATGTCTTGGATTAAATCTAAGACATGGAGAACGGAGATTTAGCTTAACGTGTTTTTCTTTGAAGTCAATTTTTTGTCATTAGTAGTGGTCTGGCGACATAATATCTATTTCTTACCTTATTAACTGATTATTTTATCTTGTTTTTTTGTGTCAGTTTTTTGTTTTATATCTATTTATCTTACTTGCTGATTTCACTGTAAAAACATTTATAACATCTGAAGAGACAAAGCATAAACTTAACGAAATAAATCTATAATGGTACGTTAACTGTCCGTTCAGTTATCTTCTATTTGCGTTACTGATATATTCACTTGGTATTTGAGTGTAATTATCTATATCCTGATAGATCATTATACTAATAGCCATTCATCGAGCACTCCTGTAGAATTATATGAAATTTCTCATATGTGGAATATATGAAAAATTCCAAACACATATTCTCTGTGTGTGTGTGTGTGTGTGTGTGTGTGTGTGTGTGTGTGTGTGTGTGTGTGTGTGTGTGTGTGTGTGTGTGTGTGTGCATTCGCAGTTAATAACATATTATATGGTACTGATGAACATTTTTATTTATTTTCCTCAAACAATTTCATAATTAATGTAATGTGGAACAAAGACCAACATTATTATACTAGATATGAAAAAGTATTTGACTCAAGACTAGATAATGAAAGATTTCGGAAAGATATCATCTGCCAGCGAATCAATAAACAACTCACACATTCTGATAAGAATCTTTTTTTAATTACATAAGATACGAGATGGTTATCGCTGATCGATAAATATATTCAGTGTCGACTATTTCCAAATGGAGTCACAGTTAATAATGCAATTCCAGGCTGATTTATCAACGAACAGTTTCTCTATGATCAAGAAAAAAAAAATTGGCTGAAAATATTAACAAATTTTGTTTCGATATACTCCAATGGTTTAATGTGGATTTTTTTCTTTGCTTAGCGGTATATCAACCTTTGTGGGTTATTTACTGACAAACATTGCTTCTAGTACAATCAAAATGGTAGTATTTAACCTATAGCTGGAAGTTTAGAGAGGTTTACACTTCGGTATAAGTGCGAAACTAAACTGGATTTTGAACATGTTTACTATTATATCTCTGCCCAGTATGTTATCCTCAATGCTAGGGTGAAAACACCTGTAATGGTTTGTAATATTAGAAAATATCTAGTCAGAGCCAATATTCTTATTTCCACCTTTGGATATACATGGTTAACATTTCTGATACTATTGATTTAATAATGAATGATAAATTGTAATATACATTATAATATATATATATATATATATATATATATATATATATGTGTGTGTGTGTGTGTGTGTGTGTGACAACTGGGACTCTGTGTGTGTGTGTGTGTGTGTGTGTGTGAGAGAGACAACTGGGACTGGCTTTATAATATTCTCTAAAATTGACAAAATCCCGTCTTCATCAAAAAGTTTCCCCGTCTCTATTTCTCGAGCTCTCACGCTCTCTCTCTCAATCCGTCCCTATTATCAATTGCTGTTGAGATGTTTTCCATTCAGTATCCACATGAAGCTGATGTAAGTTCTTCCTTGTCTGTCCACACTAGCATGTCTATGTACAAGTTTCCATTGTATATTGCTGCTATTCTGTTCGTCACTTCTTTGCCAGCAGTGCTCCGTATGTTTTGTCCGTCTTCCTTGGATGGTAATGGCGATCGGGGGTAAGTGGCCGTGTATTTGCTGTATCGCTAGTTGCAGTCTCCAATTTCTTTTTCAAAAGATCACATAGCGTACTTGTGTCGTTACAATCTAGATTTTTCATTATGAGATTTGTTAGCGTTCTTACTGAAGTACAGTGACAGTCAGATATTACTAGAAATACTATTTGGTTTTATCTGAAAAATCAGACTGCTATGTGATTCATAACCTGTCGATAGCAGTCAATGCTTCACTACGTGTTTGTTGACATCAGTTTCAGTTGATGAGATGATGCTGCCCTTGTATGTGAAGTAGTTTACTTATTTTAGACGCCTAAAACTGTAAAATATTGACCCTCGACTGAGCCGTCAATCAAGAGATGCACTTGTGTAAACAAGCGGAAGAACAGCGGAAGCAGGTGCACGTTAAACGAAAATATAACCAGCACACAGACGGCTTGAGCTAGTTTTAGTCAGTTGGGTAGAAGATGCCGAATTGAGAGCCAATGGCAGACAGAGGGCTTTGGGCCATCAGTGAACCACGGTTGAGCAAACCAAGATAAGATGAGGAAG
The DNA here is from genome assembly GCA_963585895.1 of Sepioteuthis lessoniana. Lineage (NCBI taxonomy): Eukaryota > Metazoa > Mollusca > Cephalopoda > Myopsida > Loliginidae > Sepioteuthis > Sepioteuthis lessoniana. The sequence continues at coordinate 35,480,977 of OY757912.1, read as the reverse complement.
AAGTGCTGTAATGGTCAGAAGAACTTGGGGTCAATATAGCAGTCTGTCCCCGTCTCCAACTCACCTCTCACACACAAGAAACCTCACTCTTTCGAGAATAAAGTGTGAAAGGTATATTTTTATAAAGAAGTATGTTCGTTCGTTCATTGAAGATCATCATTATTGTTGACTATGTTTACACATATATTTGTATATGTATATGTGTGCGGCTATACAACACAACTTAAAATGTAGAAGTCTCCTCATCGTTTAAAACGCATTGACTGTTTCATTTGATTTCACCTAAAAGACGATGGCTCCTGCTGCTTGCACCATGCTAGGCAACGGAATGTCGACAAGGGCTGCTGTATCTTCGAGAATCGTGAGGTCACCTGTTTTGTCTGCGTCTGTCATAAATTCTGCAACAAGTCATCTGCTTTTGTATTTTTTGTCTAAAGTCATTTTCTTTTATTGCAGCTACTGACGTTTGAATTACTTTAGTCCAGGTAGGTTAAAAGATAATATTGTACCTCCAAGCATATAAAATAGTTCGTTGCAATACTTCAGCGATAATGTCGCATAAATCTTCGTCGTAATCAGGTGAGCGAATCATCGCTTTAGGGAATTTGTAAAGTACCATTACAGATGTAACAGTTTCTTTGGGGAGACCACATGTTAGCAGTATTTGGTTGGTTGGGTTTTATGTCATATCAACCTTCGTAAGTAACGCCAAATCTATTTTTATGTAAATAATCAGTTCTATTTAAAACAATTCAGTTTAGCATGAGTACACAGTTTAATTGTCAGAAACATTTCTATTTCAAACTATTCAGTTTATTCAAGCAGATATATATAAAAATCAGTTTAGTGTAAGTACAGTTTCAATGTCAAAAACAGTTCAATTTCAAACAATTCACTTTAGTATAAGCACGCAGTTTAAATATTTGTACAGTTTAATTGTGAAAATCATTTCTATTTCTAGCTATTCAGTTCAGTCAAGTTGTTTCTAATTCAACTAATTCAGTTTAGTATAAGTACAGATTTTGTTTACTCACTGTTATACGTCAAAACAGTTCTATGTTAAACAATTCAGTTTAGTGTAAATACAGTTTCAATGTCAAAAAACAGTTCAATTTCAAATAATTCAGTCTAGCATAAGCACGCAGTTAAAATGTAAGTACAATTTAATTGTCAAAAAGATTTCTATTTCAAACTATTCAGTTTAATCAAACAATTCAGTTTTTGATAAGTATGTCATTAGTTCTATTTAACCCATAGATAGGCCCCTATCTGGTGCTTCTACGCCAGGCCAGAATGGACCTGGGAGCAATGGCAATGAAGGGGTGTTCCGTATTCTCCAAAGCCCCAGCATTTCTTGGACCTTACCAACAGACTGTTTAATGTCATATCAGGACACTAATTGGGGGTATCTTATCCCTCTGCAGATGTGCAGCCAGTGTATTCTACAGCCCCACTGACTGGGCAAAGCAGTATTTGGTCCATATTCCCTCTGTCTATAGAATCATTCCGGGGAGGAATCTACGAAGACTTGTGTTGTCTCAAAACATTTGGTCGTACTCTTTCAATGATTCAGTGGATATTTAGATAGTTGGGGATAGATTTCTCCTAAAACTGTTTTGATTTTTTTCTTTGAATTTCCTTGATTACCAGTGGGTGATGACTGAGAAATGGAGGATTATAAAATTTAACGGCTATAGCAGTAAGAATTATACTTTAGTGTTTTTTGAAATCACCTTTCTTTAAAAAAAAGTGCAACCTTTTATCCATTTTAGTGATATTGTTTTATAGGCGACCTTTCACGATTTAAGAAGTATACCATCAAAGTCTCTTATCTTCAATACTTCAGAATGTATTTCAACGAGTACTTCCGTTTTTCTCTCTCTATTTTCCCTGTACAACAAGTTCTTTCGCCATAAACCATCTTAATATGATGTCAAGTTTGCTATTATTAACTTAAATCTTTAACTAACAAGTCTTATATTTTAAAAGCTATATGTGTATTCTCTAAGTATCTGAACGGTGCACATACATTCATTTTCTTTCTATTTTTTTCAGGGAATTATAATTTTAAATCTGAGTAAATACAGAAGAACAAAACTGCTTTAAATTTGTTAAAAACTGGGAAAACATGTCAATAACCTTTGGAAATTATGAAAAATATATAAAGAAGGATAAAAATCAACCTCCAGGACATGATCTCATACACAGAGCTGCTGTCATTATCTTGCATTGCCGTTTCAAAAGAAAGGTAATCACTAGAAAGTGATGAGCACCTACTGATGTCTACCACCAACAGAAATGCTGACAGAATTGAGAAAGTGAGTATTCTCGCGTAAAGTATCAGAGAGTACAGTAATGACCGACAGTATCTTTTAGATCCTCTTATGTAAATATAACTGAAGGTTATAATTAATTATAATCAATTATGTAATGATAACTGATAGTCAGATGATATATAGGTAAACGACTCAGAGCTCATTTGTTTGAACACAAAATATTTTATGTCTTGCTATGAATTGTTTTCACGCTTAAATAATTTTATTTATTCCTATTTATCGATTTGAATGTTTTCAAGTAGTGATATTCATTCTTTGTACAAGTTTAATGATTTCATGCCTTTTCATGTAATTTATAATAGATATCTTTGAAAGAACTAAAAGGGTTTCAGTTTTGCAATTTAAAATAAGTAATTCTATTTATCGAGTATTGTTATCTAATCAAATATTATTCATTCATTTGCCAACACTTAGATGGGTTCAAGTGCATATATTTAACACCAATACTTTGATTCAATTTTAGTAATTTCTTTGCACACTAATGGTCCCAAGTATTGCTGTGTAAACCTGATTATTCCATTTAATATCCCCCAATTGTTTGTACAGTTAAATAGTTTAAAGCGTAGAAAAGTATTAAGTGTTTCTGTTTGACTTATAAATGGGGCCATTACAGGTACTGCCGATTCGGATCAGACCTGACCTGATGATATTAACAATGAAGGGGTTACACTACATTAACAAATACTCTAGGACTGGATTTTCATCATAAGATGAAACTTAGTGTCATACCCCGAACACTCGTTGTTGTATTCTACAGCTCCAGGTGAATGGGCAAGCGCCAACCTGGGTTCTCTTGAAATATAACACTGAATTTCAAAATTGTTGATCGTGGTGTAACGGTAAATTTCTTCGAAAATGATCTCTTTGACAAGATTCCGGGTATTCTATGGCGCGGTTCGTATTTTGCATAGATCTAATATACTCAGGATATATGCAGCCTGCAGCGAACTCTTCTTCCAACTGCTGTTTGTAGATAATAATTAAGACTGCAACCAAACTCCATTATTTGGAAAACTTGTGGCTTGTCTGGAATTCTATGTGTTTTACAAGCAGTCTTTTTAGTCGACTTGTCAGTGGTCTACTCATAATAACGATGATCCTGCGGACTCTACTCAACTTTCCAATAGGTTTTAGTTGTATATCCAAAACACAGGAATTTACATGGGGATAACATCAAACACTTATTTGAACTAGGTTGAAATAATGTAATCTTATGCAACTGAGCTGCGAACTGAAAAAATTGAGGTGCCTGTGGTGTAATGGTTATCGTCATAGGAAATGGACACGGTGATACGAGTTCAAATCATGGACGAAGCTGATTGCATTTCACATAGCACTAGTATCCTTGGGAAAGGTATGAATCCAATTATTCTCCCTCTAGCTATGGGTAAATAGTAGGGCAGACTGAAGTCGTCAGCCTTAGTGAGGCAACCAGTCTAGGAGAAGGAAAACTCTGAATTCAAATCTGTTAAACTCCGCTTAAAAACTGACCTTGTGTCATATATTTCCAAAGCAGAGTGGTTGGTAAACATGGATATGAAGTAAGGTGACTTCATAAAGTTTAATATTTCATACCGCAGGCTCTGTATTTAAAGATATGTTTTTTCTAGCACCCCAAACAAAAAATAGCGGTTTAACAAGAACTACCAAAGTCACAGAAACAAGTGGCGTTAGGAGAGGCTGGTCAGATGAAGCCACGAACACAAGGCTGAAGTCAGGGTTGGGTGATTAATGATTTGCAATGAAAAAAATTGGGTTTATCGATTAGCTCTCCGTTGTTTATTTACTGAAGTAGGAGAAAACAAGTCCATTAACCATTGAAAGGGTAGAGAAAACCCAGTTTATAAAAGATCGAAAAAAGTCACTGCACATTCCGACCACTCTTCGTTTCCATTTGGGAGAGGTACATGTGACATATTTGCTAATATGCTGGACTCGTTGTAAGCGAGTGTGAATTACAATTGAGCAGTTTCCTTCGGAAAAGTTATGGATCTCCTTGTACTCCAGCTGTTGGTTTAATAGTACCACAGTTGTTCTTCAACAAGTAATGTTTTGGCATTAATTAACATACGAAATTTGATAACCCATTAACCCCCACTAAAAAAAAAGAAAAAAACAAGCAATGTCCATCTACTTATCCAACTATTGAAACTGAACGGAGATAATAAACAAAGAGAGGTTTTAACACCTAGAAAAAGTTATATTTTGGTAATTCATTAGCCGTAGAAGACTACGCTACAAACTGCCACCAACAAGACATCATTATTCATTTAATAAATTAAAAGTCTATCTCAAAGTTCTTGAGAACGGGAAGAAGATTGAATAAGATATTTTTCGTGGACGTAATATTGAAATAGAAGTTACGGAGAAGATTTTACCAATGATTTATACCACCGCAAGAAGGAGTGTAGTTTAGCGTGTCGGATGTTGTCGAAGAAAACGGAATCGGTGAAACAAGATCGAATTTTGTATGAGGCTGATGCATTAATACACTTGGGAAAGTCATAATTTCAACTTTTCTCTCCATCAACCAGTCTAGGAGAAGGGCATTTCTAAATTCAAGCCAATTGCACTGTACTTAAAAAAATAAGCTTATATTTCGCTCAACTCATATTGGTGACGTTCCATAATGTTGCGTTCTTGTTAGTGAATGCTTGTAATATTAAATAAAGGACAAACCACGATATGAGAGGAAATACACACATTCTCAGGAAAAGTATATAAAATAAAGAGACTATTAGTTGACAAGAACATAGGATTTGTGAATACAGAATAAAGATATAGTCCAACGATTGTATTGGCTTCCGTTATTATGGTAGCAAGTAAGGTGATCTAGTGCGATCTCCAGTCTCCAACGCTCTAATACTATTCCTATAAGAAGCTGATCTTCACCTTTTAGTCTATCCTGGTATTAGTAGCTACTGCTATAAATGGCAGATGGACTAGTTCATTGTGTGGGAAAAGGTGGGTGATACCCAACACAAAACTTTGTATATCTATATATACATGTATTGATAGATTTGTGGATCTTCCTTGGCCATTGCCTTTATTCATTGAGGAATGATAGTAAAACATATCGACAATAAGATTAATTACTTTTCTAATAGCTACACATCAGGCTACGGACATATTGATCTTTTTACAATATGAACACATTTTTCGAGTTTACTCTTGGAAAACAAACAAAATTCCTTGAACAAATATTACACACTTTAATACAAATTACTTATTGTGAGACGGAGGAACAGTTATGTATTGAAATAATTATTACATGAAACGGTATATTAAGCATACTTGCCAACATTGATTTCTCGTTACGTTTAATTCAATGTAATTTCTTTTTTACTAAAAGCCTTGAGAAATACGACCATTTTGGAGAAAAATGAATAAAAGCGAATCTTTAAAACTCGATAATAATGTTGAATGGAAAGAAAGTTGGGGAAAATGAGAAAAAAGTCTAAACATATTTGGCCTTTATTCTTTGTCAAATAATGGAAGAGAAACAATTTAAATTGGATTTCAGAGTAAGTAGAGTGGCCCATATTGCTCAAAATGGAAATAATGACGGGCACTATAATTGAATATAATGTACTTATTTCTATACAAACCATTAAGACTTATAAGAGAATATGAAATAAAATAAAAAATTAAAATTCAGTTGAAGTATGTATATTTTTTTAAATTTTAGCGAATTATGGAAAAACGAATGTAGAAGAGGAAGACAAAATAAACAGTGAAGAGTACATAATTGTCTCAATATCATTATTTTAGTGAATGTTTCAACGAAAAAGGGTTTTATAATGTAAAGCGTATATGAAATGATATACTAGAGATATAATTATTTCAATTTTTTCTCTGCCAACGTTGTTACACCTCATTCTGTGAACAATTTATATATGAATATGAGTTTTGCTCTGATATTTTGTTTTGATTTTCCTCGTTCATTGAATGATGAAATCGTTAGTTCATATTGTTATTGGAAACAATAGAATTTTGTTTGACATAGGTTAGATGTAATTTAGTATTCAAAATAAGCAACAGCCTAACCGACTGTGAGTTTAAAATACACCGACTGTATCTCTGCAGAGGGGTAACACTCGACCAACTTGTGTCCTCGATATAACATTAAACAATCTGATGGTGAGGCTCCAATAATTCTGGAGCTTTGGGTAATGCAGTGTACCCCTTCATTGCCACCACTTCCAGGTCTACTCTAGCCCGAAGTGGTAGCACCTAATAGAGACTTATCTATTGATCAAATAAAACCGTTTGACTATTAAATCAAGTGAAAACAAATGACTTATGCTAAATTGAATTGCTTGAAATAGAACTATTTGATCGTTTAACAATGTGTAAACAACAAACTGACTTTTAATTTAATTACTAATGGTACATAGCAATATTTGGAAATATTTAAGATTGTTGACATATTTAGAAATCATATATGTCTAATTTATATGTATAAACAGGGCTTGACATTGAATAACCTACAATCGTTGATATACCATAAGACCAAACCAAACCTATCAAAATAATTAAGTATTAAGAAAACTATAATCCTCTTGGAATTTAAGTTTTATGCTTACTGAAAACCAGATCTTTAGAGAGTTTTTCTATCACGATAAAATCCCGGTCTGATATTTATCTATCTATCTATGAAAGACTCCTTATGGAGAAACAAACAGTTCAATATAAATATATATATATTGGACTGCTCGCATATTATTGGTGTTAAATTATATATATATATATATATATATATATATATATATATATATATATATATACATATATATATAGATTGATTGATTGATTAGCTGATTGAGAAGTAGATCATTCAACACCTTTTGAAAAAATTGATGTGGAGCATCATCTTCAAGAACCACTTTTTCTTCGTCTTCCTGCCCTTTAACACTGGAAGTATTTTGGTCACTAATGTCAGGAAGTTTTCCGAAGATAGGCACTGGAATTTCATTACAATGTGCTACAGGACGACGTGCTGATTGAACATATGGATACTTGAGGCTGTCCCGGTTCTTTCTGTTGATCCCAATAACATCAAGAGTGCAGAAGTAGCAGTCAGTGACATGGTTCGGCGGCTCCCTCCAAACCATGGAAATTCCAAATTTCAGACTTCTCTTGCCATTGATCCACCAACGTACAGTGTCGTTGCATGTCTTGCACACCATGTGTGGCGCCCAAGCTTTATCCTGGTCAGCAAGTTTAATACCAAAAAAAGCATGGTAAGCACGCGTTATGAAACTTGTGTCTGGTTTCCTATTGTGAGCAATGGTGTATTCTCCATATACACAGCAGAACACATCGGGCTTATTTCTGCACGATCTTCTGACTGAAGCCATCTCATTCACCTGGAAAATAGGTACAAATTAGTCGTAAATTGGTGCCACCGCAGCTCACCACGTTCCGCATTTGGCGCCACCAGCACGACAACGTAAATATTCCGCAACACACATGAAGCGAAAAGACCTGTTTATGCGTGGGTGGAGTTTTCTGTCCACTTCCTTGGGTGGCTGCCTCATTAACTTTAGTTTTGATCCACCAACTTTGTGCTTAACCGCACCAATTTTTGGAAGATTTCGAGGTTTTATGACTTCAAACTGATCCCTTTTCGATATAATCACCCAAAACTATCGGACCTGAATACTTTTTGTCATTAGAATAATCATTTCCAATCAAAACAATTATTCGACATGATATTTTATCCCTACAAACTCCTTCTAAAATGCTCCACACATGCGTACATGTGAACAAAAAACTTAAAAAATGACATTAGGCCATAGCTCAAAAACTTGACCTGATTGATTACAACCAATGTGATTTGTGGATTCAGCGCATCAGATTCGTTCAAAATCAGCTAAAAAAGCGTAGACAAGAAATTTGCTGACAGCCAGTCTAATTCTTAAAAAAGCAATATATACATGTAGACAAAAACTTATTTGAAAAGTGATAGAGAGTAGAAAGTAGTGCCAAGAAGTATGTCTAGAGATATTTCTAAGAAGGCTTGGATTGACAATATACTTAAATTTGGAGAAGATATATACGCTATTATTTATTGTACAATATACATTCTTTATTATTTATTCGTGGCAAACTTTAAAGCAACCAGCTAGTTTAGATTCATCAGTAGTGATAGTATTTGAAGCAGGATGCAGTATAAAACAAAAACAATTAAAAATTCTTAAAAATTAAAAAAAAATAAAAACTGGCTTGATATAGTGATGGAGGTTTTCACTCAAAGATAAGCGGGAAACTTGTCTAATACCTTATTGGAACGGACAAACCGTCCCACTGTTATCCACACACATCTATAGTCATTTCTTTACCACATAAAATTAATTAGATATTAGAACAGTTTGGTTAAATTTTGTTTAACTACTACTAACATTAAATTTCTTCACATCAAGCAAATTATGTTTAACCTATTTGAGCTTACATACGAATTTCTACTTATCAACAGTCAACAGCTAATCGGTCTAATAACTCAGAAGGTACCGCATTGTTCAAGAGACACCAATTTTATGCAATTCAATTCCCTTGTGTTGTCGACTGCTTTTACTGTTAAAATATTGGTGGATTCAAAGCGAGTTTACTCTCCAGGAAATGGCAATAAAGAAAAGACCGTAGACAAACAATCAAAACGATAAGGCTGGGTAATTGTTTTGAAATGGTCTCAGACGGAATTGGCCGGCCTCAGGTCATGATACAATCAGCTTTTTAAGCAGGCCTCTATTGATTTATATAATTCCAAATAGTAGGAAATAGCCCGAACTCCAGATATCACAGTAAAGAATTGATTCCCATTGAAGCTGAGTCAATAAGATTTACAACTGACCTGAAGATACTGAAACTGTTTCCGTGTATTTCCAAGAATATACGAAAAGATAGTTTAAAGAGAAATCAACAGATTCTATTCTTAATCCGACATCATGCAACAGATTAAATATCTCTGAAACGTATTCCGAATAGCTTTAACGTGTAAAGAAGTGTTGGTATGCTTGATCTTTTCTTCTAATTCGTCTGAATGACATTTCAAGTATTCTCCCCTTCATGTTTTATCTCAAGAAAAAAGGGGTTAATAGGCCAGGGGCTTTCTGTAAAAATAACTTGCAACAGGCTAGGGAAAATTCGATGGTTCTAGTAGCAAGACAAGATCCCAGAATTGATTTATTATCGGACGCAAATATATTTACCGAACCCCTCTACCAAAAAATAAATGTTACAAAAGGTCAGTTTTAATGTGGAGTACTGATTATTCGAATAAGCCGTTTCCCTACTCCAAGACTGATTGGTATACCCAGGGTAAAGAAGCAGATATATTTCTACTTAGCCTCAGAGACGAACTTAAACAAATGGACCAAAAAACAAGAAAACAAATGACCATGCGTAAAACATTACATCCAATAGACGACGTTACCAGAGTATATGTATCAAGAAAAAGAGAGGAAGCGGACTTGCCATCATTGAAGACAGCGTTGACGCATCGATACAACGACTCAAAGACTACATAGAAAAACACGACGGAGGACTGATAACAGCTCTCAGAAACGATAATGACAAAACGAAGACCAACAGAATGACAATCACTAGGAAAGAGAAATTGGAAGAAATACAATTCTATGAGCGCTTTAAACAACTACGAAACGACACCTCCTACGAGAAAACCTGGCTAAGAAAAAGAAACTTTAAGAGAGAAACAGAATCTCTCCTAATAGCAGCACAATATCAACGCCATACGAACCAAGCATATCAAAACGAGAATAGATAAGATACAACAAAATAGCAAATGTGGGTTAAATGGTGATCGAGAGGAAACCATTCATTACATAATAAGCGAATGCAGCAAATTAGCAAAGAAAAAGTATAAGACTAGACACGACTGGGGTGCAGGAAATTTAAATTTGACCATACGAATAAATGGTATATGCACACCCCAAGACATTATAATAATCAACCAAAAAAGTGAACTTGCAAAACTGTTGATTTTGCTGTTTCGGCTGACCACAGAATAAAACTTAAAGAATGTGAAAAGAAGGATAAATACCTCGACTTTTCGAGAGAATTGATAAAACCATGGAAAATGAAAGTGAGAATTGTACCAATCGTGATTGGTGCTTTTGGTTCCGTAAAGGATAATTAAAAGGGCCGGAGGACTTGCTGGGTGAAGGACGAGTGGAAAGCATCTAAACTACGTCACAGGTAATAACGACCAGAATACTGAGAAGACTCCAGGAAACTTTAGGAGAGTTGCTGTCACTCAGTCCCCAGTGAAAGACCATCAGCTAAAACTGATGTAAAAACTCTTAATTAGTAAATAATAATAATAATAATAATAATAATAATAATAATAATAATAATAATAATAATGCGCAACCCATCACCTGTCCTAGAACATAACGCACATAAACTCAAATGGGGCAATGACATACACACAGATCACCTAATCAAGACTAGAAGACCAGACTTAATTATAATAATAATCATAAAAAGAGAAATTGCAAAATTGTCGACTCTGCTGTCCCGGCTGACCACAGAATAAACCTGAAGGAAAGTGAAAAGAAGGAAAGTACCTCAAACTTGCTAGAGAATTGAAAAACAACTACTAGTGACAATTATACCAATTGTAATTAGTAGGTTTGGAACAGTAACTAATGGATTATTAAAGGGACTGGAGGACTTGGAAGTTGGCGGAGGAGTGAAGACCATCCAAACTACTACACTATTGAGAAGAATCCTGGAGACTTGAGGAGACTTGTTTTCACTCAAACCCCAGTGAAAGACCATCAGCAAACGCTGATGTAAAAAAATAAGTAAATAATAATAATAATAATGCGAAGTACCAACTTTATAACGTCTATAGAGTATTCTTGGCAGACATTATTAGCTCCCAGTTTTATGTTTTCTAGTATTCTGACTTAACACCAATAAATTGAAAGCGGTTTTATAGTTTCATATACCAACTAAAAATAGATATCAGTAAAAAAAGTTATAGTATCAAGAACCTATTTATAATATAAATAATTAGCATATACAAGTTAAAGGGCTTCTAGTATTCCTTTCACCAGAATTATTAGTATAAATTGGACATTAAACTAGGACCGTTCACTCAGGAAGAACTCGAATCGGTTCTTAGAAAAATTAAAAATAGGAAAGCCGCAGGGCTTGATGAGATTCTCCCAGAAGTATAGAAGACCAGACAATTCGATGACATACTGCTCCGACAATGCAACGCAGTCTATAATCAAAATCCGATAGAAAGATGGATGAAGGGATGCATCCCCTTTTTTACCTAAGAAGGGTGACCTCGGATTAGCCCAGAACTACCTAGGTATAATACTTACATCCATAGCAGCCAAAATTTACAATGCCCAACTACGAAACCGCATAGAACCCAAAATTGACAACATTCTTAGGAAAAACCAAAATGGCTTCCGAAGAAATAGATCCACAGCCTACAAATATGGACCATCCGTAGAATCCTTGAAGGCGTACGGGCAAAAAACCTACTGGCGACATTACTATTTATCGACTTTACCAAGGCCTTTGATTCCATTCACAGAAGATGGAACAAATCCTACTAGCATGCGGCATACCAAAAGAGACCGTCGCAGCAATAACGATTCTCATTAGAAACACCAAAGTGAAAGTACGTACACCAGATGAAGACATCGGCCTACTCGTCAATGTACACAAAACTCAATACACGTGCTTCAATCAAACGGGCGATATTTCCACACTAGACAGAACCTCTCTGAAACTGGTAGACAAGTTCACCTACCAATGAAGCAGTGTCCCATCAATCGAAAAAGACATCGAAACGCGGTTAACGAATACATGGACAGCTATCGAAAAGCTATCGATCATATGGAAGTCAACCTGACCGATAAAATGAAATGCAGTTTCTTCCAAGCAGCAGTCGTGTCGATTCTGATGTATGGATGCACTACTTAGACGTTAACAAAACGGCTGGAGAAGAATCTAGACGGCAATTACACAAGAATCCTGGGAGCAATTGTGGGGTGCAATTGTGGGGTGAAATTGTGGGATGCAATTGTGGGAGCAATTGTTGGGTGTTGCCTCCAGCACTTGCTGGAGACAACACCCCACAAAACACCAACTATCCGGCCACCTACCTCCCATCACGAAAACTATTCAAGTTAGACGAACCAGACATACAGGACACTACTGGAGAAGCAGAGACGAGCTCATAAGTGATGTACTCCTATGGACCCCCACATATGGGCGAGCAAAAGCAGGACGACCAGATCGAACATATATACTGCAGCTATGTCAGGATACGGATGTAGCCCTGAAGACATGCCAGAGGCGATGAACGAAAGGGAGAAGTGGAGAGAGAGGGTCATGTATATCCGTGCTGGCGGCAAGTCATGATGATGATCATCATCATGATCATTTCTTTCTAAAATAAATATTTCTACTTGTAATAATAATTTGTCTGCCCGATTTATATTGTCTCAAGCATTTACATCCAATACTAATAATTTCCAAGCAGATCTTTTTGGCTCATTGATAGGCTCAAACAGTTACTACTAACCAGTGGGGAGTGGACCTGGCAGTAATATCTATGAGTCTATATTCAAAATTTTACAGAATTCCAGAACAGATGCATGTTTGTGTCATATCCAGGAAAACATAGAGGTTTAACCCTCTACAGAGGAAGCAGCTGGCATATTCAATGATTGGGCCACAGAGATAAGAATTTTAGGCATTGGAATTGTAGATTTATTCTCGTTGGTGGGTTGGTTGCTTGGTTTTCTTATCATTTAATGTCGAAAGAATTCATTTTGATAAAATTTATTTTAGTTTTTTTCTTTTTTTTATGGCATATTAGCCATTGTAGTTTATTTAATGTCAAATCAATTTATATACTTAGAAAAGTAAAATTGGCGACCTGAAGGGTCCCTTTTCGATAGCTACTTCACCAAGGTGTAAGTGAGGGCGCCACTTTTTTCCCTAGATTGATCCACTTTTCCCTTGATCCGTACCTTATAATGCTGAGTGTTAGGAAAGGATCCACCAAGTACCATTTTTCTAACCCATGTCTCCCGGGCCATTGGCGAATACTTTAACCTTTTTACAAATACATATGAACGGTTGTTTTTCAAATAATTCACTTAAGCATGAGTACGCAGCTTCAATTTCAAAACAGTTCTACTTCAAACATTTCAGTTTAGAATGAATACGTAGTTTCAAAGTAAAAACAGCTCTATTTGAAGCAATTCATTTCAGCAAATGTACCCAGTTTAATTCTAAATGACCCATAGACAAGACCTTATCAGGTGCTACCACTACGAGTCAAAGTGGACAGAGGTGATGGGAATGAAGAAGTACTCTAATCCCCAAAGCACCAGCATTACTCGAGCCTCACCATCAGATTTTTTAGGGTCATATACAGAAAACACCCTGGGGTAGTCTTACTCCTTTGCAGAGATACAGTCAGTCTATGTACAGCCTCAGCTGACTGGGCTAGTGTTTTTGGTACATACCTATTAACTATAATTGGGTGGGGACAACTTGTGGATTCATGTTTTTCCGATGTGTATTAGCGCGACGTTTATCGCACACAGGTCTGTCACAGATTTTAATTCATGTCAACGTGTAGTCTTTACTTTAGACGCACCAAGGTATGATTTTTATGACCTTCCGCTGTCAATCTACTTACTTATGGATGTAGGAAGGAATGAAGCAGATTCATAACTATATATGATCACTACTTCTATAGTAATTTCTATCCATCTGAAAATACATTTTGCTACAGTCTAAGCTACTTTTTCTAAGTGCCTAAAATAACTCAAAGCATTAATCTTGAATTATTATTTAAGAGAAAGGTTATAAATATTTTATAGCGTAGCCACCGATGACTGCTAAATCGGTGATAGCTAGTCATCAGATGGGAAAGGAGAAACAAAACATACAATAGTCCTCGACTCGTAGGACCTCTGTTACTTTTTCATCTCTTTTCAGTCTTCGAGGCCGTAGAAGTTAGTGGAAATGGATAATGGGCAAGAATCTTTGTTTTAGATAGAACTGAAACTTCCCGTATCTTTGAATCATCCACACTCTCTTTAGACGTTAACTCTAGAGTCCTTGTACCCAACTCACCAAAAGAAAGCGAATTGAGAAATCTCATCTTCTTATATTGGGTTCACAAAATATTCACTACCACTTCTGCAACACAAAGACAATATCATCCCACAATCACACCCCGCCTCCAATTGACCGAGTCTGGTAACCTTAGCAGTTTTCAGTCCCGAGTGCTTCAGCAAGCATATATATTTTACTCCTAGACGACTGAACGAAATGTTAGCATTAGCATTGCGATTTTCCTCTTTTGTTGTTATTTTATTACTTATTTATTCCCACCCCTGTAGCATTCTACGCGGACAATGTTACAATTTATGTTAATATTCGAGAAGATGTTGTCTGTCCCCTTTAGTCGGCAAGATATTTGGATGTACAACAACCAACTTAGTATTAAAAATTACTGGACATAAATGAAAGTCCTCACCGATAAAATATTTCCTTTTAGACTAGAAGTCGCTAGTATCAAGTGAGTTCTTTAAAAATGAGTCATAATTGTTAAGAAATGTATTACTGAAAGTAACAATAATTTAGAAAACCATATTTTAAAATTTAACAAATCAAATTTACCAACCCCTCCGCTTGAGTAGGATATGACACAAGGTTAATTTTTTAAAGCAGAGTTTAACAGGTTTAAATTCAGAGTTTTCCTTCTCCTAGACTAGTTGCCTCACCAAGGCTGAAGAACCTAGTCTACCTTACTATTTACCCATACCTGAAAGGATAATAATTGGATTCATACCTTTCACACGGGTATTAGTGCTATGTGAAATGCAATCAGTCTCGTCCAGGATTTGAACTCGTGTCACCGTGTCCATTTCCTGCGACGATGACCATTACACAACGGGCACTTCAAAATTTAACAAATAATGCATGCCTTTATACCCTTCACCAAAAAAGAAAAAATTCTCTTTTTAAATTAATATTCATAATTAAGGGGTTAGATTGTTCAAAAAGAAATATTGTCTTCTAAGGATTAACCAACTGGAAAATAAATAAAATTGTTAACGCTATAAACCCTGCGTAAATCACCCACTTGAACTCACTTAATATAGCAACAGTAAAAATAAAAATACATCACATTTTATACAGAAGAATATTCGCTTCATGAGGGAACATATACGCACACTTTGTAAAACTTTTCTTTGGTGCGTTTCTCGTTATTTTATCCTAACAGTTAACGTTTGTGATTTTTTGTATAATTTTCTGTCAAAAACTATTGGAAGTTAGAAACTACTTAAGATCATGTTTAATTAACTATCAGAAACTATTACTAATGGAATGTAAGAAACAACACAGACACCTATATATATATATATATATATATATATATATATATATATTATTCATACATGACTTTTATATATATATATATATATATATATATATATATATATATATATATATATATATATATAAGTCATGTATAAATAATTATTTCACTTTTGACACAAGCATTTAATTTAAATTCTAAACAGCAAATTTTATGGTTTCTATTCAAATTACCCAACTCAAGTTTTATGAATTTTCCCATCCGTGTTGTCAACCCTTCTACGCTCTGCTCGAAGGCTTCTTCTGGGATGTCCCACCTCAATTTATCCGACAATTTTGGTGGCGTCCATTCATTCAAACCGAGTTTCTATGAGCTTGTCAAAAAGGAAATAAACGTTGCCAAGAACAATTTCAAGTGAATATGAAGGTTATCTTTATACGGCTATGTTCCTCTCGAACAGCATATTACTCTGGTCATGTGTATTGAAACGACCAGCACTTATCCTGCCACAACATTATACACTTCTGAGGTACTGATGGCAGCCCACTCAACGGAGTCTCTGTGTTGATCGTCTTGCTCTTTGGCTAGAATTCTCCCAAAATATCGATTAACATGTCTTTTGTTGTATAACCACACAATACATATGCATGCAGAATCATAACGACGACACAATAAAGACGAGAGGCGCAGTTCTTTAGAAAAATATACCTCTCACTTTATGGAAAGGGTTGTGTGTGAGAGGGAGTTGGGGACCGAACAGAACTGCAACATATTGACCCCCACTCCTACGGCCATAACCATGTTTCTTTCCCGTTCTCCTTGGCTGCTCAACCGGGTGCCTGGGGGCCCAGCCTCTCTGGGACATGTTCTCATTCTAGCATCTTCTCTCCAACTGACTGACTTCCTGTCTTTACCCGGGTTTTATACTTTTTCGACGCCCACTCAATCTCTTCCCATAACTGGCCAACGGAATATGCAATTTCTGCCGTCCTTGGAATCGCATGTTTGATCATCATCGAGCGGAAATAACTGTCATGCAGTTCACAAATCACCTTCTTCCGGTGCATCAGTTTGTGACTGTACCGAGGGATTTTAAGCCTGTCCCATTTTGTCAGCTAAGCTCGCCAACGCAATCCCTTCCCGTCTTTTGAATGGCATTTTTGGCCGGGTCGGAGGTCAATATACAACACTTTGACTTGGGAGTCGTGTTTTCTTTGGTGTTGGTGACCTCATCATCTTCCACTGATTACTCTGGCGCTTGCTATCTTAGTCGTGCACAAAAATATTTTCCACGTCAGCAGTGATTACTTTACGATGCAAGTCTGGCTCATCTTGAAGACAGTCTATGAGGATTTGAGACACATGCATGCACCGATCTTTCTGATCATCATTCAACTGACTTGGCACCTTTTTCAACAGTTTTTCCACATGCCTAAATTTGCCACTCGTCTGGGTCTTTAGAATACACCAACAGCTTCTCTGCAGAGGGGTAAGACAGGCATAACGAGTTTCCTGGATATGACACTAAACAATCTGATGGTAAAGTTCCAGTAAAATTGGATCTTTTGTGAATGCGTACTACCTCTTCATTGCCATCACTCCTAGGTCCATTCTGCCTGGAGTGGTATCAAATGATATAATCCTATCGATGGATCAAATAGAACTACACTGTGTACTTATGCTAAATTGACTTGCTTGAAATAGAACTGTTTCTGACATTCAATCGTCGTACTTATGGTAAACTGAATTGTTTGAAATGGAACTGTTTTTGTATGCTAAACCTAATTGTTAAAAAAGAATTATTTTTGACAATGAAACTGTATTAATGGTAAACTGAATTGTTTGAAATATAACTATTTTGACATTTAATTGTGAGTAAACAAAGATATACCTTTACTAAACTGAATTGTTTGAAATAGAACTATTTATGTGTATAAAATGGGTTTGGCTTTATTAAGCTACAATGTGTGATGTCCCATAAAACCTAACAAAACTGCGTACTTATGCAAACTAAATTGTTTGAAATAAAACTGTTTTTGTATGCCAAACTGAATCGTTTGAAATAGATCTGGGTTTTTTCCATTAAAATTTTACTTATGGTAAACTAAATTGTTTGACATTTAAATGGGTGTAAACAAAAACATACTTATACCAAACTGAATTGTTTGAAATACAACTGTTTATATGTATAAAAGTGGATTTCGCATTAAATAACCGATAAAGTTTGATTGGCCATTAAACCAAACCGAACCAAAAATGTCAAAATCATCATCGATAATTTTTAAAATACTGTATTTTTTAAAATTCAACTGACTTGTGATCATTGAAATAGTCAATCGATATTTCTCATTCACCACCTGCCTTACCAGCTCACTTTTGTCTTAAGTATTACTTAGTGAAAAAAAAAACCGTCCTGGAGTTCTCTTTAACTTCCTCGAGACCCTGTTTGAACTTACTTTGTTATTCAAAAACACATGTGGGTGACATGGTGTTATCTTCATACACTTGTTGATGCATTTGAGGAATTTTGACGGAATTTTCTCCAACCAGAGTAAAAAATTCACTTTTATTCGTTGCTTGGTATTCATCATTCCTACTCCAGTGCTGATAAAATATGTATCTAAAGAAGAGAAAGGCTAAACAATAATATGAGAAACATATTAAGACTATAGAAGGCTAAGATTACTGTTATCTACTTCGAAAATATCACGTTCAGTGATAACACAACCCGCTTTTGCCTCTTTCTCCCATAGCTCACACAACTCATCCAGTCTCGTTACTTTTCCAACAGACATCATACTCTGTGCCATGGGAATAAACACTTACATTATCGACAACAATTTGAAGATGTTAATGATTTCCTTTAAAATGTCTCCTTAGCTGTGATATATTATTTTCGAAATGATGGTTAAAACCTGCAATTATGTTTTATTTTACTCCAAGCTTTGTGCTAAATTTACCCCAAGCTTAATTATTTGTATCTTTGAACCACTTGTCCTCACCCTCAGATATTACCTCATTTGTTTTTATTAATTAAATCAATGTATATATATATATATATATATATATATATATATGTGTGTGTGTGTGTGTGTGTGTGTGTGTGTGTGTGTGTGTGTGTGTGTATATATATATATATATATAGATAGATAGATAGATAGATAGATAGATAGATAACAAGGTAATCCTTGTAGAAGGAAGGATTTTTTGAGAAGCAAAGTCGACAGTATAGCATTTCGGTACTTATGAACCATCATTAGGTCTATTACAGATGATTTTATTATTTATTGCTTCTCAATCTTCTACTTGGAATACCTTGTTGTCAATTTTTCTTTATATATTGTCGGATTACAATCCATTTTTTACTTCCATTCTGTCCCGTTGACTAACAAGATGCAAACCCATTCTTCCACTCCGATATTTCATATGGAGGACATCAAGATGGTTCATAGAGACAATGGCGTACTCATCATTGCTCATTCCTTCAAAAAAAGAAATACTTTTTTAACCAACTATATACAAGAAAAATCATACGTACTAGTATGTCCAGTTTCGTTCTTTGTCCATCCCAATATATTTCCCGGGATTATATACGTCTATACCACGAAACTTCCAGATGTGATTTAAATTTTCTGGGGCCAATACATTTGAAAAAGCCAGACTTATAAGGTTAGAACTTCGTCGAAAACATGTAATGATTTGAAATCTTCCTCGATAAACAAATGGAATATAAATTCTGCATAATATATCTAAAAAGTCAAATGTAATTCATTAATCAAAAGGCCAACTTTTTCTTGTCATAAACGGCCAACTTTTGCTTATTATACAAATTTTCCCTAGGTTTATATATTTTGCACAATTTACACATCCCCCCTAGATTTAACATAAGTAATATAATCCCTAATAGCCATTATGATCGTTCATTAGAACCGAAACGCGATAGTGTCGACCTTGCTTATCAATAAATTTCCCCTTCTACTTGGATTACGTTGTTATCAATTTTTCTTTATTTATTGTCGAATTACAATCCATTATTTACTTCCATATATAGATAGATAGACCAACGTCATACCAATCCACTAGCACAAATTTCCTTGACACTCGTCACTCGTCTCTATCGTCCATCGCTCCCGGTTGGTCTTCCAGGCTATATCCTGTATTAGTATAGAGTTGTTGTAGATAGGTTCTAACTGGTTGTCCAACCTTTGCTAGTCTGTGTGAAGGGGTACACTGGAGTACATCGCTTTATAGTTTGTCCATACTTCTACAGCTGTGTCTCAAATGTATGATTCGTCTATTTTGAATGGTTTTCCTGATGAGTGGTAGGGGGCTATACATCAGCTGTTTTGTAGGATATTGCCTCCAGGACTTGTTCCATACAGTTCGTAGCATCCTTCTGTTATTGTCGTCAAGCTTTTCCTCCATACGCAAAGATAGGGTCCCTATGGTGCATCTATCAGTGATATGAAATCCAGACCAGTTCGATAAAATAAAACGCAGTTTTTTTTTTCAAGAGGGCGACCATGAAGAGTTAGGATACAATGAAACACTCTCCCTGTGGATCACAGTATATACGCTTCCCTCTCGGTGTCTGAGCACTCTGGTGAAGGAATTAAAGGCTACTACCCACATAATGCAAAGCTCTTCTAACGAATTGAGCACCCCGGTATCGGATAATGCAAAATGTAAAAAAACGAAAACTAATACCTGATGCGTTATAATTACCGTTTAATGGCTGAGAGGGATGATATTAAGTCAAACGTAAAGTTCGGCAGATTTCGATCCCACCTTGGAGTTTCCTGCGTGTCTAGCGTCAGTGAATAGTTGTGATGAAATGAAACAGTCTGTCTGTTGATTATATATATTATATATATAATTCTTTATCGTTAAAATGAATATAATACCATTTAAGAATAGGGTATAAGATTAATCATCGCTTATGGCCTTAGTAATTGAAAATACGATCCTGACCAACCTAATAATTTTATCTGGTGTTTTTGCTGAGTTTCGTTTCAGTAGCATCGGCCTGGGCAACTATATATCATCATCAATGATTCACTCTGAACTTTATCTCCCCCTCTCTCTCTCTCTCTCTCTCTCTCTCTCTCTCTCTCTCTCTCTCTCCCCATACTTCCCAACGGTCTATTGCTTTGGAACGACCTTTAAGTGGCATTCAGTGTCAACACAGAACAGGAATTTAAGTGAGGTGTGTCCACAGTTGATCCTCGCTTGTAAGTTCGTTACTGCCTCTTTAGCAGTGAAATCATGTCTTGTTCTTTATTTCATCTGCTTCATTTAATTAAGACAGATGAAATTTCCAGTTGTTCAATAACCAGTGAATAGCAGTTTACGTCTTTCTTAAGTGTATATTTAATTCGTCCCTTTTTATTTTTGTTTGGGTTAATGGCATATCAACCTTTGTAGGTTATCTAATGCATATATATATATATATATATATATATATATATATATATATATATATATGTATATATATAAACAGTCCTAATTCAGACAATTAGGTTTAGCATAAGTACACAGTTGAATTGTCAAAAACATTTCCATTTCAAGCTATTCAGTTCAGTCAAACATTTATTATTCAAATAATTTTTTTTAGTGTGACTATAGTTTTTGCTTACACTCAGTTAAATATGAAAACAGTTCCATTTCGAACAATTCAGTTTAGCATAGTATAGTTTGAATGTTAAAAACAGTTCTACTTCAAGTAATTCAGTTTAGCATTAGTACACAGTTTAGTTCTATTTGACCAATTAATAGGGACCTATCAGGTTCTACCATTTCTGACAAGAGTGGTGGTAGTAAAGGGATACTTGCATTCGCTAAAGGTCTAACTTTAACGGAACCTCACCATCAGGTTGTTTAGTTTCATATCCAGGACACGCGTTGGGGTGTCTTACCCCTCTACAGCCCCAGCTGACTGGGCAAGATATTTCATTCGCTGTTCATGTATATATATATATATATATATATATATATATATATATATATATGTGTGTGTGTGTGTGTGTGTGTGTGTGTGTGTGTGTGTGTGTGTGATATCATTTCGGCTCACTACTAATACCACACACATGCACACAGACATATACAACGCATACATATACAAAAAATATCTACATATGTATATAGTGTTTGTTAATTAGCATTTATCAGTGTTTTCATTCAATAATGCAAAAAGAAAAAGAAAAAGAATAATGAAAAATTTGGGAATAAGTAAATGTTATCCAAATAGATATAATATCGCTTTTATTTAATTTCCAATGAATTTTTCAAATTCATTTGCAATTTGCAAAGATAACATACAATCAATTAAAATTAGAAAGAATTAATACAACGTTTACTTAAACTAATTATGCAACGCATATATTTTGGTTTTGTTGGAGATATAAATGCATTTATATCATTTATGAAATGATAACACCGAATATTCCATAATGATAAAATAAAAGAGATGAAAAAAAAAATGGTGCATAGCTCACAAACCTTTCTAATATAAGATACCTTGTTTCTCACTTTTAATGACTTGAGCATCTATAGTTAATTTCATTTAAAAAGGTATAATGTAAATACTAAAAGTTAATTTCGTTTTAAACTAAAGAGAAATAAAGTAGAAAACGCTTTTTGTAATAAAAAAAAAATCAAAACAATTACTTTAATAATTTCACCTAGGGTCACCTAGGTAAAATTATTACCTAGGGTTAATAGATTATTACCTAGGGTTAATAGATTATTACCTAGTGTAAATAGATTATTCCCTAGGGTTAATAGAAGTAGAATTATTATTTAACTGTTTGAAAAGGAGTTGAATTAACAATAGCCAACAAAGTTATGATTGCTTATGATCAGCGTTCTGATCTTCATTAAGGCAAGCTAACTACGCATATTTCATTGGTTATCTCACTATCTGTTCTTATCAGTCACAATGTCTGTATAGAACTGATTGTGTAAGTTTTTTGGGTGACGACAGAAGTTTGTCCTGGTTTAGTAGTCTATAGGAAATCACTTGTATGTTCGTTATCACTAATCAAGGATTGAGGAGAATGGCTTGCTTGTTTTCCTGGGTTGTTTTTGAGGGGGGATGTAAGTGGCCTAAAAGCCGCAGGTGTGTTAGGTGGTGCTTCTGGGATTTGTTTTAAAACGCACACATAATTATTATGAATATTTCTTCATGTTTTTTATCGAGGTGTTTCTTTAGAGTTCATGTGATGCAACCATAGAGAATTACTGACACGGCTACAACTTTTAAGTATTCTTCTTTTATTTAAACAAAACAATCAAATTTCTATGTGGTCGTTTGAATATAACTAGGAACCTATGTTCTTTCAATGTATCATTATTATATTACTCCTTGAAATCTTTCTCTCTAGTGTTAGCTGATGGTTTTTCTCTAGAGTTTGAGCGACAGCTAGTCTCCTCAAATTTCGAAGAATTTTCTCGGTATTTTGGGAGATCTTATTAATGATATAGTATTGAGGGTTTCCACTTGTCGGATTTCCAACTCTTTCAGTCATTTGACGAAGCCTTTGCAGATTATTTTTGTTGTTATCACCGCCACCTTTATTTTCCATATTTTATTTTTGTTTTCTGGCAAGGTATAGGTACTCATATCTGTTTTTGCTTGCTTCAATTTGTATTCTCTGGTCCGTCTGATCAACAAAGTCCACTATTCGGCATTTTTTTTTTTGTTTTATTTTTTTCTTTCCTTCTGGACAAGATTAATTAATGTGTTTGTATCTAAAAATATCTCATTGTCCGGCAGAGATTCTGTGTTGTTCATATACCAGTTGTTCGTATTCTTTATACTCCTTGAAAGTTTTTCACGCTATTGTTATCTGATAGTCTTTCACTTAATTCTAAGTGAGAGCCAGTCTCCTGATGTATCCAGGTTTCTTCTCAGTATTCTGGTCGATCTAAAAAATGCTGTTATCTGAATGTTCTCTATTCGCCTTCTGATTTCCAACTCATACGAGCGTCTTTTCATGCATGTGTGGTTCGTTCCAATCGTGTCAGTTACTGCTGATAGCAACCAAAACCTCATAATCCCTAGCTCTTGCAGTACCCTTCCAAGTTCTAAGTTCTTGTCTCTCTTGTTGCTGTCTTTGATTTCGAATCCTTGGTCAGCTGGAATGGAAAATGGAAAGTGCAATTTACAGATATTTCTTTGTTTTCTCTTTTGTTTTGTTATATTTTGTTTGTTTTTTATTATCACATGGTTTTTTTTTTTTTTTTCTTGCTGGGATTAGGTGATCAGATTCTCATAGAGAATTTCATACGTCTCATTATCATGGAAAGATTCTGGTTTGCTCATATATCATTTGCACTTATTTTTTTATTTCTTGCAGAATTCCCAGACGATCATATTTCCCACCCAGTCGTGCCTTGTCTTATATTCCTTTTGCGCAAGAATGATGAATATTGTAAAATTTGGTTTTCCTTTAAAGATTATTTTGTCTGTCTGTTCAAATAATACACACACACACACACACACACACACACACACACACACACACACACACACACACACACACACACACACACGTATATATATATATATATATATATATACGTACATACATATATATATATACACCCCCCCCATATATATATATATATATATATATACATATATATAATTTAGTATTAAATCTGTAGTTTTAAGTCTAAAAGTAATTAGAATTTTCAAAAAATTAAAAAAATTAACTAATTTACTATAATTCTAACCGGCAATAAAATAAAAAACGGAAGTTGGCTAAATGAGGAGATAACTCTTCAGCCGTCTTCTGTCCCCCTCCCACCCGTCTTTCCTGTGTCTCTTCTGATTTATTTCTTCCATAAGATCTGAAGAAGTCCTGTCAATTTTTTTTTTTCGTGTATTTTGATTTTACAAAAACACAAAACAGGATGGAAATAAATTTATAATCCTAATGTGACCGGTTTGTGTTTTTTTCTTAATGAAATATATATATATATATATATATATATATATATATATATATATATATATATATATATATATATATATATATATAGGAACCCATCATAGCTCCATAATAAAAAAAAAATGTTAATTTTTGTTCATAAGATATTTCGAGAAGCTGTGATCTTTGTATCACAAATATTTTTTCTTGTATTTATTCACCAATTTGTGTATTACCACTTGTTTCTTAATTTTTTGAAACTTCACAGACGGCAGTCGTCGACTTGCCACGAAAAAAATAATGGATAAAAAAACAAAATCATTTTAGATATCTTTTCCCTTCAAAAATATTCAAAATACAATTTCTTAGATAAATTGATAAAACATCAAGATTTTTAGTTAATGTCGGCCCTGCCAAAAAGTATAGTTAATCGAAATATGAACATTTTCTTCAGAAAGTATAGTTGAATTTATATATCCACTACTAAAAGTAAGTGATGGATTATTACTAACTGAAATACCTTTTTGGTTTATTTCTTTTGAGTGAAAATCTATATTGTTTTCTTTCAAGAATGCATTTCATGTCAACACGACTTATCTATACTTTACTTTTAACATAAATCTGTTACAACTACTACAACAGAAAATATCCCTCTTGTTACTAGACTACAGACATACATTTCCGTCCTGAATTTATTCTCTGACTAAATAGTTACTTAGAGAAAAGAAAAAATAGAAATACAAAATACGTATCTTTATTTTAAGGTAACATTTATTGCGATATTTCATTTCACAATTGCTAACTAACTCCATTAATAAACTATCTGCACTCAAATTAATGAAATAAAAATGGAAAATTAGTAGATCGATGTGTTATTCAATCAGTTAAACATTTATCGGATATATACGTACATATGTATATTTTTTTTCAGTTCGTATGAGTTTTACACAAGAGCTCATGCTGGTGGTTTTTCACTGGAGTCTGAGTGACAAGTCACCTCAGGTCTCAAGTCGGCTGGTTGATTTCAACAAAGCTTTAGTCTGGATAATCTCGGTTCTTGATCTGATTTCCAGTTCTTTCTGTCTTTCTTCCAAGCCTTTGTGACCGCTCCAAGAGCAGCGATTACAATTGGATCGTTACACTCAGTCTCCACAATTTTTATAATTCTTTGGTGAGGTGAAAGACTCTAATGGTCAGATTTAAATTGTTTGCACATCACCAAGTTGATCACCTTGCCCACCCAGTCGTGCCAAGTCTTATATTCCTTCTGCTATAATTTGCAGCATTCACTTATTATGTGATTGATGGTTTCATCTCTGTCACCTGATAACCTACATTTGCTATTTTGTGGCGTCTTTTCTATTCTCACATTTATATGATTGGTTCTAACGGCGTTTTTTTTTGTGCTGCTAATAGGAAAGATTTTGTTTCTCTCTTAAAGTTTCATTTTCTTAGCCATATCCAGATTTTGTCGTGGGAAATGTTGTTTCTTATTCGTTTAAAACGCCCATAGATTTATTTTCCTTCCCAATTTTGTTTCCAAGTTATTGTCATTCTGTTGTCCATCGTGTTATCAGTACCGTTTCTGATGGCTGTAATCGAGTTTTTGTATACAGTCTTCAAGTCGTCCTATCAATGCATCAACGCTGACTTCAATGCTGCGAAGTCCTATTACTCCCTCCTTTCATGATACATATAGTCTGTCAATGTCGTCTCTCGGGTGTAATGCCTTATGAATTGTCCTATGTTTTCTTGTTCTTTAGTCCATTTGTTTAAGGTCATCACTAGTCCACTTCAGGAAGGGTCCGGAATATCTAACGAGGGGTATAGCGCAGGTATTCATTCCTTTAATAAGGTCTTTGCAAGAGATTTTTGTCTCGAGTAAATTTCTAATTCACCTGAGATATTTATTTTTGAATTTTGTTTTTCATTTCCTCTTGTTTGATGTTATCAGCCTGCAATATGTCCAAGTATTTGTTGGTTTCGTTTTCTGCGAGCGTTCTAATTTTGTCTTGATTTGGTTGTTCCATTCCGTCAGTTTGCTATTTTTCATTCCAAGCATGGCACATTTTTCTATGCCAAATTCCATTCTCATATCCTGATTGTATAATCAGGCTGCGTGTATTAGAGTTTCCAGTTCTTTTAATTTTTTTTTGCAAATAGCTTGATGTCACCCATGCACCAACTACTGCGATCTACTAAGTTTGTATCCGGCTGTGCATTTTCTGAGCATGTGGTTAAGTGGCATCATGGCAATTATAAATAATAAGGGTGATAGAACACCTCCTTGGAAAATATCCTTTAGATCTTTGTTTCAGCTAACCCTTTTCCTCCTGCTGTCAATTCCACTCTCCAGGTTTTCACACTTTCCTCAATTAAGTTTATGATTTAATGTGATATTTTGTGCATTTTGAGGCAGTTTTTTTATCTGGCTTTGTGGAACCATATCAAATGCCTTTTTGTAGTCAATCCAGTCTGGTCTTGCTCTCATTTACGATATGTTGATTTATGTAAAGTAACTCTGCTGTGCCTCTGGTTCCTTTGCAGCATCTTTTCTGTTCGTCAGGAAACAAACCACGGCTTGTTAGAGAGTAGTAAATTTCTCCCCTTATCTGTGCTGTTAATGATTATTTACTCCTTTCAGAGTTTTTCACATCAGCTTTAGCTGCTGCTTCTTCTTCTTCTTCTTCTTCTTCTTCTTCTTCTTCTTCTTCTTCTTATTATTATTATTATTATTATTATTATTATTATTATTATTATTATTATTAGTAGTAGTAGTAGTAGTAGTATTTAACCTTTTAGACCTTTCATATCAGCTAACGATGATGGTCTTTCACTGGTTTTAGAGCAACAGCAAGCACCCTCAGGTCTCCAGGATTATTCTCAGTATTCGTTCTCAATAATTCTGTTAGTCGCCAACTTCCAACTCCTCCAGTCCCTTTAATAATCATTTAGTTACTGTACCAAAAGCACCAATAACAATTGGTATAATTGTTACCTTCATGTTTCATAGTTTGTTTTTCTTCAATTCCTTAGCAAGGTCGAGGTACTTATCCTTCTTTTCACATTCTTTCTGTTTTATTATGTTGTCAGCCAGGACAGCAAAGTCGACAATTTTGCAAATCCTCTTTTTTTGTTGATGGTTATAATGTGTGGTCTCCTGTCAGAGATAAGGTGATCTGTGTGTAAGTCAAAGTTCTATTGTAGTTTATGTGCGTCCTTTTCTAGGACAGGTGCTAGGTTTATTATCTTCTCCTTTCAGTGGTTTTTAACACCAGCGGTAGCTGATGGTTTCTCCCACAAGTTTTAGTTACACCAAGTCTCCTCAAGTATCCAGGAATATTCTCAGTATTGTGGCTAATTAAAAAATGCTGTTTCTTTATGGTCTCTACTTGTCATCTTATTTCCACCTACTTCAGAATTGTCCCAAGTGCTCCAACCATAGTAGATATACAGTCACCTTCATATCCCATAGGTTTTAATTTTCTTGCAATGTCTAGGTACGTATATCTCTTTTTGCCTTCTTATATTCTCACCATGTGGCTCGCTAGGATGCCAAAGGGTAATATTCGGCAGATTCTCTTTCTTTTGTTGACTATCCCTACGTCTGGTTGTCTGGGATTTTGAGATGCTAACGGATCATTTAATCTCAGCTAGAGGTGTAAGCGTCTCATTCTCCAGGACGGATTCCATGTTTTGCATATACTACTTGTTCGTATAGTAAAATTTACATAGTTTAATCAACTCTCTGAGGACACCTTTCTTCAGCGTATTGTCTCTTGTCTTATACACTTTATTCACTAATTGAAAACATTCTCTCATTATAGGATTGATCATCTTTTTCTCAGTAACCACTTAACCTGTACAAGCTGTTTGGTTGTGTCTCATCAGTTGTTATTATTTACTCATTAGAGTTTTCACATCAGAGTAAGCTAATGATATTTCACTGGAGATTGACTGACAGCAAGTCTCCTCAAGTCTCCAGGACTCTTCTCAGTATTCTAGCAGTTTTCAATAATGCTGTTGTTTGGATGGTCTCCACTCGGTCACCAACTTCCAAATCTTCCAGGCCATTTAGTAATCCTTTAGTTACCGTGCCAAAGGCACCAATCACAATTGGTATAATTGTCACCTTCATGTTCCATTTTTTTTTCAATTAAATAGCAAGGTCGAGGTACTTATCTCTCTTTTCCCATTTTTTTAGTTTTATTCTGTGGTCCACCGGGACAGCAAAGTCGACAATTTTTGCAGATTCTCTTTTTTTTTGTTGATTATTATAAGATCTGGTCGTCGGGCGAAGATTAGTTTATCCGTTTCTATATCAAAGTCCCACAGGAGTTTCTGTGTATAATTTTCTAGGATAGGTTCTGGGTTGTGCATATACCATTTGTTGGCATGGTCAAATTTAAATTTCTTGCTCAAATCCCAGTGGATCACCTTGCCCACACAGTCATGTCTAGCCTTGGACTCCTTCTGTGCCAATTTGCTGTATTCGCTTATTATGTGATTGATGGTTTCATCTCTGTCACTACATAGTCTCTATTTGCTATTTTGTTGCGTCTTATATATCCTCGCTTTGATATGGATGGTTCTTATGGAGCTGTTTTGTGCTGCCATTAGGAGTGATTCTGTTGCTCTCTTAAAGTTTCCTTTTCTTACCCATATCCAGGTTTTGACGTGCGAGATGCTGTTTTTTAGTCGTTTAAAGCGCCCACGGAGTTGTATTTCCTCCCAATCTTGTTTCCTAGTTTTTTGTCATTCTGTTATCTATCGTGTTTGCAGTATTGTTTCTGATGGCCGTTATCAGTCCTCCTTCGTGTTTTTCTATGTAGTCTTCGAGTCGTTGTATGGATGCGTCAACGCTGTCTTCGATGCTAGCAGGTCCTCTTCCTCCCTCTTTTCTTGATACATATAGTCTGTCCACGTCATCTCTGTGATGTAAGGCCTTGTGCATAGTCATTAGTTTTCTAGTTGTTTGGTCCATTTGTCTGAGTTCATCTCTGGTCCACTTGAGAAAGGGTCCGAGTATCTAACGAGGATACAGCCCTTTTATTATTATTATTATTATTATTATTATTATTATTATTATTTACTTGACATTTAATAATTGCTTGTAATTTAAAAACCACATAACTGTGAGAAAATTATAAATTTTAGAAGTAAGCTCTGCATGCAAAGAAATTCAACATTAAATTACCCAACGTACGATGAAAACAAAGAACAAAGTTATTTGAACAATTGAGATGTAAGATTAATATTAAAACTTTATAATTAATCAAAATTCAATTTTTAAGGTAAATATTCACATTAGTCAACTTTATAATGGAAAAAAACTTACATAATTTCATTTTATTTTGTTTGATGCAGGAGAAGTGGATGTTTTTGGTGACAAACTTAGTATAATCAAGACCCTAGTAAAAAATGATGTATACAACAGCTTTTTCTGACATTTGGACCATACCGAGGCCATGTTATATGAGTAGGTTGTATGAGTATTTGAAAATATTTTTCGTTCATAATTGGCTTGGAAAACAGCCATTTTGTGCATTGATGTTACCAAGTAATCTTGTCATGTGCAGGTGACCCTTGATTATTAGGGTGTATGGATCAGCAAACTTTAAAATTTTCATTATGCCATCTTACCTTAATGGCGATCGAGCAATCCATGCTTTCTTATAACGTTAACACTGGTGCATTAATTCGAATAGTTGAAATGCATAATGAATTACCAGAAACTCTGCCTAAAGAAATACTAACTCCCCGGTGGTTTAGTTTCAATGTCCGACTACCTAACTAAAATCTGAGAAACAAAAGCATAAACATACGAGACGATTAAAACTAAGATAACCGGACGAAAAAATCTCAATGGTATCAACAAGTGTACGTTACTCACCAAATTAGCATCTTTCCATTAAAAATGACAATAACGACATAATCACTATTTCTGAAAGAGCTGTTGTTAAACGATAAATGATTATTTTATGTCACTTTGAGCCGACCCCTGACACAAATCATCTTCATCCGCACTGCCACGATAGATCCCATTATAGCAGTCCTCATTGGAGGTGTTGAATAAAATTACTTAATATTCGCACTCGTCTAATTTTAAGTAGAAATATGATGCAAAAAGCTCAAGACAACAAACTCATTGAAAAGATTCAAAAAAGAAAATATTTTCCAATTGGCCATGATACTAATTTCAGAAAGCAAGAATATTATTTATTTACTTGACTGCAGAAGTTGAAATCCCATTAAAAATAAATTCTTTAGAATTAATGTCTATTTTACTTAAGACTAAATAAATTAAGGCATAGTATACAATCCATTAATTTAAAAAAAATATGGAAAAATATTTCAACACAGGTACGATTTTAACATCGATGAAACTTTCATTTTCATAGAAAAAAAAAGGAAAATGCGCATTAGGCAAGTTTTCGGGAATACAAGAAACTTACAAAGATAAATGAGTAAAATTCTCAAAACTCTTATCTCGAATGGCATTAACATAAAACAAAATAATTCTGAAAAAAAAACACTTTAAAACAGAATGGACTGATAGAATAGATAAACTAGAATGGACACATAAACACACAAGTAAACATCTCCCTGGTTTTTAGGGATTGACTTGGCATTTGTGCTTGGTTGTTGGTATTGTGCTAGCCACATAGTTCTGGGAAGGATTCCCACAAGTATATTTCTTCTTAAGGATACTGTTTTCTTGACAATGCTTGAGATGCCGCCAAAATGAGAAATGCCGATGGGATTGAGCATGCTTAGTGACGGCCACGCATGAGTTTCAATTCGTGCGCAGCCTTCGCAATAAAATGACCTTATGTCAAGTCCAGCCGAGAAGGAATTTGGATTAATATCCAACATATAAGAAAAAGAAATTCTAAAGCAAAGCATCTTCGACTAATTTGGAAGAACGCTGCAGCCACGCCTAACGTTTATGCCTTAATTGGAGAGGTAAATGAATCTGGTAACTACAAGAGCGGAGATCATATAAAGGTCACTAGAAGTCACTGGGATACTAAAATAATTCATATATATATATATATATATATATATAGAGAGAGAGAGAGAGAGAGAGAGAGACGTTGTCCTCTGTTATAGATTGGTCTTACCGGATTTTTGACGAAAATTGGACGTAATGCGTTAGAATGTTTTAAAAAGAGAACGAACACTATAAAACTAGTGTGTATAACTCAGAAAAGAATAAAAATATCATGAATCATAAGGAAGTTGAAATGAAATTTTAATCATATATTTTTAAAGAATAATGAACACATTTAATGAAATAGTTAAATCAAACTGCGATTTGCTCTTAATAATTACTTAAATTTTCAAACACGTCTTCATCTAAGTAACCAACACGCTGAAGAATATTATAAAATTCTTCTTCACTTCCGTTACCTTTATTTTTAATTGTTATTTATTCTAAAGATTTTTACAATGAACAACTAGTATTGTTTCTCATTAGATTAAATGAAATAGATGAATTTGTTAACTGATAAAACGTCCGAGGAAATAACATTATTTGAATGACATTGTGTCAAGGAAAAATTGGGTAAAGTTGAATTTGAAGACGTTCGAAGTTACGTTAAACATGGTATTAATGAAAACACACACACACACACACACACACACACACACACACACACACACACACACACACATATATATATATATATATGTTTGTGTGTGTGTGTGTGTGTGTGTGTGTGGAAAGAGAGGGAGTAAGATTTGTGGGTATAAAACACACATCACATACACACAAAAATCATGCAAACACATACTCACAAATATATTTATATATATACTTGTGTACATGTGTTTGCAAAGTGACCCATAAGAGAGTGATATATATATATATATATA
Source organism: Sepioteuthis lessoniana (assembly GCA_963585895.1). NCBI lineage: Eukaryota > Metazoa > Mollusca > Cephalopoda > Myopsida > Loliginidae > Sepioteuthis > Sepioteuthis lessoniana. The sequence goes on along the minus strand of OY757912.1, from coordinate 35,448,437 downwards.
TATATATAGAGAGAGAGAGTGAGTGAGAGAGATAACAGAGACGGGTGATGTATAAGCTATCAATTTGCGGGCACTCTTATTTTTAAATAAGCCTTAGGTCATTTGTCTACACATAGAGATATGTTTTCATTTATTTGTGTTCAATATAAGTATTTTCTTTTTAAATAAACATTTGTTTGCAAAAAGTAAATGGTTGTGAGTATTGTTATCTCAGCAAAAATGAAACGCAGCAACAATCTTCTAGCACCTTTAAAATAGAATTGTTTGCTAGAGAAAAAAAAAGTTCAGGACAATCATAAAATTGGTATGGCTTGACATGAGCAGTCGATTGGTTCGACAACCTCTGAAATACATTAGGCCGAAAGTCATGTGTTGTAAGTCATGTGACCACTTTGGTAATCTGGTGACGATTACTTTGCCACAAAGAGCCAAGTTCAATGATTACAGGCCAACACATGACTTTGTTTGAGGTAATCTTTTGCAAAGAAACAAATTCTATATCCGCATATATATATATATATATATATATATATATATATATATATATATATATATATATATATATATCTAAGAAGATAGAATTTTATTCTTAAAGAACGATTCAGTTTATGAAAATGACATGAAATAGATATAGCATTTGCATTTCAAACTTTAACACATTTGAGTGTTAACCTGAAATCGTTTACGTGTATAATGTTGCCTTCGGTATATTTTATAAATTTCCAAAACTTAGCAAGTAACATTTGGAAAAGCAAAAAAAAAAAAAAGATTTTAGATGTTTCTCTAAATTTTACTCGCAATGTAAATTGAAAAAGTAAAATTGTCAAATAGTAAAAATCTAATTTTTTTTTTGGTGTGATCTATGTATGTACATCTATATTAAAGTTCGCTTACTAGAAACTATTAAGGAGTTATGAGTTACCAGTGCACTAAGCATATTTTGCTCGTATAATTCCTCATGATTCATATGCATGAATCGTAATTCACGCAGACTGGCGTGTGATATCTCACACCTTGAAGGCCTTGTTTCCATACGTTAATCTCGTATATATATATATATATATATATATATATATATATATATATATATATATATATATGCGTGCGTGTGTGTGTGTGCGTGTGTGTGTTATGATTTACATTTGTATATCATAACTGAGCGTGTTTCGCTCAGCAAGCAATTTTACTGATCGCTGTGTGTGAGGATCACGTTTCGCCAGATATCACCTTTAATTTTTTTTTTCTGTCACGTTATATCTGTAAATGTATAAGTGCTTAAACCACGAACCCTATATAACATAAAATATTTCCTGAGGCGATATTTTTTAAATCTTTTAAAACACAAACCGACACAGAATTCCTGAAAATATATTTTCAGAAACATTAACTACTAGTTGAACCACTACTGAGAGTTTCAACTAAATATTAAATTAATTGAGATTCGTTAACCTCTATCTGTGAGATACGCCGAAATTTGAGCATTTTCATATTTTATTTTATCTTGAAATTTTTCGAAAAAGCAATTCTGTTTTTCCATGAATTTCGCAACAAAATTGATTATCTATTAACTCAATTAACACGGGATTTTATCGGGACAATGTATTTTGTTTCAGTAAAAGTGACCGGGAAATGATATTGTTATAATGGCAGATATCAATGAGAGTCTGATAAGACGAAATAAAAATATCTTCGAAATCAGCTTTACGAAAAGAGCTCCCATCTTTATCCCTTAAACACACTCTCTCTCTCTCTCACACACACACACACACACACACACACACACACACACACACATATATATATATATATATATATATATATATACCCCATAAACCTCTAAATTCTCTGGGAACCTCTCGGTCTGATAATCGCCTAGGTGAGGAACTGACAATGACCAATTTATAATGCCCGTGTGTCTACGCTTTTCAAACCTACATTTCACTCCCAACATTCTCTCTCTCTCCCCACCTCTCTCTCTCTCTATATATATATATATATATATGGGGATGGAGTGGTTTTATGGTGGATAAAGGAGAAATTGAATAAATAAAAATCCTATCTAAAAAAATTTAGATTTTTATTTCTTTAAAATGAATGGAATCTTTTCCGAAAAACAAGGAACATTTTTTTTTCTTTAATGCAAATATAGTATTCGTCAATGTGTAGGTATGTTAATGCTGTTAACATTCACTCAAATAGGGATAGCATGAATTTTTAGCTTAAAATAAAGCCATATATTTTGTGCACGTGAGATAATTCT
>OY757912.1:35403677-35441177 GCA_963585895.1 Sepioteuthis lessoniana | reverse complement strand
AATTGAATTGCTTGAATTAAAATTGTTTGACTAGAATCAATAGTTTGAAACAGAAATGTTTTTGGCAATTAAATCGTGTACTTACGCTAAACTGAATTGTCTGAAGTGGAACCGTAAATTTGTATAAAACAGGATTGGGCAATAAATAATCTGTATTCGTTGAAATGTCATAAAATCCAAACAAACAAATCAAGAATGATTGTCATACCAAGGTTTAAGAGCCCTCCTTGCTATAATAAGAAGAGCTGTTGTATGTAAACCGTTTAAAGGTAATTAGTGCAATGTATAAGGCATTGGCTGAATGAGTAGTGTAGAGTTTTCGCCAATGGTCTAGGAGACCGTGGTTCAATACCTGGTCTAGTCATAGCGAAGACACAAAAATTATACCTGATACCGCCTTGCTTAGCACTCAGATCTATAAAGTCACGCTCAAGAGTAAAGTGAAGCAATCCAGGGAACGAAGTAGCACCCTTCCCTATACTTCGGTGTAGTAGCTATTGAAAAAGAGCCTTCTGGTCACCCTCGACTGAAGTCGCCAACTTGATAAAGCAAACTGCCTCATTCTGGATTTGTACTCGGGTAAATATTATCATATCCTACGGTGATAACTATTACAGCCCTTGGATCTATGTATATAGATTCATATATACAATGTTTTAATCATATAGGATTAGCTAAAATAGAATAAGCTCATATGTTGGGCTGCAATGGCCCGTTGATAAGTCTAAATATAGTGATGAATACAATGGGGGAACCACTAATCTAAAAGGTTAGATTAAAGAAAAACATTGTAGTATAAGCTCAGGTAAAAAAAAATCATACATAATTGGAGTAATCCATAGTGATGTAAGAACATTCAGTCCCAAAGTTCACTCCGAACTGTCCTGAAGGACACATAGCGTAACGGTTATAGGCGTTGGTTCTCTAGGCTTCTAAGTTAGCATCACCTGGAGGTTGTATTTTCAATCCTGACTGCTGGCGAGTAACAAAACAGGGATAACACCTGTACCTGGTTATGGTCAACGGAATCAGAGCATGTGATCATCGTGGATTAAATAAAAACGAGGTTCAAATTCCACATTGACCCTGGAGTTCGACAAGAAACACCAGAAGAAGGTCTGACGAAACGTTGTGAATATAACAATAAAGATGAAGGCAATTGTCTGAAAACCCTGAATGATAAAATTCATCAATTCAGTGAAGGGGCCGCTGTGAAAATAAAACCATCAGGAGGAAGGCCCCGAAACGGTTCATATTCTCTCCTGGTGACCTAATATGATTTTTCGAAAAGAAAATAATTAAGGCTAAAATTGTCATTCATCGAAGAAAATCCTATTATGTAGAGTTACACTGTGGAATATCAATGGCAAGAGAAGCATCTGTCAGTCCGCTCACTTTTTGGTGAGTATCAATAACTTATTAAGATATTTCCTTTTTTGCATTTTAGTTTACTTATTTCTCAAGAGATTTATCTATTTTTGGACATAGTATTTCTATTTCATACAAGTAATTTGCACACAAAACTATGATTTTAAGTATTCCAATACAATATTAATTATTTAAACCCAATTATGTGGTTCCAAGTAACTATTTAGATTAAATAATAATCATCTGTTTGCAAAGAGTTACATAGTTTCAAGTACCTAATAACAGCATTCCTTACGAAATAACGTTAGCTTCAAAAAACTATTATGCATATAAATATTCCAAATACAGTGAAATATTATCATTAATCTTATCTAATCGTAATAATTTTCAGACGTATTTGAATCTTAGATTGGATGCTAACCTGCATTCACAATCAAGATCAACTTGACAAAGAATAAAAGTTAATGGATAATGAGAACTCTTCGAATTCCTAATTGAGTTTATAGACATATCTAAGATGAATTTTTTGGATAGGGATTTTGTTACTTCTGCAAAGAAAAAGATAGGGTGGGTAGATAAGTGTACACATACTACTGAGTTATTCGGAAGGGATATAGAGCGTAGTAGACAATAGCATCGAACATACACAAATTAGGATCGAAAGTTGATCGAAACATTCAGAAAACAATTGAGATAAGTAATTTTGAGACGATTTCAACTAGTCGATTTCTTTAAGATTAATAGCATATTGTTCCCTTATCAGCCAGCAATATTTCAAATTGAATAAAATATGGAGGTCTCGTTACATGGCATCGTATTTTATGATCATTCCTTTCCCATATATTAAGGATTGGTTACATTGTTGCTATGCAGGATATGTTGGAACACAAGATTTTGTAAGGTGATAATCGGGTCTAACAAATATCTGTTCCTATTGTATTTGATTGATGGCTTGAATATAATTTGGGGTTGTAAGACAACTTTATAATTGACTAGAGTCTACATCTTCCAGGAAATAAGTAAGGGTTTGACTTCTGGAAAAGAAAACCGCTTTCACAAAAAATAACAAAAAAAAAAAAAAAGAAAAGAAAATACACTCGTATTTGATGCCCTCTCACTTTAACAGCGCCGAACATTTGAGTGTCCTATAAAGAAAGTAAATAATTATTTAATTGCCATTGAGAAATCTACCTTTCAAATTGGTCATCATTAAAAATCTGCCGAACTCTATAAATTCTTATATTGCTTTTTAAAACTATGACATATCGATGAACATGCGCCTAAAACAAGTTTGATAACACATATAAGAGGTGCATACGATAAGTTTCCAGACTTTTTTCCTATGGGCACTTTTATTGATAGTACACACATGAAACTCTAGTCCCCTTCGAAGTAATCTACTCCGGCTGCAATGCACTTGTTGTACCGTTTCAACAACTTCTGGAAGAAACCATGGAAGTCCTCTTAGGTGAGCATGTCAAGGACCTTCGTCACAGCCGCTCTCATCTCCTCAATTGTCTTGTCTCTGAGCTTAGGGCATAACCAAAAATGACAGGGAGCAAGGTCTGGACTATAGGGAGGGCGAGGAGCTGTCCTGATGCCCATCTTGGTCAAATAGTCTGTGACAAGGATGGAGTTGTGGTGTATTGTCCCGGTGGAAATGCTACTGACTAGATTTGAAGAGTGCTGGCCTCTTCCGACGGAATCTCTTCCTGAACTCCCTTAAAACCTCATCATAGTAATCCTAACCCAAACCCTAACCCTTTGTACAATAAAATCTGGTGCATTGACTTCCTTACTCCTCCCACACCTCTCATCACCCCTCATAGACTCCCTACCTTCTTTGAATCTTTTATGCCACTCAAAAACTGATGTTTTATTCATTCAAGATGGTCGAAAAGCATTCCATACGTTTCTGTGACATTTTTTTCAAAGTTTAAAACAGAATTCTATTGCATATCTTTCTTCTAAAGTATCAGATTGCATTTGTGAAAATCACCAGCAGTGACAATCAGGCTTCAGTAGGGTGTATTCCAATTCCTGCTGTAGCTGTTCATTTGAACCTGAAATCATAAATATTTGTCAGTCATCTTATACGATGTATAGCAATAACATACTGAAAACTCAAGAGTCTACGACAATTTTAAATGCCCATACAAAAAAAAGTCTGTAAACTTATCGTATGTACCTCGTACACACAAACACTAACGCACAAACATATGTTAAATTTTATCGAAGACAACTGTAACTAAAGAGATCTAAGTACATTAGCACTGGTTTAAAATTAATTTTGTTGAGTTTGGGACGTTTATTTCTAATGTGAAATGCTTCAAGAAATTTTTAGTCTTTGCTATTTTGTTTTTCCAATATTATTGCATTTGCAGTTATGATATTTCGAAATTAAATTATAGAGGATGGATGCTTTTTTTTGAGATGTTGTGCTATAGGATTTAAAAAAATCCACTACTACAAGTAAAACGCCGTATTGAACTTTTGTAATTTGCATACGCTCTGATGATGGCCCGAGAGGAACTCGAAGGTACGTGGGAACATTCTAAAAAGGGAAAATTTGTAAGCCAATGCCTGTCCAATATCAGAACAACTATACGGTGATTTGAAAGGACCAATATAAAAATATGAAGACAAAAGATGTCAATAATATTCAATGAAATATGCCTCGGCGAGGAAATGCTGCCTACATACACACATATATATATATATATATACGTGCTATGCCTGTGAGCACTGACATATATGTAACCATCTAATGGACTTTTAACGTAACGGTTATCGACAGAGAAATCGGAAAAGTTACCTATATTCAAATTCTGAATGAGGTTGTGACTGTTTCACTTCGATCTCAAACCCATTGGAAAGGTATGCATCCACCTGTTATCCCTCCACTCCATTGGAAATACAAGCATCCACCTCTTGTTCCTCCAGTTTATTGAAAATGCATTTATCCACCTGTTTTCGCGCACCTGGGAATAAGAAAAAGATTTATAAAAACCGAGATTTTTCCCGTAGATAGACAGACTGAGACAGACGGCAAATAGACGACAGAGAGAATCCCTAAAGTTCCCCACTTGACCCTTGAAAGCAGACCTACTGAGGCAGAGAAGCAGAACTAAGATTTAGCTTTTGGAAAGCTGAAGAGAGAGAAATGATAGCCATCCTAAGAACTGCTAAGTGATTTGGGCTAGTTAAAAATGTGCCGATTACTACTACTAAAATGACTGTAGAGATAGAGGGGACACGTATCAGAATCGCATTGATTCACTCACCGGGAAAGATACTTGAATATAAAAGCTTTCAAAAAAAAAAAAAATTGGTTCATATTTTTTAAAAATTCGACTTGTTTATTTTTTTCTTACGTAAAAATTGTATCAGTTATTGAACAACCCCGTGTTTGTTTGCTCTTTGGCATCGCGATACCAATTTTTTTTCTCAGAATTATCTTATTTATTTGGCGATCGGTTATTGGCAATTTCACTAGTCTTGATCTAAAGACAACTCCTGGAAGGGTAGCTGTATCAGCCACGGTTAGGTCCTTCATCGGAGCAATGATACGTCGGTGGTCGAGGTAGATGACTGGGTGACATCACTGAGTGCCGCTTGACGCAGGATTCGACCGAAGGGACCCAAGGATTCGACCCGAGGCCAGGGAACGCTGAGTGGGGGAAGAGACACATAACACCCAAGGACACCTATAATAACCCTGAAAGACCCATAAATCAGAGAAGACGTTCAACCGTGACGAAGAGGACAGAAGAGAACACTTTTAGTCTTTTTTTCTCTCCACTCCTCCTAGCCGTACCTAGCCGGTTGAAGTTTGAATTAAAATAAGTCGAGTCAATTAAAAAATAATGGATAGTGAAGATTTTCCATCTGAAATAGTAGTTAAGACAGAGGGAAACCAAAAGGTGAGGAAGATAGCAGTCAATGAAGGGATCCTGTGGTTGATAAGAGCTCTGCTTAACTTGCAGGTGAATAAAGAGGACCCTTCTGGTCTCCAGGATAATAATAAATTGATCAAACATAAAATACTGGTGGGTATAGGCATTGAGGACGTGAAAAGAGAGCCGGTAAGCGTTCCCTCACGGAACAGGTTGAATTTAACTGATATAGATGCTACGGTAGGATCGAAGGTAGAAACCTCACCAGCAAAAAAGGGAATAAGACTACCCCCAAGAAAGAAAGGAGGGAAACTGAAAAATAATATATATATATATATATAGAGAGAGAGAGAGAGAAAGAGAGAGTGAGAGAAAGAGAGAGTGTGGGAGTGAGAGAGATATGCAATATTGTAATCCGGGAGGACCGAAGAAGACCATGAAGGTCCAATCCACCGATCAAATTGAAACCTTACAAGACTCCAATTCATAAGAAAATGGTGGTTGTGTAAGCCTTGAGGGATATACTAGTTGCAGGGAGGATTGAACGATCTCAATCCCTCTGGAGCTTTCCAATAGATATAGTTGAAAAGAAGAATGGTGGACACGGCTTTTGTGTGGATTTTCGTCGATTAATTGCAGTCAATAAAACCCTTGGCTGTACCGCTACCTTTTATTGAGGATGTACTAACCTAGCTAGGCAAAGCTACTGCCGCGACCTGCCGATAAACCTAAACATATCAAGTTACATGCCCGCTTTAGGACAATTATATCCGAGTACGACCGGTACTGACTTAGCCCTTTTTCTTTCTAACGACCTTGACATCTCGTTATAGCTAAAAGAAAAGGATGAATTAAAATTAATAACATTTACAAAGCACTTCGGCCAAAAATAACCTGATAAGACTGGAACGAATAGTCGTCGCCAGCCTATAGCAGGTTAGAAAAATACTTTATGGCTACACTCATTTTTTATCAAAGAATTTTATATTCACGCGGCTGGAGCTGTGTGTCACAACACTTTCGTCATATCAACAGGCCCTTTTCAACGCTCGTCGGCGCGCTTTTGGCGAAGCTCTTTAAGGAGGAATCCTGCATTTTGTGCGGTCGCATTCACCTTAACTTCCGGCGTTGATCCCACTTCTCGTGGTAGATCTGCTTTTCTTCCACCTACATAGGTATGCACAAAGGTCCTTTTTAGGACCATAAAAGGGCACTGTCTGCGGGTCAGAGCATCTCTGGCGGTCAGTAATGACCAGTCCAAGTAGATGGCCAGGCGGCAAACACGAAGACGGATTCTAAGACCAACCGGTCTTAACTCTCACTCGGTTCCGATTGTCCGATAAGCTGCGCAGCGCTAATGGCACGGTCCAGCCTTTAGCTACTGCTTCGCTATCTGCGCAGCGCTAAGATAACGCCCATCTTAGCCTTGGGCTTCTGGCCTGTCCGTTCGTCCGCACGGCTTTGACCCGACAAAGCCTTCGTTCCCGTCCGATCGTCCGCACGGCTTTGACCCGACAAAGCCTTCGCTCTTGTCCACACGTCCGCACGGCTTTGACCCGACAAAGCCTTCGCTCTCGTCCGCACGGCTTTGACACGACAAAGCCTTCACTTCCGTCCGATACGTCCGCACGGCTAGGGGGCCCAGCAAAGCCCTAGCCTTTCCTCGACCTCTACGCTCTTGCAAGGTACAACGCAGTCCACGTAACGACTCGCTGTTACGGACTGTTCTACCACTGCAACACCTGACTCACGTACGACCCGCCGTACGAGCCAGCAACCGGATCGATACACCCCTGGTTAACCACAACATACCGTCATAACCGGGGATATCGATCTACCAACCTCGACCGACCACAGCTGCCCGCGACGACTGTCCAGCTGTACCCAACGACTCGACCGACCTCAGCTTACCAGCATCAAACATCTAGCTGAACTCAACGACTCGACCGACCTCAGCTTACCAACATCCAACATCTAGCTAAACTCAACGACTCGACCGACCTCAGCTTACCAACATCCAACATCTAGCTGAACTCAACGACTCGGCCGGCCTCAGCTTACCAACATCCAACATCCAGCTGTATCTCTTCGACTCGACCTACGCCAGCGACCCTCGTCGAACGCCCAGCTGCGAACACCTACAACGCGACTATACCAGCTAACGACATAACCCATTCTAGCTGAAGACTACATATAACCGCCACGGACATTTACATACACGCTTGTAAATACGACAAATAAATTGTCACTTGTAATTATTGTTATCTCGCCTTTGTCCCTTCCTATTGTTTTGGCTGTTCTCATTCACATAATTCATTTGCGGGGTCGACATACTTATCGGCTCCGCAACACTACTTCCTTTTCGACCCTTGACCTCTGGTCGGGGTATTGGGTGGTGGCTCTGGATAAAGCAGACCGGGAAAAGCTTGTTTTTGCTTGCCACTCCGGTTTATTCAATTTTCAAGCGATGCTTTTTGGATTGTCGAATGCACCAAAGGTGTTTACCCAACTGATCTCCATCGTTCTAAATGGGATGTAAGGGTTTGTCATAGTGTATTTGGACGATATCCTAATGTTTTTTCTAGACACAAGAGGAGTATTTGGAGCATATCCAGAGGGTATTTGATAGATCGCAGGAACACAGGTTAAAATTAAATATAACTGTATCACTTTTTGAAGGAAGGAATTATGTATCTGCAGTTTTTCATAAACAAGAGAGGAATTAAACTTGACATGGATAATGTAGAGTTCATAGGGGTTATACCAGAGCACAGGAAGATGAAGCAGTTCTGGGTATTTATAGGTGTTATAAGATATCATAGGAGGTTCTTACCTACCTTTTCGCGGCTAGTAGGCCCACTTATCGCACTAGATAAAAATATATGAGGTTTAAGTGGACAGAAGATGATCTACAGATATTTGACTGTCTGACAGATCATTTGACGGCCATAGCCCTGCTGACTTATCCCGACTTGAGTAGACCAATGGTCCTGTACCCTGATGCGAGTGAAGAGTGTATGGGTGCAGTTCTCAGCCAACCTTGTTCGGATGAAAACGGAATAGCGCCCGGAATATCAGAAGAAATTTCCTATCTCACCGTCTCTCTAAAACCCAGCAGAGATGAACGTTAATTGAAAATGAGGCCTATGCCATTTTGTTTGCCTTGAAGAAATTGAAATATTATTTGAGTGGAAACCTCTAATCAGGAAATTCCTCGAAGTACAGTTGAGAAAAATACTTGTGTCACTGGAACACCCCGAGAAAATAAAATGTGGGCAGTTGATGAAAAAAAAAAAAAAATTAAAATAGAGTGAGGAAACTCAGTATGGCATTGTGACTTCAATTTATTTATTTTTTTCCTCTGAATGATCAACCCTGTCTGATTTATTTGGCGATTGGCGATAGGCAATTTCGTTTGTCTGGATCTAAAAACTCATCGTTGATACTATTTACCAACCCCTCCGCTCGGGCAGGATATGACACAAGGTCAATTTTTAAGCGGAGTTTAACAGGTTTGAATTCAGAGTTTTCCTTCTCCTAGACTAGTTGCCTAACCAAGGCTGAAGAACCTAGTCTGTCCTACTATTTACCCATAGCTGGAAGGAGAATAATTGGATTCATACCTTTCCCAAGGGTATTAGTGCTATGTGAAATGCAATCAGTCAGGTCCAGAATTTGAACTCGTGTCGCCCTGTCCATTTCCTACGACGATAACGACTACACCACAGGCACCTCGTTGATAAGAAACGGATCGGCCAAGATTTGGTCCTTTATCGGAGCAATGCTCCATCGGTAGTCGAGTGAGACGACTTACCTTACAAGTGTGAGAGAAGCGTAACGCTGAATTCAAACGACTTTTGCTTACGCTTAAAAATTGACTCTATATCACATTCTGGGTAAATACAAACATGTACCTACATTATGGCACATAAATAGGTCGAGGGGTTTATGACCATTGTACTACTTCTCTCATTAAGGGTTTTCAGACTATTGTCTTTATCTTTAGTGTTATTTCCGCAAATAATAACAATTCACTCTGAATTGTCCAGCAGGAGACATAGCATGACGGTTATAGGCGTTGGTTTCCTAAGCTTCTAAGGAGACAATTATCCGGAGGTCGCAGGTTCAATCCTGACTGTAGGCGAGTAAAAATACAGGAATACTTAACCCTTGTACCCGGTTATAGCTGACGGAATCAGAACAGGACACCCCCGTGGATTCAATAAAGGACGTAGTTCGAAGTTCCGTGATGGTTCCCGAGGACATATCGGCCGAAACGTTATTGAAATAACGATGAAGATAATAGACCGAAAACCCTTAATGATAAAAATCATCAAGCTTCGTCTCAGAAATTTAGATGTACAACTTCTATATTGTAGTCGTAATAGGAGCGAATGGCTCGAAGTCTTTTTAATCGAGTCTGCGCTGAATTGACAGCGCTGGACTGCTGTACGGACGGTGGGGCAGGGGGAGTGAAACACACGCAATACAACTCTGCTTTGTGTTTGTTCTTTCTGTGAATGATGGTCGAATTCTCTTTCTTTCTGCATTTTCTGGTAAAAGAAATTAGGTTCTCGATTTCTTTCTGGTTGAAATGTCTTTCGGTTGTCACATAAAAACAAAACAATAACGACGCAAGGAATCTCATATCACTGTCATCTTTACGATTTTTCCATTCATAGCCAGACAATATCCATTTAACTTAAAAGCAAGTAAGCGAGAGAGAGAGAGAGAGAGAGAGTGAGAGAGAGAGAGAGAGAGAGAGAGAGAGAGAGAGTGTGTGTGTGTGTGTGTGTGTGTGTGTGTGTGTGTTTAGCTGACCGTCAGGGTGTTTTTTTTTTTTCTCTTCTGTGAGAAATTAGCTAATTTTCATTTAGGAAAAACAAAATTTTATGTCTATTGCCTTCGATGGTTTAATATTCTCTTACTATTTCGAGACATGAACTTGTATTTATAAGCGGAAAAAAGTAATCAAAACGTTAATTATAATTATTCCCTCTCTGACTCGCATCTTTGTGAACTCTAAAGTACTCTCTTTGAAGTTGCCATCCTAATTTTTCTGTGCTCGTATATTTCATTTCTAATTTGTTACCTACATGTTCCTTTTTCTTAAGATATGAAATATGATCGTAAACTTTTTAATTCAAGAAGCAGGGTCATTTACTACTAAAAATACTAGTACTTAATTAAACCAAATCATTTGCGTGAACTTTAAAGGGTTTTATTCACAAATGACTCCAAGTTGTCTGATATATCTTGTCATTTATTTTATTAGTATCTGTACCGACTGTTGATTTCGTTTATTTATATATCTACTTCTTTGTTGTCGAGTACATTTCTTTCTCTTTGACCGAGCCATACTTTTATTTATTTCTTCATCACCTCAACATTTCTAACCCAAGCAGTACCATTTCTCAGACCAAAATTATCATATGCTCTTGTGCCAAAATTATAAAAATGTGAGTAAATATTTTTCATCACTGATTCCAATTTCCTTGAGCTTTTTCTTAATATGGTTATGACATTTTCCAAGATCAAGAAAGGGTTATTCCGACAGGGGTCGATGAGGAGCCTTCGTTGTCTGTTGTCTAATAGCTTTACCCATAGTAATATTTCTGTGAATAAAAGTATTTACTTATCACTGTGTGCTTCTTTCCAGAAACTTGACGACTAGTTGAATTAGATTGCATTAAACAAATATCAAGGAAGAATCTAGAACTAATTTGTGTATGAAAATAACGTGTGTTTAAGGAAAAATCCTTTGCTCAATTCGTATCAGATCTTTCCTATTATAATTGTTTTGTGCTATTCAGTACACACTGGTCTGATGACATCTTAAGTATTTGATAATGAATTTCATCCGTTATATATATATATATATATATATATATATATATATATATATATATATATACTCTGTCTTGATGATATCTTAAGTATTTGATAAGGAATCTAATCTTTAAAAATTGCCTGTGCATTTCAATCGGTCATAGTAAAAGTAAAGTAAGTTATTTATATATATATATATATATATATATATATATATATATATGTGTGTGTGTGTGTGTGTGTGTGTGTGTGTGTGTGTGTGTGTGTGTGTGTGTGTGTGTGTGTGTGTGTTGTAAAAAGAACAAAACGAAAAGAAAAATACATAGAAATGATGAGAATTTTTTTAATGAATGTTATTCAAAAATAAAGATGAAAAATTTCAACATACACAAACAACGATAATTAAATAGATATTTCTTTTCGCCTTCAAACTAGATACACTGACTCTATCTCTCCACAATATTTCTTCACTCATTTTTTTAACGATATTTCTTTTTCAACCTTTTTCCCTCTTCTTTCTTTCTTCATTTTCTCATTCCTTCTTTCTTTCATTCTCCACCAACACAAACCGACTTTTTTTTTATAAACACTGTTTCGCATTAACTTTTATAAAAATTTACGTTTTTGACGTAATTTTTTTCGAATATTTTTCCGATATTTTTTCCGTATCGTTCAAACCATTATTTTATATTTATAATTCCTACACTGAAGATGACTTAAAATACCATCTACCTGAAATTTTCGGAATTTCATATCTTAGATAAAGTTATTCATATTTGTTGAAACGCATCGATAGACCTTAAATAATATTTATCTATAAATTTTCTCTTGATTTTTCATGTATTTTTCTTTCCGTTTTTTTTTCTTTTAACAACATATCTATCTGGTTAAACTTCATATCTTACTCAAATGTATGTATGTATGTGTGTATGTATGTATGTATGTATGTGCATGTGTGTGTGTATGTGTGTATGGGTATGTGTGTATGTGTGTATGTATGTGTGTGTATCTGTATGTGTGTATGTGTGTGTATGTATGTGTGTATGTGTGTGTATGTATGTGCGTGTGTTTGTGTGTGTACGTATGTGTGTGTGTGTGTGTGTATGCATTTGAATTTACTAAGTACAATTTATATAATAATTGTATTTTTCTTCTATAATCAAGTAAGAGAAGAGAGAAAACATATATGCTGACGTTTAAGAAATAAGAAGCAACTGTTCATCATATATAGTTGCACTTAACCGTCAGTAATTCTAGAATATTAATATTGTCTGAAAGCCAAAGGAAATTTTAAATATTAATCCTCTAATATTGTTGCCGAAAAAAGAAAACTTCTAGAAAATTTGACCAAATTTCTATATTCTAAAAGGAAAACATCTCTAGGTGTGTATTAAACTGTAGTTCATTCAAATCTGGTATATTATCCAGTAAACTTAAATCGGAAAACTTTTACATCAGTCTTGAAAAAAGTATATATATATATATATATATATATATATATAAGTTGCTCGATCGTGGTCAAGGGTAACCCCAAGTCTCACTTTACAAAAGCTTCTACACCGACGTTTCGGGGATGGCGCTAATCATTTCCATAGATTGCTCCATATATCCTTGATGCGTACATGATTATGCTGAGTGTTAAGCAAGGAGGCAAAAAGTGCTACTTTTTAACTCTTTGGTGTGACTCGACTAGAGATTGAACCCCAGTCTCAAGGACCACTAGTGAACACTCTAACCATCTTATATATATATATATATATATTGATTTTTTTCATCAGTTATATTCATTCTGATGCATAGCACATTTTTTTCTTTTCCATGGTAGACGATAATAATTACACCTTCAGAATCAATAAGCACAAAACACACCATAATGCTGATAGACACTGCTCTATAACCTCTTTCGGGAATGGGTTGGGTTGGGTTTGTTGGGTTTTATGGCATACCAACCTTTGTAGGTTATTTAACGCTAAATCCATTTTTTAAACAATTCAGTTTAGCATAAGTGCACAGTTTGTCAAAAACATTTCCATTTCAAACTATTTAATCAGTTATATTCAGTTAAGTGTAAATACAGTTTTAATGTCAAAAAACAGTTGCATTTCAAATAATTGACTTAAGCATAAGCACACAGTTTAAATGTAAGTACAGTTGAATTGTCAAAAACATTCCCATTTCAAGCTATTTAGTTTACTCAAACAATTCAGTTTAGCATAAGTATGTTGTTAGTTCTAGTTAACGCATAGATAGGGCCCTATCAGGTGCTACCACTCCGCGCCAGAGTGGACCGGGGAGCGATGCCTATGAAGGGGTACTCCGCATTCCCCAATGCTCCAACGCTGCTTGAACCTCACCTTCGGATTGTTCAGTGTCATATCAGGACACTCGTTAGGGGGGTCTTAACACTCTGCAGAGGTACATTCAGTGTATTCTACAGCCCCAGCTGGCTGGGCAACCGGGAATGGAGAAACGGAATATTTCAACTGATTGCATTTAATCTTTGATTCAAGTCCGAAGCGGTAAACAGAAGTTTCATCATAAGTTAATAATCAGCGGCAGAAATATTAAGGGTTTCCGTGGATCGACATTCTGGGGAAATATATTACAGAAATCTTTCTAATCTTCTATATATCAGTCTTAACAACAAGGACATACGAGGTGCGTACGATAAGTTTCCAGACAGTTTTCGTATTGTCATTTAAAATTCAGCATGTTATTGCTATACATCTTTTGAGATTACTGACCAATTTTTATGATTCAGGTTCAGATGAACAGCCACAGCAGGAATTGGAAATACACCCTATTAAACCCTGATTGTCACAGTTGGTGATTTTAACAAATGCAATCTGACATTTTAGAAGAATGATATGCAATAAAATTATGTTTTAAACTTGGAAAAATGCTACAGGAACGTATGGAATACTTCAGACTGCTTTTGGAGCATCTTGCATGAATCGAGTATCAGTTTTTGAGTGGCATAAGAAATTCAAGGAAGGCAGGGAGTCTATGAGGCATGGTGAGAGGTCTGGGAGGAGTAAGGAAGTCAATGCACGAGAGTTAATTGGCTAAAGGGTTATGGTCAGGGTTATTATGATGAGGTTTTAAGGGAGTTCAGTAAGAGATTCCTTGGGAAGAGGACTGAACTCCTCAAATCGGCTCAGTGGCATTTCCACCTGGAAAATACACTAGTCCACAACTTCATCCTTGTCACAAACTATTTGACTAAGATGGGCATCAAGACAGTTGCTCACACGCATTATAGTCCAGACCTTGCTCCCTGTGACTTTTGCTTATTTCCTAAGCTTAGAGGCTGTCATTATGAGACAATTGAGATGAAAGAGGCTGGGACGGAGGTAAGTGACACGCTCACACAAGAAGACTTCCATGGGGCCTTTCAGAACTTATTGGAACGGTACAACAAGTGCATTGCAGCCGGAGGAGATTACTTGGAAGTGGACTAGAGTTTCATGTGTGTACTATCAATAAAAGGAAAAAAAATCTGGAAACTTATCGTATGCACCTCGTATCTATCTGCTGGACAGTAAGTTAGATGCTGGTCATTTATCTGTGAGTGGGCTTGTTGGATATTTCGTTCATTTATCTATTAATTTCTCCATAAAGTGATTGGCATCAACTTTTGCATCAGCTGCTGAGTTTTTTAAGACCTGGCAAAATTTAATAATCTCTGCTCTCCTTCCTCTTCTTAAATTCTGCAGTTGCATATAAAATGGAGCCCCCTGTGATTATCTATACCATGTTCAAATAGATTTCCATTGGGGTTAAACAAATTTTCCAGATACTTTAAGATTGCTCAAGTTTCTGTTTTATACATTCGTTTTAGAGTTGACACACATCTCTTAATTTTTTCTGGGCTCACCTGTTCGGAAATTAAGACAGAAATCTGATTTGTTTTCCAAGATTTAAAAGGGGTGAAAGTGTGTTTCTACTGGTAATTTTTTTTCTTCGGTTCTGCTTTCTGTATGAAGCTTAGAACATTTTAACTACCTTCGTTTGTATTAAAGTTAGTGATTTTTTGCAATTTATATATATATATATATATATATATATATATATATATATATATATATATATATATATAATGATACATATTTGATTGAACATTATAAACTTTTTGTTAATCCTTTCGAATTGCTGTATCGATCTTATGATATTCCGAAGGAATTGGTTGATAAACCTCCCATAAATAGTTATTTCCCATGTAGTTTCTGCCCAACTTTGGGCCATCATCAAGGTAGGGTGTATTGCATAAGTGATATAACTTTTATCTGTTTATTACTATATTGTAAGAATGAGCTTTTATATTGGTGTGTTGTGTAGTGTTTATTTTTCGAGTTTGTTTCTATAAATATCGGTATTAATTAAAGACATTTAATTCATTAGCATAGGTTTCAAAAATAAGTCTATTGGGTTTGGGTTGTATATTCCAAATATGTAGTGCCTAAAGAAGCTGTAGTTTCTGCTCACTATTTTGTTGTTCTAATGTTATGTTTTCGGTAAGAATTTTCTGAAAAGGTTATACGCTTGTGTTCGTAAATACACAAGCATAAGCGTATTAACTCATATATCAACGAGTCTCTTTCACTCTATGGTTCTCTCTTACACTCTTGTGTGTGTGTGTGTGTGTGTGTGTGTGTGTGTGTGTGCGTGCGTGTGTCTGTCTGTCTTGTGTGTGCGTGTCTTTCTCTCTCCCTCTATATGTCTGTTTGTGTGCTTGTATGTGCGTGTATGCTTCTCTCTCTCTCTCTCTCTCTCTCTCTCTCTCTCTCTCTCTCTCTCTCTCTCTCTCTTTCTCTTGTGTGTATGTGTGTGTGTGTTTGTGTGTGTGTATGTGTTTGAGTGTATGTGTGTGTTTATTTGTCTGTGTGTGAGCGTGTGTGAGAGAGAGATAGAGAGAGATAGTATGAACGTATGTGTAAGAGAAAGAAAGATGATTCGACCGAAATATATGATTACGAAACCAGACAAATATATATATTTACCCAACGTCTGATCTACGGGAACGATATGACATGTTCAGTTTGCAAATTAAATACAGCTTTTCTTCTTGGGCCTTCTACACCATAACTGGTTATTTGAACAAGGCTAAAGAACCCAGTCAGCTGTACTATTTAACCAAAACTTGTAGAAGAAGGGAGGGATCTCTGCCTTTACCAAGTACATTATGTGAAGTGAAAAGTAGAAATATTCGTCAAGCATTTGAACTCGTGTCGCTATTCCTCAGGCGTAATATAATAGCCGAGTGATTTCGGTTCATGCCTTTGGATTTAAATAGGCTGAGAACCTTTCGGCTCAGCACATGGGTTAGTTAGGTGCAACATTGTCAGGTGGTAACGCGTGCGCGCGCACAGAGCAGACATGTCACTGAGAGATGTCACAATAGCCTGAGATGATGCAACGGGTAACAAAGTGCGGGTGACGTCACGCACCGGAAGCGCGCGTAGGATTCTGGGGATTTCGAAGAAAGTTAGAGAGTTGAGACTAGACACTGAACGAAGATGGTCGACTTTTAGGGCTTGCTGAGGCGAGACAAATTTGCGCGCCATGGGTGCCGCACGAGATGGGGGCCAGATGAAGAAGCCGGCATAAAAAAGATTGTGTCACTCTCCTTATGTTGAAACCTTTAACTCAAAAGTAATAAAAAGGTTTCGTACCGGAACAAAGAAATCGTTACGTGTTTTCGAATTTCGAGATTCCTATGTTTTATATATATATATATATATATATATATATATATATATATATATATATATATATGTTACCAACATTCGATGTCCATTTCGCATATGGCCATATTCGCGTATCTGGCTATGTAACACAGGCTCATTAACCTTTGCGATAAGCACTTCCTGTTAAATAAGTTCATTGAAAGTAAAAGAAAAGAACGTTTGCAGAGTTTAGTGTGCACGCGCAAACACACACACACACACACACACACACACATATATATATATATATATATATATATATATATATATATATATATATAGTGTGAATTAACAGCTAGATGTAGACATAAGACTAAATTTAAACTATAAAAAATTAAAAACATAGAAATAAATAGTGAAACCTGAAAAAAAAAACGTATCCAACATATACACTAAAAAAATTGGTAGCTAATTAAATGGTATCCAAATTAATATAAGCATTAATATTTCTTTTAAAAGTTGATTATCGAACTTAACATGAAAAGAAAATAAACTAAACAAATAAATAAATAAGTTAAATTACCGTAATTATACCTGACAGAAGAAATTTGAAAAATTAAAATAAAACGGATATTCAATAAAATGAGGAGGTAACTCCTTAATCTCGTCCCCCTCCATCCCACGTGTCTATTCTGTTTTAATTAATTATCCATTGGATCTGAAGAAGTCCTGTATAAATTTTTTCTTCATGTTTTTGGTTCACACCAGAAACTGAAAATACAGGATGGAAATAAATTTATAATCCTGAATTAACCGGTCTTTGGTTTTTTTCTTAAAGAAATATAGCTCTGTAATAAATTTCATTGAGCTCTCTACCAGGAAAATTTAAATGTTCAACTCTTGCATAATTTTCTTGTCCTGAGGGAATTACTCCAAACTTTGGTTTAACCTGACCGAATATTACACACACACACACACACACACATATATATATATATATATATATATATATATATATATATATATATATATATATATATATATGAAAATATATCTATATATGAATATTACTAGGAGCACATTTGACATGAACAATTTAACGACTTGTCAACATCATTTTACTCCGAGAGGATGGAATAATCAAACTTTTTCAAACATACGTGCAATGTAATTGTACAGCAAAAGGAACCGAATTCCAATGTCAAAATTTGCATTATATATATATTCGCTCTACAGAAAGCCATATTGAGAGACATAGACACGCTAATGTGTGTTGTTACTGAGTGATATACGCTTTCACACTATCAGCTCTCATTTTGTGGTTGCTAATTTTTCTTTTGCCGACCGGTGGAAAATCATTACGATATTCTAGATAGGAGTGTCCACGCAACAATCAGAACGTGACAGCTATGGTAATGACAGCTTTATGAATATTTCCCTTTGTATAGCATCCACAGTTGGATTGGGGTGTAATCATAGAGTTTAGAGTGGTTCTTTTCGTCAAGGAAATGTTGATTTTCCTGGGATTTCTGTTGTTCCAAATATAATCCTTGTTTTAAATAACACTTTCACGAAAACTTGACCTTTTCATCGGCGTATATAATTACGGATATTGTCAGTATGACAATGAAAATGAATTATCAGAAAAGAACAAATGAAACATTTTTAATCATTTGATACGGATATTTCAGAAACGTTGGCACTGAAAGGTTATTCAACGCACCTATTATCTGGAGCCGTTTATTCCAAGAAAAAATATGTAGGAAAAACAATGAATACTTCGTTTATAAGATTGAAGATTGGAAAAAAATTACGATTAAAAATGAAGTACATGAAAGAAAAACTGGGTTTATAAATGCTCAATTAAATCCATGTATATAAATGTATAAAACACAAAAAACAAAGACAAGATAAAACTATCTGGTGTCTATAATAATAGACCCATGAACTAGGGTCATTTAATAAATAAGGTTAATTTTTCTTTAGCGGTTGGAAAAAAGAAGTGTTTACTGTTGAAATCATTTTAAGGATAATTGATAACGATGAGTTCTTTCATGTTCCAGAAGTGTAACTGCATGTCCTTTTTAACTGATTTTCCAGAACATTTTATTTGCCGGAAAGACAGTGTATTTCTGTACCTTCGTCTGTTATTAAATTCAGACTCATGCCTACCCCTTTTATAAACATCTTTTTTTTTTTTACTCAAACATGCTTCACCATCCGTATTGTATATTCTTCCGTTAATTTCCCATGGTTTTCACTGGCCTAATGAGTAGAGTGTTCAAGGGAAATGAGTTGCACTCTTCCCTACACTTAGGTGTTGTAGCTATTGGAAGGGTAGACTTCCGGTCACCCTCGACTGCGGTCGCCAAATTACTTACTACTAACACACTAGAAATACTATGCCCGTGGTGTAATGGTTATCGTCGTAGGCAGTGGACACGGCGACACGAGTTCAAATCCTGGACGAGGCTGATTACATTTCACATAGCACTAATACTCTTGGGAAAGGTATGAATCCAATTATTCTCCCTCCAGCTATGGGTAAATAGTAGGACAGACTGATTTCTTCAGCCTTGGAGAGGCAACTAGTCTAAGGGGGAAAACACTGAATTCAAACCTGTTAAACTCCGCTTAAAAAATGACCTTGTTTCATATCTTTCCCGAGCGGAGGGGTTGGTAAATATGAAAAATACTATGACAGACCTCTGTTCAAGCTGGGAACATTATGTTTAATTTTCAGTCTTTCTGAATAGCGTCAAAATTAATAATTCTCGGATGTATTTTTTTTTTATTATGAAAAAAATTCAAATAATGCCGTGTTTATATTTAAAGAAAATATATTATGTACATATAGATAAATTAATATAGATAAATAAATAAATAAATATATATATATATATATATATATATATATATATATATATATATATATATATTTAAAAGTTGGTTACGGTAGTCGAGGACGAGCCCATGTCTCACTTTTCAGTGGCTACTACAGGGAAGCGTAGGATAGGGTTTAAACTCCTTTCCTAGATGGCTCATCTTCACCCTTGATACGTACCTTTTAATGGTGAGCATTAAGCAACGAGGTATAAAGTACATTTTTTGAGTCTTTGGTATGACTTGACCTAAAATTTGACCCTGGTCTCCTTGGCCATTGGTGAACACTATACCCATAAGGCTAATGGACTTTTAAAAAAAAAACTATTCTCATTATTTTTTGAATAAAACTCCTGCATACCAACTTATCCATTTCAAAAGCGTAAAAGCCTTCTTACTGGCATAGTGTAATTAAATTAAACATAATCTTCTACGAAATACTATGAAGCAGTTAATCCAATGACCGAAATTGAGAGATTTAGCACCTAATAAATGTATCGTGCGTGGGCCAATAATCCACCTCAACTATCCTGCTGGTGGGACCAAAATACGCTTACTTTATCCCCTGCAGATGAGTAAGAATTCCTTCAAAGAAAATATGTACTGGAACTTATATTATACAGCATTACCTGGTGACAGTTTTTTTTTCTGTTGCTTTGAGGTATGTTGAATAGTCATTACTTACGGATTCACTTTTATACTGAGTGTTTGAAAATGTTACGATCCTATTTATTAGTAAAAAGTTCTAGTTGTAAAGATATACATAAGATAGAAGTATCTGATATAATATAACTGAGAGAAAAAAAACTGTGAAGAAACAACTACAAAAAAATTTAAATTCTAAAAATGAACATATAAAAATCTAAGTTTAATAAAAATGTATATATTATAAAAAATGATGTGTATATGAAATTAATTTTCTTAACTTCTAGCCATAAATTGATCATAGATAGGTTAACTCAATGAATCAAGATCTCTCCAAATTTGTCAAACTTTTGGAAATGCGTAGACGAAGAAAATTTCACTTCAATTTTGCCGCTTCGTGGTTTGGAAGATTTTCAGGGGAAATGCTCAAGTGACACAGGAAACGGTAGGTTTGGTTGGCTGGTTGACTTTTTTCTATATAATGGCACCTATACCATCTTGGGTTGTTTAATGCCAACCCAACAGTTTTTAGAAAAACAACAGTAACATTATCTAACCTACAGCTGGTATTGGTATAATATGGGTCAATATTATTCACAAGGGTATTAGTCTAAAAAATACCGTATTAGAATGATTAAAATTCGAACATAGTTCGAGGTCGCTTTCCAGCACTTTATTAAGCCTGGAGGAATTCCTTCAGTTTAGAACAGGAATGTATATATATATATATATATATATATATATATATATATATATATATATATATATATATATATATATATATATATTATTATTATTATTATTATTACTATTCGGTCCAGTTAAACCGGAGTTGGGAGTAATTTCATCAGGACAAAAATACATTCAACAGTGAACCTTTAAATTTTCCTGGTAAAGAGCTCAATGTAACAGACATTACAAAACAATAATTTCTTTAAGAAAACAAAACAAAACCGGTCACATTAGGATTATAAATTAATTTCCGTCCTGTTATGTGTTTTTGATATAAATTAAAAACAGGAAAAAAATAACAGGACTTCTTCAGATCTGGAGAAGTCCTGTTAATTTTTTTCATATTTTTGATTTATATCAAAAACATATAACAGGATGGAAATAAATTTATAATCCTAATGTGACCTGTTTTGTTTTGTTTTTTTTCTTAAAGAAATATATATATATATATATATATATATATATATATAGAGAGAGAGAGAGAGAGAGAGAGAGAGGAAGAGATTTGGTCCTTGAATATGTGTATGCAGAGACAACCATTTACGAATAATATTTCTGTACACATGTACTCTCTCTCTGTCTCTGTCTGTCTGTCTCTCTCTCTCTCTCTCTCTCTCCGCCCCACACACACAGATACCAAAAAATCATCACACACATATTCAAAGATACCTACACACTCACGGACGCAGATAAACACATACACACTCAGGCACACACACGTACACACACAACTACACACACACGTCCAAACAAAAACACTTTTGTATGCAAATGATGTCTGATTATTTTCTCCTATACAAAATTACCCACTATTCGAAAACCAGAAAATGAACTGACATTTCTGATTCCATCTATTCCTATGAATCTACAGTTAAATCAGTTATTTTTTTTTTTTACTGGAAAATGCATACCAACCCTCTTATAATATGTTGGAACAAATCCACACTCAGAGTCTGTTCGTCTGCCTTTGGCGGCCGCCTACAGTATCGCTGAGTAGATGGAGTCCATCATTCAAAATAGCGGCGTTTATGGCATACTCACCTTTTCACTTACTTGAAAGTCCTTAATGAAATCTATAGCATTCTACTAGACTTTGATAATCGAAGATGTTACCTGAGGGTATATTTTGTTGCAAAGTTTATCAGCAGTGAGACTGGCATTCAACTCGAATATAAATAACATATGAATGGATGTACACTCTAATGAAAAATACGACTGAATCGCTGGAAGCTTTTCAAAACGATTTCTGATTTTCTTTTCTGATTATTCGATACTCGAATAAACTTTTAAAATCAATGAGAATCAACGTAAACGCTAATTAAAGAGCGCAACGCAGATTGAGTCAGTGATGTGAACCGTGCTTAGCGTAACGATCATCGTCGAAGAAAATTAAATCGACGGCCAGGGTCGTAACACAAGAAAAGTTTCGGTTTATTTCTCTAGTGTGAAAATCTAGCATTCATTTTTTTTTCAAGATTGCTTTTTGTTTAAATATTTTTTGATCATATAATATTGAAAGAATATATTATCACAGGAAAGCAAATTCGTTCAGTTCAAAAAAATTAAGTGATATTTTAATAAGATGACACCTTGAAGGAAAATAATGTAAGATCTTCGCTCAAAAGAAATAAACCGAACATTTTTGAGTAGGATGTTGATTAAATCTCAACCAACTAAATTATTTTATCGCTATTTAAAAGACTGGGGTTGGCTCAAAATTAGATTTAAAAAATAAATGATGTTCTATGGTTCTTAGTGGTTAAAATCTATTTTATCCGTGAAGGTGGGCAAAGATTTTCTAAATCATTTTGTGATTTGATCCTACAAGTTAATATTGAGGTTTTCAAGATAACTTTTAACACTAGAGGGAAAACACCGATTGGTCAATAAAACCAAAAATTCAAATACAAAAATGAACGCTTCTTGAGCCTATTTCTCTTCATAAAAAATAACATTTTTTTACTCTGAAAATCAATTGATTACCAATAGATTTCTTTCTATGGATTGAAGTCGAAATTTATGGGGATTTGAATACTTTAAAACTTTTCCAGGAGCCGCATGTTAAAGGTCAAGGAACCGAATTCGGCTTGATAACCGCTCTGGTATAGGTAACTAAAGAAAAATATCTGCACACACTTCTTTTAATTAATGATAGCATTTTTGTACAAGAACCCGGTGATTATAAATCTTGCAATTCATAATGTAAGAAACATATTAAATTTGTTTAACTCCGAGGTAGAAAATAACTTTTCCCAATTGGTAATGCCTAAACAAATGAGAAATGCATATGTTCCTTTTTAAACTTTACGATGAATATTTTCTGGAACAACCCATGTTGATAAAGTGCTGAGTAACTAAGAGAGATTTATGTTTAATTCTTGTACTTTACTTAAAGTTCCTATATTTAGATCATAGGAACTAAAAACGTCGAAAGGTGCCTGCTTTTAAACAGAAAAAAGGTTAATATATAGATTGCTTTATTCAAATGGCGAAAGCAAAGATTGAAGGGTTGGTTGGTTGGTTGGTTGGTTGGCTAGGTTTTATGGTATAACCACCTTTGTAGATAATTTAATGTAAACCATATTTATAAAAATAAACAGTCCCTCTACAATTATTTAAGATTAGCATAAATACACCGTTTACTTGTCAAAAACATTTCTATTTCAAGCTATTTACTTTAGTAAAAAATAGTTCTAATTAATAAGATACAGTTTAGTAAAATCATAGTTTTCGTTTACACAGAGTTACATATCAAAACAGTTCCATTTTCAATAATTCAGTTTAGCATAAGTACGCAGTTTAAATTTAAAAAACAGTTCTCTTTCACGCAATTCTATTAAGTGTAAGTACGCAGTTTAGTTCTGTTTGACCCATAGATAAGACCCTATCAGTTGCTACCACTCCGGCCCTTAGTGAAACTGCGAGCGATGGCAATGAAAGGGTACCTCTCATCCCCAAAGCTCCAGCGTTACTGAAAACTCATCATGAGATTGATTGATGTCCTATCAAGGACACTCTTTGTGGTGGGGTCTCACATCTCTGTAGAGATGCAGTTGGTGTATTTTATAGCCTCAGCTTTCCTTAACTATTGTTTCTGCGTTATTTTTTGACGAAATTTGATTCTTGTTTAATTGTAATCAAAACTATATGTTCTATTTGTCATTGCCTTTTTTAACTGAACATTTCCATAAATCTATAATCATTTATTTGAACAGACATTTAAAGTAATGACATGAATGTGTTCATTTATATGTGCTAATCATTTCATATGCATGAATGTAAATATACGTGTTACAATATATGAATGTCTTTCTCTCTCAAACTATATATATATATATATATATATATATATATATATATATATATATATATATATATATATATGTTAGTGTGTGCATTTGCATATCTGTATGTGTATGTGCGTGTGTGTGCAATATAAAGTTGTCACTTTTATTGATATTTTTTTTTTATATTCTTGTATCCTCATAATAAACGTGTGCACATCTAGGCATAATGAAAAGTATATATATACATATATATATATATTCGTGTGTGCATGTGTGTATGTGTGTGTGCACGTGTGTGTGTGTGTGTGTGTGTGTGCACGCGTGTGTGTGTGTTATGTATATTTTCATATAAACACATACCTTTTTCAAGTATCTTTAATACGTTTCAGGCTTTTTTGTCTTTCCTTGTCATTTCCATCTGCCTATGTCGTTCATAAATTCGTTTCATTTATCTTCTTTCTTATTTTATTACTTCGCTCATATCCCCCCGCCTTTTTTCTTTTTACTCATGCTGCTTTTTGACATTTCTTTAAATGCATATCCCAAACTTGTAAGCTTTTATTTTCAAATCTTCTTTTCTTTACATTATCATTTTTGGGTGGTCTTATTCATTACATACACAAAATGCTCAAACAGATCTATTTGACCAATTGACTGAAATCTAACAATAACTAGATTACCAAGATAGATGGGGATAATGTTAATCCTATTTACCAACCTCTCCGCTCGAGCAGGATGTGACACAAGGTCAATTTTTAAGCGAAGTTTAACAGGTTTGAATTAAGAGTTTTCTTTCTCCTAGACTAGTTTCCTCACCAAAGCTGAAGAACCTAGTCTGCCCTACTATTTACCCATAGCTGGAGGGAGAATAATTGGATTCATACCTTTCCCAAAGGTATTAGTGCTACGTGAAATGCAGTCAGTCAGGTCCAGGATTTGAACTCGTGTCGCCGTGTCCATTTCCTAGAATGGTAACCATTACACCACGGGCACCTCCTAATGAGGATAATGTTAATAGAGGGTTAGAATTCACTCTCCAAAGCACTGGAACTGAAGCCTCACAACCACATATTTTAGTGTCATATACGGAACATGCTTCAAAACGGAAAACAAGGGAAATATAAGATAATACTAATTATAAGAAATTTATTAATTGATTAGATCAATAATGAATTATACCTTTAAAAATTAGAATTTATACATGGGTTAAACCGAATAATTAGTCTAGTGGGTAGAGTGTTCGCCAATGGTCCGGAACACCAGGGTTCAATCCTAGGTTGCGTCATACCAAAGACTTTAAAAATGATACTTGATTCCTCTTTGCTTAATGCTCAGCAATATAAGGTATGTATCAAGGGTAAAGTGAAGCAATCCTGGGAAAGAAGTAGCACCCCCTCCTACACCTCAGTGTAGTAGCTATTGAAAAGGGAGCCTTCGTGTCACACTCGACTACGGTCGCAAACTTTACTTACTTATTAATAGTACGAATATTGTTCTTCATCAAAGAGTGGCCAATTGGAATAATTATTAGTTTGGCGATGATCTGAGAAAACACGTTTCAATCTCAGGTCAAGTCATACCAAAATTCATAGAATGATACTTGATGCCTCTTTGCTTAACACTCAGCATTGTAAGGTACACATCAAAGTTACATGGAGACATCCAAGGAAGAGCATAAGGTTTACTCTTACACCTCAGTGTGTAAGCTATTTAAAAGGTTCATTTTCGATTAAAGGGTGTTAATGAATTATATTCAGAGTGGCTAAGTATTGTTGACTGTCTTTAGTTCTGTATTTACTCTCGAAGTGATACTCGGTAATCCTAATTTTTAAGGTTTGATTTAGTTTGGATTATTTTTTTAATCTTTGTGCATTATTCAAAGCCAAGCCGTATTTATTGAAAAAGAAAATAATTATTTAACCCATACGATGTATATTAGCGGGTTCATACCTTTTTTCAAAGTCATAGGTGCAAAAATAAAGGTTATAGTGTGATTAGAATTCGAAATCTCTTCAGACAATATCACTATCCCGCATATTAACCCGTAAGCCAAGGGACCTCCTCATTTTATTGATAAACATCCGAACGCACGTCATTGCATATATATATATATATATATATATATATATATATATATATATATATATATATATGTGGGAGTGTATAGATGTGTGTGTATTTGTGTTAGCTTTTGTATACACATATGTACTATCTATGTATATGTCTATTTACCTACCTATCTGTCTCTCTCTCTCTCTCTCTCTCTATATATATATATATATATATATATATATATATATATATATATAATTTTACATACGCATACAAAGTCTCTTACTGAAAAAGTGCTTGTACTGAGCTTATATACACGAATCAATTGTCAATTAAATAGCTGAACATGTTTTCTGTAATTGGAATGTTTTTCTCTTCACTTTACTATTATTAATTTAGTGATCGCTAGGCGCAGGAAACCTGTCTTATCTGTCCTAGACAAATGATCGCGAACTCTGCATTAAAGAAAGCAATATGACATTTAATTATGATCATGTTATCGTCATATGATCATTTGTCTTTTTATACTCTCGCAGGTGAATCCTTGCTCGTGTTTCTCGTTACAAAAGGAAAATAATATAGTTATCTTATTACAAGTCTATCGTAAGTAAACCTGATACATTTCAAAATAATTTCTCTCGTGTTTAAGATCTTTACATTTTTCAGTGGCCAGATGCGAGTGTAGCGTAACAGTTGTCGGAAAAGGAAATTGTCCCGGTGATAGCAGATCAAATCTCGGACTAGTCAGCGTATTTTCACATTTTTTTAATGCCCTTGGAACAAGCAATATATTTATCATTTCATCACATTATGAAAATATATTAGAGCAAACAAATTAAGACAAATGGTATTTGACAAAGAAAATATTGCATCCAAATCAAATTCGCTTAAAAATTGTCATTGAGTGAAATCTTGGCCATATCCGGGCAAAAGTAGGTTCCCGTCGCTTTTAAAAAAACGTTGACTGAAAATATTGTACTCAATCTGAAATAGAATCCATGAAGCCATAAATTTTGGCTATAAAATGAAAAAGATTTTCCATTTCATTTGTTCTTGATTTATTTTTCATGGATTAAAAATAATGAAAAATAAACGTTTTCTTATAATGTAAAGTTCATGCTTTTCTAGCAGATCTCCATACACAGGAAGTGTTCATCCAGAGAGTATCAGTGCATAATATCTCCTAGTCTCTTCGGCATTCTGTCTATTGGGTCAACAAGTCCTTAAACCGTTTAGACAATGGGAGAATATGTTTCCTGCTGGGATGGGTCAATGTGACATTATTGTTTAAATTTTGAAAAAAAAAATTCGTACAAAAACAAAACAAAATTACAACACAAAAACACACGTCTATATACACAATTAAAAGCCTATTTGGTCAGATAGAATAATATTTAAAATTTAAAATTCACACCGTATAGGCGTTAGTACAGGTCCGCGCATCGGCGGTATGAATTTAAGCCACAATAGCCATAACTTGTCAGCCGCAATCATATGCATATGTATCAGAAAGATATTTTAAATATCACTATATCATTGCAACGCCCGTTTAAATAATATATATCCTTGTGAGTACTTTCTCTGGAGAAATATAAAGGATCAAGCCTGAAATCGCTGGCTGACACAACTGAAACTTGTTTTTCATTGAATCAGTTTTAAGAATTGTAGAACCTGTGAAGGGAAGCATTTGGACGATATTATGTTTAAAACTAAGAGAGGACAAAAGCAAAACTATATGACAATAATCGTTCTTACTAATATTTTAATATATTTGGTTGAATATATGTTGACGTTTTGTTTACGTTCCGAAATCATGTGATAATTTCCAAACACACAGAAACACACACACACACACACACACACACACACACACACACACACACACATATATATATATATATATATATGTGTGTGTGTGTGTGTGTGTGTTTGTTTGTTTTAGGTGCAAAGGAAGAATAAAAATGAATTTTAAAATAGGTAGGTCCAAGAAGAGTTTTGTATTGTTTTCAATTAGTTTTAACAAAATAAATAAACTCAAAAAATGCAAATCTCTTTGTGGACCTACCTATTTTAATATATGTATATATATATATATATATATATATATATATATATATATAGAGAGAGAGAGAGAGAGAGAGAGAGAAAGAAAGAAAGAAAGAAAGAAAGAAAGAAAGAGAAAAGGTTAGATAAAGAGAGTGGACACAAATTATATTAGTGGAATAAAAGCAGAGATGTATTAAGTAAATGAAAAAGCCAAAAAATCAACATTATACCCAGACGAAGTCAACCCGGTAATATACTGGAACAAATTAAATACCTTTTCTACTACAACGTATTTAAACGCTCAATACTCATTGTTAAAATTTATACTAACACACATAAATTCTACGTAAACCAAACGAATAGACCAAATATTTACATGCCCATATTTACAGTTTCCCCGAAACACCATTCGAACCCGTTACATTTACACTGGCCAAACAACTCTCACCATACACGTGGTCTTACATAAAGCTCTGTGAGCAGTGAGATCCAGAACCGTATCACAAAGTCCCAGAGAAAGAAAACATAAATTCGCCCTTGTTTAGATCCGAAAAGATTCGCTCCAAAAACAGTAAAATCTTTAATAAAAATGACAATAAAATCTTCTAAAAGTTCTTTAAGTCATTAAGTATTAAAAATGAATAACAAAACATTAATCAAACAAGATCAAGCATAGGTGTTAAAAAGTAACATAACACCCCAATAACCTTCATCAAAAATAAGACCTAATGAATATCGGAACCTAACTTAAAATTAAAAAAATAGCAACAGAAATCCATTCCACCGAAGATAATCGATCTATATGATATAGTAATAAGATAGTAAGTAAAGTTTGCGACCATTGTCGAGGTCGACCTGAAGACTCCCTTTTCAATAGCTACTACACCGAGGTGTAGGAGAGGACGGCACTCCTTTCCATTGATTTCTCCACTTTACCCTTGATCCTTACTTTATACTGATGAGTGTTAAGCAAGGTGGCATCAAGTACCATTTTTGATTCTTTGGATATGACTTTGCCTGGGATTGAACCACGGTCTCCCGGACCACAGGCAAACACTCTTACCATTATGGCAATCACTAACTGGACATTACTATAAAGAAATTAGCAATGAAACTATGGAAAACCCAAGAGATATATAAAGAGAAAGTTTCGAAGTCTTTCATAGATTTTATCAAAATAGCTTGCTGCAAAAATACACAATTTAAACTCTCTCTCTCTCTCTCTCTCCCTCTCTCTCTCTCACACACACACACACACACATACACACATATATAAATAACACACATCTGTTTTCTAGCCTACTTTCAAAAAGTAAAAATTGCATCTCAGCAGATGGATAAGGCTCCTCCGTCCAACTAGTGTACTTGGTATGACACTATACTGTATCTGACGTTGAGAATTCTGTCCTCGATCATTGGGGAAAGTTGAGTACACATTTATTGCTATTATCGAAAGATTCACTCTGACTCGGAGTGAAAGTATCTGTTATGGTCTACATTATGATTCAAGTAAAACTGTTTTATCATTGACTATACTTGAAACCATTTCTTTTGACAAATAGAACGATTAGTGTTAGATAGCAATACCTGAAACCTTTTTAACGGTGTGCTAACAAATGAGCCCGAACTCGTTTAAAAATTGGTACCTATGTACTAATCATTTACAAATCCTATTTAATATATATATCGATAAACTAGGGAATTGCCCGTGGTGTAATGGTTATCATCGTAGGAAATGAACACGCCGACACGAGTTCAAATCCTGGACGAGACTGATTGCATTTCACATAGCACTAATACCCTTGGGAAAGGTATGAATCCAATTATTCTCCCTCTAGATATGGGTAAATAGTTGGGCAGACTAGGTTCTTCAGCCATGGCGAGTCAACTAGACTAGGAGAAGGATAACTCTGAATCCAAACCTGTTAAACTCCGCATAAAATTGACCTAGTGTCATATCCTGCCCGAGCGAAGGGGTTGGATAAATATGATAAACAAGATTTGGGATTAAATAACCTAACCTGAAGAAACCAGCCATTAAAAGTACACTTATCTTGGGTAGATAACACATGAATTTTTGACTTTCTCCAAAGCATTAACCGAAATGAAACCAGCTCAATCAGCTGAGGCTGTATAATACACAGACCATATATCTGCAGAGGAGTAATACGCGAGTGTCCTGTTTATGACACAAAACCAACTGAAGGTGAGGCTCCAGACTTAAAATTTAGAGGAATGTGGAGTACCCTTTCATTGCCGTTGCTCCCTGGTCTACTCTGACCTTGTGTAGTAGTACCAGATTGAGTCTTGTTCACGGGTCAAATAGAACTGTTTGACTGTAAGAAAAAAAATATCTTATACTGAAACAAATTGTTAGAAATAGTATCGTTTGATCATTTAACAGTGTGTAAACAAATTGCTGGTTTTTAATTAAATTGTTAGTAATTCATAAAAATACTTGAAACTTTAAATTTGTGCCAAAATTATATTATTGGTATTATATAACAATACATCGAACCGTTTGACTTTGTGCAAATGGATAGTTTTGAATAAAATATTTATTATCAAATAGCAATACTTATAACCGCTAAATCTTGAGCAAATAAATGACAAATAACGAATCGAATTGTTAGTGTTAGATAATGATTGCAAACTTTTAAGTGCAAAAACAATAACAATACCAGTGTGTGAATAAATTACTTCAAACTTTTTAAAAAATTAGAATACCCACAAATGATTAGTGGAAACAAAATGACTGATGTAAAATTCTGACTTTTATATAGCAATACTTGAAACCAGTTAACTGTATGCAAATAAAATAAAATGAGTTCAGACTCGTTTAAGAATGTTATCAACAAAATGTGTTTATTAATTATACATATATATATATATATATATATACCATACAATAACCTGGAAAGGTTTACGTACCATAAAAAAAACTACCAAACCACACCACACTGAAGTTAAATGCAAATAGCTCTGTACACATTATTCATATGTATTTTTGATATTTCCAGTGTGTGTGTGTGTGTCTGTCTGTCTGTCTGCCTTAACGTGTGTGTCGATCTGCGCGCGCACGTGCGCGCGCGTGCGTGCGTGTGTGTGTCCATCGTCTCCAGCACAGACAGGATGGCTTATTTTAAAGTAAAATGTTTTTTCGTTTCATTTCGTAGTCTTCTTTCTTTTGATTTTTTGCCTGAACCAAGTTTACTATTTTTCTATAGTAGGTGCGTGTGTATGTGTGTGTGTGTGTGTGTGTGTCTACGTGTGTGTATGTGTGCGTGTGCGCGTGCGCGTGTGCGAGTGTGTGTGTGTGTGTGTGTGTCTTTGTGTGTGTGTCTCTGTGTAAGTGAGCGCGTGTGCTTCGGCTCGAACTCTTGCGTTTATATGTGTGGCATATATTCTTAAACCCAATCAAAGCCAGAATGTGGCACAAGGCCAATTTTTCAACGGATTGTTGCTAGTTTGAATACGGTCTTTTCTTTTAATTATACTGGTTATATAACGAAGGCTAAATAACCCAGTTCGCCAGTTAATTCTTTTTTTTTAATATCTGGTGTGTGTAAAACGAAAATGAGACTTAGATTGTTGAATCGAATGTCGGAAATAATATTAATGAAATTATTCGTGCACAAAAAAAAAAAAAATATTTACGTCATTAAGGCGGCAGGGGATTAAAGAAAAATGAAAAAATATCATTAGATTTTATTCTGGCGCACTTGGAACAGTTTTTGTATCAGTTCAAAAAATCTACTTTTTATAAGACTGACTACATGGAACAATAGCAGAGGAGACTTCAAATCTAGTTGAAACGGATTACTGTTTAGTTTATTTTTGCTCTTTATACTTCACCCCTATTAAGCTGTCAGTGGAATGCTTAGTAATAGGGAATATATAATATGATTTCACACGCACCTATATCTATATTAGCATTAGTATATATGTTAAAAATGAATTTGGGGTGTCTTCGTGGGGTTATCCTTAAAGAGATGGACTGTGGAGTCGTAGGAAGGGAGTTCGTACTCCAGTCACGCAATTACATTCACTTTCGGGCAAATACCCTTTGGGTAAGTTATGAACCCCTTTATCTTCCCAGCTATAGGTTAAATAGTACCACTGCTGTTCTTATTGGAGAAAAGCTTCGGCATTAAATACCCTACAAAGATTGATATGCCATTAAACTAAGAAACCAAACCAAAAAATTAATTTACATGCAAAAACTTAATTCTCATATATTTAACAAATGCCTGTAGCCAGTAATACAGAGAAAGATTAAAACAAAAAAAATCCCCAATAGTTTATATATATATTATTTATATATATATATTATTTATATATATATTGTTCCACTGAGCAAACAGTATATAGAGGGGGTTCAAAACAGGGAAAGATTTACTTGGGTGAAGATAAGATGGCCATACTGACTTACGGCAACCTGGCTTGGCTAGATACATCGTCTTTACAGACCAGACTCCAAAAGAGATCGGGAATTGTTTTTTTTTTTTTTTATATCACATGACTTCCCTTATACAGTCATGTTTCTTAATATTCAATAACTGTGAGGGATTTTTTCATTTAAGATAGATTAAATCAAATAATTCTAAGTAAGTCTAACTCTGACTAAAGAATAGACTACAATTGATAGGTTATCGAGTATTTGGAAAGTCGATTTCCGATAAAATAAAACGGTAGTTCTTTTAAACTGTAACTGGATCAGTTCAATTGCATGACAACATCACTTTAGCTTTAAGAAAACACATATTGAAATAAGCTTGAAGGGAAAAAAGCAGGGATATTACGAGATTCTCTGAAGAATCCCGGATGCAGCAACATTCAAAATGTAGTTGTACTGCCATATACCTCCCATCACATAAAGCATTCTATTAAGACAAACAAGCCATGCGGTGTACTGCTGAAAGAGTAAGGATATACTCTTTAGTAACGTTCTTCAGAGGACTTCTATTTATGAACACACCGTTGTTGGCCAAGCAGAAAAAACTGTTATTCATTAGCTATGGACGGACACTAGATGCCGGCTACTGGACTTACCAAGAACTATTGTCGTTCTACAAATTTATTGATAAATGATATCCGTCTTATATGAGAAGTTTGGTGCAGGTATTTGCTCCAAAACTACTCAATGGAAAAAATGTGACAAAAGTCGAACTTCTTTTTTCAGTGGTTTCAGTTTTTAGTTTTCCTTCTTGACAACTGGACAAATTTGTAGAAAACTATCTGTCCTACTATTTCCCTATACTTGGGAGTTGAACATATGAAGCCATTAGGGTGATGAAAGAAAATTGAAAGAGTCGCCCATATATATATATATATATATATATTTCGAGAGAGAGAGAGAGAGAGAGAGAGAGAGAGAGAGAGAAGAGCTTGTTCTGTAGTGATCATTGTCGCCGGAAATGGACACGGTGACATGAGTTCAATTTATGGACAAGTCAGTGTGCATTTTATGTAATACTAATACAATTAAGTAACTTATAAATCTAAATATTCTCCCTCCAGCTATGAGTAAATAGTTGGGCCGACTGTGCGGTAATGTTTTCTAATAGCTGCTGTTGTAAGTGTGTGTTCATGTGTGTGTGTGTGTGTGTGTGTGTGTGTGTGTGTGTGCTGTTTCAGTTATTAGTAAATGTACAGATGAGAATACTGATGTACACAGTGCAACATTTAACTTTTCAAAAATCGATGTCCTATAGAGCAACTGTTCCTTTAAGAAAATAATCCCAATTCTATTATCCGTGTTTTGAAGATCGCATATTGTTTTCTCCTCTTTTATGAATTCGTACAGGTTACCAAATTCCCCTTTCGAATTAAGAAGAGAATCTTAGTCGATATAAATACAGAGGGCATAAAATATTCATTTCTAAATCGACTTCGTATCAATTTAGCATCTTTCTTATAGTAATATGAGTCATGATAGAGGAATGCATTATTCGTAAGACTTCAGGCGACAAGAGGCAGCGAATAATACCGGAGAGAATTGCCAGTGGACGAAAAGGAAGCCACTTCTATTCAAACTTTGATGATGGAGATAGATTTTTAATGCTTCGTGAAATAGGCAACGATGAAATCAGAAGATAATATCGAGGCCAAATTCTTAAATTTCTTCTGCTTGAAAACATCTTAGAAACTTATTTATGATGCGATTTTGGATTATCAATTGGCAACATGAATTGTTCTTTGTTTCATGTTTTCCTTAAAGTTTTCTTTCTGAAAATGTATCTTCGTTTCCCTTACACTTTCATATACTATCTTGATTCTTTTGTATTTATTGCTACATCTACTTTTTTATTGTCTGTGTTATATGTTTCTATTATTACGATCTATACATATAATAATGTTTCTAAGTGTTTTATTTTTATGTAAACAGTTTGATTCAATTAATACATCTTAAACATAATTTTTTTAATTTAAAATAACTTGCCTCTTTCTGTTTTTTTTCTATCATTCATTTTTCAAACATGCATTACATTTACAGATTTTTTGTTTTTGTTTCCCACTGGTTGTCTCGTTGTATTTTTTGAGGTAAAAAATGCCCTCTGTTCTCTTACTACTCTTCTAAGTAGTACTGAGGACTAAATGACATCAATATTTGCATGGTTCCTGTTTCTTGTGCATGGTTACAAAATATCCTTGCCCAATCGGCTTTGGCTGTAGAATACACCAAATACACCTCTGTTGACGGATAAGACACCACCATCGAGTGTTCTGCATATGACACTAAACAATTTGATGGTGAGGTTCCAGTAATGCTGGAGCTTTGGGGAATATAGTGTATTCCTTCATTGCCATCGCTCCCAGGTCCACACTGACCAGGAGTGGTAGCAACTGATAGGACCCTATCTATTGGTTAAATAGAATTAACTCCCTACATATGTTAAGCTGAATTGTTTGAAATAGGACCGTTTTTGACATTGAAACTTTACTACGCTGAACTGAATTGTGCGAAATAGAAATGTTTAGATATTTAACTGATTGTAAACAAAACCTATGCTTGTACTAAACTAAATTATTTGGATTAGAATTGTTTGACTAAACTGAATAGCTTGAAATAGGAATATTTTTGACTGCTAACCTGTATTTATGCTAACCTGAATTGCTTGAAACAGAACAGTTTATTTGTATAAAAATGGATTTGGCATTAAATAACCTACAACGGTTGATATGCCATAAACAAACAAACTAACAGAGTCTCTAATTGTTATTTTTTAACTATTTTTCTTTCATGTAAACAATATGTTTATTTTTTATTTTCATTTTTAATGAAATTCACTGCTACCACTGTCACCATCATGTTCCCGAAGTATTCAAGTCTTACAGCAGAACAGCCAGAAATTTTCGATAAGCTAATCATAAAAGAATATTCAGCAGCATTCTACAGGTTCTTCGAACAACAACATTTATATTTAAATCGAAAGTTTTCTTCTTAGTCTTCCTCCTCCTCTCCTTTTTTTTCTCCTTGAAGAGTTGCTCTTCCAATATTTGGATGTCCACTCTACACCACAATTTACACACATACGGTGAAAAATGAATTTATGCTTTTCTAAATTACATTATATATATATATATATATATATATATATATATATATATATATATATTGGATGGAGTCTTAGTGTTGTCGAAGCTAACCTGTAGGACTACGATATAGCAATACAAGTTTTTGAACTCCAGTCACCTTATTACGATTACTTTTTGAATTAATTGCCTGGGGAAATTCATAAACCAATATGAATTAAATAGCACAACCACAGTCCTTCAACCAGTTCATTTTTGGCATTTAATAAATAAGGATTATATGCAATCAAAAATAAAGAAATCAAACCTCACACACACACTCACACACACACACACACTCAAACTCACACACACATGCACACTTTAATTTGGTTGATTACTCTTATTGCGTCCGATCGGCTGGGATTGTTGATTATACCAACTACGTCTCGGCAAAAGAGTTAGAACACCCGAAAAAGTAGCAAGAACACTAAAAACCCTAATAGAGAGGTTACACTCCTGAGGCTAATGGGAATGTGAAATACTCCTTCAAAACCATTTTTTTCATATTCACTCTGAACCGGAGGGAGGCTACTTACAAGGGCCAGATATATGAGTTAATATATATATATATATATATATATATATATATATATATATATATATATATAGTATCTTTAAGTAAACTAAAAACCATTTAACTGTGCGTAAACTAATGATTATCATAAGATTTTATCTGTTGCTATAGTTGAAAGCATGGAACTGTAGATCATTGGATTGAGGGCAAATAGAATTACTAATGTTAGATAGTCATCATCATCATGATGCACGGATATCTCTGACCCTCTCTCATCACTCCTCCCTATCGTTCATCGCCCTAGGCAGGTCTTCAGGACAACACCCTGTATCATCACATAGCTGCTGAATGTATGTCCGTGCTGGTCGTCCTGCTTTTGCACGGCCATGTGTGGGGGTCCATAATAGTACATCTCTTATGAGTTCGTCCCTGCTTCTCCAGCAGTGGTAATAACTGAAAAAAATTAACCGTGTCGAAACACATGAGTAATATTAAATAGAATAATTAGTGTTAGATAGCAATGCTTGAAGCTATTATCTGTGACAAATAAATGATCAATATTAAACCAAATTTATTGTAAGATTGTCGTACTTGAAACTATTTACTTGTGTGCAAAAAAATAAGCACCGACTCCTTTAAAAATAGAGTTTTACCTAACCCATTCCATTTCAAATTATATATATATATATATATATATATATATATATATATATAGGGTGTAAAGAGTGAAAGAAAGAATGAGAGAAGTAGACAGATAGACAGATACAGAGAGAGACATATGGAGCCAGAGAAAGATATATAGAGAGACTGAGACACAGGAAGATAGAGAAGACAAAAACATAGATAGATAGATAGATAGATAGATAGATGATGGAAAAGAGAGAGACAGAAACAGATAGATATTAAAATAGAAACGCAGCAACACCATTGTGTTTGAAGCCAATTAACGAAAAAGCGTTTAATTGCCTGAATATCTGAAACAAACCATTCTTAATCAACAATTA
>OY757912.1:35298677-35401177 GCA_963585895.1 Sepioteuthis lessoniana | reverse complement strand
GTTATTGTCATTCTATCGTCTATCGTGTTGTCGGTTACGAATCTGATGGCTGTAATCAGTCCTCATTCGTATTCTTCTATGTAGTCTTTGAGCTGTTGTACCGATGCGTCAGTGCTGTTTCTGATGCTGAGAAGACCTTGTGTAATATTGTGATTGGACATTTTAAACATGGGTGGTAGAGTGTCACTACACCAGACCCAGAGGTTGTTCATTATCTGCACGCCTGACGCAGATGTGACCAAAAAGACCTATGATGGCTATTCATTAACAACGGGTCACAAAAAAAAAAGTTGTAACCCTAAGTTTCAACTTAGTTAAAGTCGGTTATCCTCCTATTTTATATTTCACTTCCGGGTCTAAATCCCTAAAATAGTTTCTGGTTTTCCTATATAACCTTTATAGTTTATGTCTATAATCCTATTTTGATATTATTTCGTAAGAGGCTGATTATTTATCTAGATAAAAAAAACGCCTGATGAGTTCAGTGAAATTAAGGTGGAACGTTGAGTAATACTGATTTTTGCGCGTTAAATTTAAACAAATCTTACATATTTCACTATAGTTTACCTGGAAATAATTTAGCCGATTAGAAAGATTCTTCATTTAAAAAATTACAAATAGTTCACCACAACATTTCACAAATATTCGAAAAAAATCAATGTTGTCTTTTTTTTTCTTTTAAAGGGGTATCTTAATAACCGTATCTCCTAGGAAATTTCAGACATCCTCCATATTTACAGCCTTATACTTCGTATTCTGCTAACTAACTACTAAATAAAAGATTTTTTTTTGTATCTTTCCTAAAAGTTACGCGTCATCTTAGTTTCAAGAAAGTTCCCTATTTTTGCTTTTTCCATTAGATTAGAAAGGTCGTTCCTTCATTTGTTGAATTACTGTTTTTTTGCACGCTAAATTTAAACAAATCTTACATATTTCACAAAAGTTTAGCTGGAAATAATTTAGCTTATTAGAAAGATTCTTCATTTTAAAAAAATTACAAATTGTTCACCACAAGATTTCACAAATGTTCTAAAAAGATCAATGTTGTGTTTTTTTTTGTTTTTTTTTTTTTGGTATTTTTTAAAGAGGTATCTTAATAACCTTAGCTCCAAAGAAAACTTCAGGTATGCTTCATATTTACGGCCTTATCCTATTATTATTATTATTATTATTATTATGATTATTTACTCTTTTAGACTTTTTCACATCAGTGTTAGCTAATAGTTTTTCATTGGAGTTTGAGTGATAGCAAATCTCCTCAAGTTTCCAGGACTCTCTCAGGATTCTGGCCGTTCTTAGTAATGCTGTCGTTTGGATAGTCTCTACCCGTCCGCCAACTTCCAAGTCCTCCAGGCCTT
Source organism: Sepioteuthis lessoniana (assembly GCA_963585895.1). Lineage (NCBI taxonomy): Eukaryota > Metazoa > Mollusca > Cephalopoda > Myopsida > Loliginidae > Sepioteuthis > Sepioteuthis lessoniana. The sequence continues at coordinate 35,399,819 of OY757912.1, read as the reverse complement.
TTAATAATCCTTTAGTTATTGTGCCTAACGCACCAATCACAATTGGCACAATCGTTACTTTCATGTTCCACAGCGTTTTCACTTCTCTAGCAAGGTCGAGGTACTTATCCTTCTTTTCACTTTCCTTCAGATTTATTCAGTGGTCCGCCCGGACAGCAAAATCGGCAATTTTGCAGGTTAACGATAGGCCGATGCTAATATGTTGTTGTCCAGATCGATTAATGGAGAAATGATATGAAAACCATAGGGAGATAAAGAGATGAATTGTATTATATTAACCCCGGTTATGTTTAACATGAACAAGAGTAGCTTCCTTCTAGGAGGCATACGAAGCGTGAAATTAATTTGAGAGTGGATATTATTTACAAATATGTCACCACTGTCACTCTGTGTAGATTAACTCTTTAAAATGAACGTCTTTGTTACTACAATGGTCCTTCTCTCACAATCGTTCATAGAGTCAACCGGGTTTCCATCCTAGCTACGGGAAGCTAATGTCTATCCATACTGATGAGTTCTGACAGAACGAAACAGATCTGTCTGTGGATGACTATATATATATATATATATATATATATATATATATATATATATATATATACTGATCTGTTGTAGGCTAATTCGTATTTGTTGGTTTGTCAAATGTTCATCTATAATGTGTAAATTAACTTTCAGTGAAGAACTGCTGAATCATTGAACTTAATGTTGTAATGCGAATATCTATTTCTGTTATTGCAGTATTTCCCTAATTATTATACTTTCTACTATGATATTGGTCTGAATAGTTCATGGGGTGAAAATGTCATATGATAACGTCATAGCTGCTGTTGATGATAGCTTTTACCAGTGGGATTAAAACACTGCAACATCGATGGGAGTTATTTTCAGACTTCATGTAGGACTTTATGGAAAAATAAATCTCATTTTTTCATATTCCATATATAATAATTGTGTAATGGTCAGCCAATGAACTTTACAGCCGAATATCGTCTTAGCTGATAATATGCAATAATGTCCATGAATTAGATTACATAGTGACTGCACTATTTGTAATTTTCCAAAAAATCAGTTAGCTTCTCTTATTAATGAACTTTAATATCTTTGTAATTAGCAATAGCAGTTTAAAATTGCAATGGGTTTTTCGCAAAGAACTCCAGAAATATATCTCCAGAAATCTCCTCAGTAATCATTATTCAAATTATAATTACTATATACTTATTTTACGAATTTCTTGAAATTTGACGAGAGGCTCTTTGGAATACAATCTTAAATGTTGCCTATTGCAAATTATAAATATATATAAATATATATATATATATATATATATATATATATATATATATATATATATATGGGGGGGTGTATGTCGGTCGACCATTGGGATAGGCGTATGTCGGTTTTCTGATGTGCGCACACTCACTCACACACATACTTATATTTATTATGACTGTCTCAACTTGACGGATGATAACTCTTTTTGAAAGGAAAGATCATCATCATCATCATGTTGTGCCATTAGCACGGATATCCCTGACCCTCTCTCGCCACTTCTCCCTATCGTTCATCGCCTTCAGCAGGTCTTCAGGGCTACATCCAGTATCCTCACATAGCTGCTGTATGTATGTTCGAGCTGGTCGTCCTGCTTTTGCTCGGTCATATGTTGGGGTCCATAGGACTACATCACTTATGAGCTCGTCCCTGCTTCTCCAGCAGTGTCCTGCATGTCTGGTTCGTCTAACTTGGTTAGTTTTCGTGATGGGAGGCAGGTGGCCGTATAGTTGGTGCCTTGTGGGGTGTTGTAACCAGGACTTGTTCAATATTGCTTGCAACATTCTTGTGTAATTGCTGTCGAGCTTTTTCACCAGCCGTTTAGTTAGTGTCCAAGTAGTGCATCGATACGACCACTGTGAAAAATATGCAACATACGTAATGTGATGAGGTATCAAGACATTTGTACATGTCTGAACTCTACATAAATATACTTACATGGCACTCATGCCTCTCTTTTGATCTACGCAGCAAAATCTCAATGACAAACGTTGCAAATAAGTGTTGTCTATGTAAACTTTTTTTTTTCAGAGTAACTTATCTTTTTCTGTCACAGGATATGTAAGAGGCAACAGCATTTGGGTGCCCGAGATTCTTTCTCAAAATTTGATTTGGCATTATTTTTTACAAAATCGATTCTGTTTACAACGGATTTGTCATTAGATAGGAAAAAACTTCTAATTAACGATATATATATATATATATATATATATATATATATATATATATATGGACGCTAAACATACGACTGGAGAAGAAACTTGACGGCAACTACACAAGAATGTTGAGAGCAATATGAACAAGTCCTGGCGCAACACCCCGAGAGACGCCAACTGTACGGCCACCTGCGTCTCATCACGAAAACTATACAGGTCAGACGAGCCGGACACGCCGGACACTGCTGGAGAAGCAAAGACGAGCTCGTAAGTGACGTACTACTAGGGACCCCCACATATGGCCAAGCAAAAGCAGGACGACCAGCCCGAACTTACATTCAGCAGCTATGTGAGGACACAGGATGTAACCCAGAAGACCTGCCGGAGGCGATGAACGATAGGGAAAAGTGGCGAGAGATGGTCAAGGATATCCGTGCTTGCGGCACGACATGATGATGATATATATATATATATATATATATATATATATATATATATATATATATATATATATATATATATAATAATGATAATAAATAAATAAATATTATATATATATTTAATACATGGAAAATATTGTTCTGCAACCTAAGGTTTCTTGAAGTTTATAGCAACATTCGTCAGGCAGAGGGTATTTTGGGATACAAGGATACTGTTGTAAGGAATGGACACAAAAATTCGATTTTAATTACTAGACAAAGCAGTGTGCATTTTTATATAGCACTAATATACGCAGGAAACGTTTAAGTCCAAGTATCCTCCCTCCAATTAGTAGGGAGAGTTAAACCTTGGTTTAACTAGTCTAAGAAAAGGAAAACTCTGAATTCTGACCTGTCAAACTCAGTCTCAAAAATGTAACAGGAGAGATTATATATATATATATATATATATATATATATATATATATATATATATATATATATATATATATATACGTTTTATACTTCTAGTCCAAAATATTGTGTACATTAAAAATGACAATATTCTAACTATCTTTGCAAATATCATGAGATAAAACCAAGGTTCATTAAATGAAAATTAATTTAACAAATATATGTGGTAAATAACTACTGGAGAGCTCTTTGTCTCTGCTTTTTTAAAAATATCTATGGAATGTGAATAACACTTGTAAAACACCGCGTAAATATTGAACTTAGGTCACATTGTGCTCACTCGAAGTACTTGGGTAATGCATTTATAGTTCAAAATTAATGACAGGCCCGGTTGTTTTTTCTTTCGTGGCAGATTGGTTCTGAAAATATAAAATCCTGAATTTGATAATGCCAAAGCATATGCTTGAAAGACTTTTCGTCTGTAAACTTTTTCGTGTTTTTTGCAGTGTAAGAAAGAATATTGACTGGCTGAAAATAACTTTTGGATGTCCATCGTAATAAAATCCCATTTATTTATAAGAAGGAAGAGTTTCTGAAATATTCCCTAGTGTTCTAAGGAATTAATTGACTTTCCAATAGAAGCAGTACTTTACTACTCGCAGCTGAAATGTTTCCCTCTTCTATGACACATGTTCTTCTATATTGAACTGTTCTAGAGATATATTCAGTATTATATTTCTTAACCTCAAGAAACCAGGTAGATACTTGGAAAAACGCCTTCTGGTGCACCTCTATTTAACAAGAATCTTGATTGATGACTTTGCAATTTCTCCTGAAATACACTGAATCTAAATTTTCATAATCTACCAGAAAATTATTCTGCCTTTATTGTTTATCTGAGGCAAGAATGACATATAAGTAAACCATATTAATACAGAACTTGTATTATCTATAAAGTCATTTATCTGAAAAATATTTTCTAGAATGAAGACAAAGTTGGCTGTTTGGAAAGCATTATTCTGATCTGAAATATCGACCATCATCATTTGGGTGTCATATCTGACATTTTAAGCCTTTTTCCGCTTTATTTATTTTTATAATCTATTTTTAAGGGTTTCTGTCGTGTTTACACCGCTCATGGCGCACAGAACATTGTTTTTGGTTCGTTCGTAAAATGCAGATGCTATGAACAACCTTCCAAATCTTATGAATTTATACTTCATCTTATTATATTCTAATCTTAGGTGCGTATTATCATTTTATTTTTCTTTGGTTTTGAATAATTTTTAAATCTTGGCGACTGTTGAGGTGAAATGAATTATCTCTTACCGGCCAAGACAGATAGGGTCCTGCTGCATCCATAGAGAGTGGAAATACAGAGAAAGGGGAAGATTGGGGAGTGGGGATAGATATTTGACTTTCTTACTGATTATAAAAACAATGGTTTAGCGATGTGAAACTCTCATGATTTTATTTTAGAGACTGAGAGATCACATCTACAAAATTCAATTAAGAAATAATAAGCTTTATAGATTTAATTTCAAAACTTATTTATATAGAATTCCTTCACTGAAATAGGCCCATAATTAGCAGATTCCTAGTTTTGTAGACTGGTGGATATCTGATAAATTATTTGATAAGATTAATCTTTGTATCATTTCGAGTGTTTGTAGGATCATTGTTTTATTCTGTACAACATTTCATTAATTTTTAGCCTTTTTAAGTTCCATGTAGGTTTTATGTGGTTGTTTTAGTAGCCACTTACTTTTTTCTTTTCTTTTTTTTCTTTATTTTGCATTTGATCATTTCCCCCGATTAGACAGCACTGTCAAAATCGAATACTAAAGTTTCTTATGATTTATTCCATCAAAAAATACTTTCCTAAAAAAATTCCCAGCTGAATACACTAAGTGGTTCTCTGCAGATGTTTAAGATACACCAACGATATGACACTACACAATCTGATCGTGTAGCTCCAGTAATGCTGGAGCTTTGGTGTACCACATTCATTGCCATCGCTCCGGGGTCCACTCTCCTCCGGAGTTGTAACACGTGATATCTATGGGTCGAATTGAAGTAAACTTCGTAGTTATGCTAAACAGAATTGATTGTAATGGAACTTTTTTGTATGCTAAACTGAATTGTTCGAAAGAGAACAATTTATTGGTATAAAATGGATTTGACATTAAATAACATACAAAGGTTGATATGGCATAAAACCCAAACAAATAAAGTTATTTGATTAAAAACAGACAAAAGCTCTTCCAATAACATCTGCTCTCAAATTAATTTATTTCATTATTTTTTTTTATTTACTTAACTTTTTAAGCTGTTTACACAAGCCCTAAAAATATGAATTCACGATGGCATAAGTGTTGATTGGTGCTACAGTTTTGTTTTTATTTTTACTTTAATATTTCATTGCAACAAGTCACAGAGATATTAAGCGAAACCTGATCAATTCTGGAGCTTTCGCCTTGGGTTCTTGCAATGATTAACAATGCATTAGTCTGGCTCGGTTTTATTTCATTAATTTATACAATTACAACCATCTTCTGTTAACCCTGAACATAGGCAAGGAAAACATGTCACTATATATATATATATATATATATATATATACACACACACATATATATATATACATACACACACATACACATATATATATGTATGTATATATATATATATATATATATATATATATATATATATATATATATATATGTATGTGTGTGTGTGTATAACTTTTTATACTCAAAGACATAGTGAATCCACTTAAGTAATCAATAAACACGAGTCTCTAATTATTCAAGTCTTTCTGATTTCTGTTGTCAAAGAATCAATAGCATTACAGACAAAAAAGCAATAACAAATACAAACAATTCATATAAGAAACAAAAAGACAATGCCAACATAATGACAAAGAATGTAAGTTAGAGGGAAACAGCTAAAACAGTTGATGTAAGTATTTTGGTAAAAAGCGACAAGACCGAAAACCTCATAATAAATTAATGAAGCAAACAGACCACAGAAAAACAGTCGAAAAACTCATCTACACTCTTCAACGTATTTGGAGTTGATGATCGAAACATTTTTTTTTTATCAAATCCATAGGCCCCCCGAAAAAAAATATAAAGGTAGATTACTCTGATGGTTACTGAATCAGAAAACCCGCTCGATTAGAGATTCTTAGTCAGAAGATCTGTTAGTCAGATTTCAGAGGCGAGCTTGCAAGCAGTTCACAGGTTCTAAACTTAATTTTAAAGAAGAAAAACCTGACAGAATAGAAAAATCACAGTTAAATGGAAATATATTGCGAATAAAGTTTTGGGTTACTGATGTGTTTTAAACAATGGCAATAATTCAATAATATTATAATAAATTCAGAGACTGAGGTCTCCGATGATATCAAATATAAAAGCAAGAGCGACTAGCTTGCGAGATTATCCTCTGGGAATCGAGCAATCGACTAATATTTGAAATACCGAAAAATACTAAATGCACACATCAGGAGAATCTCCTAGAGAACTATATTCGCAAAATTGTCAGGTTTCGAAAGAAAAAACGAAGCTTTATTGAATTAAAGCGGCTTTGTTTACTTGTAGATTTCGCCTTTAGAGCAGATCAAAATTAATATGAAGCTAAGCGAAAAATCAGATTATTAACTGAAGTATGTGAACCCATATTTGTTTTCTTCGGAACATTACCGAGAATAGAGGAAAAGAGAGAGGAAAGATGAGAATTTCAAGGAAGAATGGAGACTGCTTTGACCATCGGAATGCTTAGATCATTTATAATATGTAGAATCATAGAGGGTTAAGGATATTTACAGTTATTTGGTCTTTACCCAAAACTAATCAGTTATAAGAAGTGGAAAACTTTCACATGGAATAAAAACGAACAAATAAATGAATACTTTTGTTTGTTTGTGTTTTATTGCATATTCATATTTACCAATATATATCACAGATTATCACGCAAGGTCAATTTTTAAGCGGAGTTTAACAGGTGTGAATTCAGAGTTTTCCTTCTCCTACACTAGTTGTCTCACGAAGTCTGAAGAAACAGTCAGCCCTACTATTTACCCATATCTGGAGGGGGAATAATAGGATTCATACCTTTCCCAAGAGTATTAGTATTTGTAATCAGTATCGTCCAGAATTTGAACTCGTGTCGCCGTGTCCATTTCCTACAACGATAACCATTACACCACGGGCACCCTTTATTGCATATCAACCATTGAAGGTTGTTTAATGACAAATATGTTTTTATACAAATAAGAATTTCCATTTCAGAGATTTCAGTTTAACAAAAGTCCACTGTTTTGTTGTCAAAAAATGTCTATCTCGAGCTATTCAGTTTAGTCGAACAGTTGTGTTTCAAACAATTTCATTTCGTTTGAATAAACTGTTTAATTCTATTTGACCCATGGATAAAATCAGATCAGGTACTACCAATCTGGACCAGAGTCAGCCAGGAAGCAATGGCAATGAAGAAGTGCTCTGCATTCCTTGAAGCTTGATCATTACTGGATAGGACACTCGTTGGGGAAGTTTTACCTCTCTGCAGAGAAGCAATCGGTGTATTCTACAGCCCCAGCCAACTGGGAAATAAATAAATAAATAAATAAATTTGGTGGTATCTTTTTATAAAAACGGATCTACAAAATTGAGTCAGACTTAGTATTAATTAAAAAGAAAATAAGAACTTGTCATGTTGGGGACTTTGTCTTTCCTGTAGACTACTGAGAGAAAAATGAGAGAAAAGATAGAAAAATATTTAGATATTGAAAGAGAACTGAACAAAGCCATATAGATAAATATAATATCAAATGTTGTTGGTGTGTGTGAAAGGATCCCTAATGATTTGGGAAATATTTTAGTACTATAAAGATCGAATAGCATGCTAATTAGAGTTTTCTGAACCTTAAGAATGCTTCTGTCACTCAGGTTTATATGAAATACCAATAAAATTTTCAAAATTGAAATATTAATAATTATAATAATAATATCGCAAGAAAAGATCAGTCATCTAATGTACATGGATGACATCATACTATTTGAAAAAAATGAAAAAGAACAGGAAACTCTAATACACGCAGTTACAATATACAGTCAGGACAGAGAAATGGAATTTGGTATAGAGAAATGTGCCATGCGTTTAAGGAAAAGTGTTAAACGACATCTGACTGACAGAATGGAACTACTAAGTCAAGATAAGAGTTGAAAGCTTGGAGGAAAGGAAACGTACAAATACTTGGGCAACTTGGAGGCTGACACCATCAAATAAGTACAGATGAAAGACAAAATTGAGAGAAAAATATCTTAGAAAAAATAGAAATCTATGTAGCAGAAACGGTATCCAAGGAATAAATATCTGGGCTGTACACCTCCATAGATATTCGGGACGCTTTGTGAAGCGGACTAGAGAACTCAAGTAAATGGATCAAAGAACAAGGAAACTAATGACCATGCGCAAGGCACTATGTCCTAGAGATGACGTTGACAGACTTAGTCTCAAGAAAAGAAGGAAGAAGAGGACTTACCAGTATTGAAGACGATGTTGACACATCGATACAACGACTCGACGACGACATCGAAAAACACGAAGAAGGACTGAATACAGCTATCAGAAATGATATTGACAAATCGCTGGAGAACAGAATGACAATAACCAGGATATATAAATGGGAAGAAAAACAACTCTATGGGCGCTTAAAACGACTAATTAACAACATCTCGCACGGGGAAACCTGGACGTAACTAAGAAAAGGAAACTCTAAGAAAGAAAAAGAATCTATCCTAATAGCAGTTAAAAAAAAATGCTATCAGAACCAATCAAATCAAAGCGAGAATGGAGAAGATGCAACAAAATAGCAAATGGAGGCTATGTGGTGATTGAGACGAAACGATCAATCACATAATGGAATGCAGCAAATTAGCACAGAAGAAGTATAAGACTAGACACGACTGGGCAGGCAAGGGGATCCACTGGGGAATGTGCAAGAAATTTTAAGTTGACCATACAAACAAATGGTATATGTACAATCCAGCATCTGTCCTGGAGAATGACACACACTAACTCCTATTGGACTTTGATATACGAACGGATCACCTAATCTCGGCTAGAAGACCAGACCTTATAGTAATCAACAACAACAACAAAAAAAAGAGAACTTGCAAAATTAAAATAAAACTGAAAGAAAGTATAAGGATAAGGATAAGTACCTTGACCTTGGTAGGGAATTAAAAAAAATGGAACATGAAAGTTAGATTATAGCATTCGGGATTTGTGTATTCGGTACATTAATTAAAGGACTATTGAAGGGAGTGGAGAACACCCAAACAGCATTGTTGAGAACGGCCAGGATACTGAGAAGAGTCCTGGAAATTTGAGGAGACTTGTTGTCACTCAAACTCCAATGAAAAACCATTATCTAACGCTGATGTGATAAAATCTCATAGTAATGATTATAATGATAAAACTACCCTGATACAGAAAGACCTCTGGCTATTAATCATTCGAAAAATACTAGATGCACAGATCTGTAATGAGATATACGTATATCCTGACGTATTTCCTGAAGAAGAAAAAAGGGTGCATGAGAAGAACAAGCGTAACATGTGACCTGCTGTACATTGAACAAAAATGCCTATGATATTGCCTGAAGACATGGATAATAAATGATCTGAAAATGTGCAAGATATCGGACAAGTCATAAAACTCATAGGGGAGGCCATAAAAATCTGGTAACTGGAATTAAGAGAAAGAGGAAAAACCTTAGCTGAAGGAAAAATCCAGTGAGGCATCTTCCAGTGAGATGCGCTTCTTCTCATTTGCATTTTTATTAGTAATGATGCCACTCAGTTAAATACTTGGAAAATACTCTAGGAGCAAGCAATTCATGAAATCACCAGAAAAATATTTATAATCTTATTTACATGAACGGCATCAAATTGTTTGCAAAAATATCAGAAGAATACAAACAATGAGAATTTACAACTATCAAATCGGAATGGCATTTAGCATTGAAAAATTTGCCATGGGAAAGCACAAATCACTGAAGGAATAGAACTGGGAAATCAATAAAGAATCAAAACGCTTGAGGAAAATGTAAATTAGAGGTATGTAGATATTTTGGAAGCGGACACGATAAGAAAATGGAGATGAAAGGAAAAGGAAGAAAACAATACCTCGCACGAATGAGAAAACTTCTCGACGGCAAGCTCAGCTGTAGAACTCTCATTAAAGGGATAAACACCAAGGAATTCAAAATCGTACAATACTCGTGACCATTCTTAATATCGGCATGGGAAGAACACAGTCAAATGTACTTGAGTACAAGAGATTTGATGGGGATGCACAAGTCATTACGTCCGTGCGATGATATAGATTGCCAAGATGTATCAACAAAAGAAGGAAGAAGAGGACTCACCAACGTCGATACAATGACTCGGTGCCAACATTATAAAGATCAAAGAAAGACTAATTACTTCAGCCAAAACCAAACTGATAATGATAAACTGAACAACTATAAAACTGGGAAACTACAATAGTTGTAAAAAAACCCAAAAAGAAACAACTGTATGGATATTTCAAGGGAGAATCCCACAGGAGATGACCTGGGCATGGCTAAGAAAGGGAAACCTTAAGAAAGAAACTGAATATCCAAAATAGTAGTACAAAACAACACCATAAGGTTCTATTATGTTAAAGACAATCGATATTATGCAATAGAATAGCAAGTTTAATTTATGTCGTAACAAAGACGAAACGATTGATCACATGATAAACAAATGAAACAAACCAGCTCAAAGCAAGCACAAGCTTAGGCACGACTGGCTCAGGAAGGTGATCTGCTTGGAATTGTGCTAGAAATTGAAAGTTGACCATACTACGAAATGGTATATGCATAAACCAGATTTCTTTTTAGAGAATGATTGGCTGGGTTTTTTCTTAATCAAACAGATCACCTAATACCGACTTGAAGACCAAACATAGAGATATTTTTTAAAAATTCTAATCTAATGGATTTTGCCGTCACTGCGGACCACAAAGACAAAATCCAATAAAGCGAAAAGAGAGATAAATACTCATTTCATGAGAACTGACAAAAAGGGACCATGAGGGTGGCGATGAGCCTGTTGAATATTTAGATGAGTGAGAATGCAATAACAAGTACACTAAGCAATTTAAAGTTTCAATGATAGACTAAGCAAGACTGAGTAAACAGCTAAAAGATTATGAAAGGTATATACTGCTCTCCATATTTATCCCGGTGTTCAACATACTTGGCACATGGGTTCTCAAGTTTTTAACCGTTTAAAAATTGCTAATAGATAGATAAAATGTTCAATTCAAATATTTATTCCATCGTATATATATATATATATATATATATATATATATATATATATAAAGAACGTAGATTTTGATAAATCTGAAAAGATCATAGAAATAAGTGGAAAAAGTGGATTAACCAAAAGCTTAGAGTCTGAAGAAGTTCATCCTTCAATAAAGAACGATATATCTCTACTACACACGTTGTAAGTGTTTTGTTTTATCCCATTGTTCCACTTATTTTAATCATATATATATATATATATATATATATATAAATCTTTACATCTTATCTATAATCCTGTTGGTGTGAAAAATAAAAAAAAATACGTTGTACAATTTACAAATTCTACAAACTGATATCTGGGAAAAATTTTGAAAAAAAAGAAAATACGAAAACACACGTGTTGCTTGAAAATAATCGAACTGCACGTATGTCTACTAAAAAGAAATAACACCGACAGAATTACCTATGCCAAAACGTAATAAATTGCTCAATACATTACATGAGTTAGAGCTAATATTATGCATAATAATTCTTATATAGCCAAGAGCGAGTCTACCTAGGTTTCACCAAATTGCTCTTCAGGATTGCTTCTGCTAGAGCAATCCTGAAGAGCTGGAAGTAGGAAACATTTTCATAGTACATATATATATATATATATATATATATATATATATATATATATATATATATCCTATGGTACGTACGGAACTTTAGAATAGATTTAATATTTTTTTGCATATTTTCTGTTTTTGATGTTTGTATTGATTTTGTTTGATAGAATGTACGTTCCTCCTTCTCAGAGCCACTCAGGCACTTTTTCAGGTTCTTTATGATTTCTGATAAAAAGTTTCTTTATTTATTGATGGGTGGAGTATTGGTGGTGGAGGCAAAAGTTTATTTTATCTATTTCATGTGAATTCTAATTATGTGTGCGTTTATACGTATTCATATTTTTTCCCCTTTTGTAATGTCCTCGTTCATTCAAGGATCATTATTTTTAGAAGCATCTTTTATATTTTCAATGCTCCTTCTCCTTTTATTATATCATTTTTATACGATTTTTTATGACTGCACATATCACAGTAAAATTCTTCACCTATGAGGCTTTTCTTTATACTTATTATCTCTTTTTATTTTTATATGAAATATTTTGTTTTATTTAAAGAATTTGGTTCACTTTTTTATATCTTCGGATATGCTACACTTCATTAGACTTTTGCTTCATTTTTTTCTTTTATTATTGGGATCTTATCACATATTCTCTTTAAAGTTGTTTTGTTTTAGCTTTCTTATTTTTCACTTCGACATCCTTACTCGTTTCATTATATATTGATATTTTCCTCTGTATTTCTCAGTATTTTTTGTATCCTTAATTTCCATTTGGTTGCTTAAATATATTTGGTTTATTCAGCAAAAACTATCGACTATTTGCATACCTTCCCACGACATATAAAATGATTAGATCGATTTTAAAAGACATAACAGTCAAATTTATAGAATGTAAGGACATCTTACTTTTGATCAAAGGGGATGTAGAGAAGAGTCATAAAGCTGTAATGATGAGCCCCTCATAAAAGACAATCTTAGAGAATTGTTGATCTAAACAAAAGAAAAATACTTAACTCTGGCTTGGACAGAAAAAAATTAATAGCATACACAACGAATGTATTCTTCTGACTCAAAGTTCATAAAGATACCCCCTGTTAAAACATTTTAGAAATACAGTTTGTAAACGTGTCTTTCTAACCTAAGATTAATCCATGAAAAAAGGATGATCAAAACAAATAGTCTGAATATTAAATTTTCAATTTCACTTTCACTAATTTTTTATGATTTCAGGTTCAAATGAACAGCTACCGCAGGAATAGGAATACATCCTACTAAAGCCTCATTGCCACAGCTGGTGAATTTAAAAAATGCAATCTGACAGTTTAGAAGAACGATATGCAATAAAATTCTGTTTTAAACTTGGACAAAATGCCACAGAAACGTGTTGTATACTCACATAATAAATATGCTTATATAGTCATTTACACACATACATGTTCATGCAGCATCACAACGACACAACGATGATGACGCAAGAAGGAAGGACGCAGGAAGGAAGACGCTGGAAGACTTCTTTACAAATATATTTACCTCTCACTTTATTGAAAGGGTTCGAAAGGGTTGTTCTAGGGTTGCATGTGAGAGGATGCTGGAGACCGAACATAAACTTCATATTTTGACCCCACTGTTATGACCGTCACGTTGTGTCTTTCTTGTTCTGATGCTGGGGTCCACCCCATCGGGGGTTTTCCGAGGGCCCCCTCGGTCGGGTGTGGCTTTCCCTACCACATCTCGTCTCTAGCAGTCTGGAATTCTACTGGCAACTGCTTTGGCACCCAACTCAACTCAATTATATAATAATTGAACGCCCACACGATCGCCCACTGGATCTTTGAAATCGAATGTTTAATTATCAAGCGGAAATAACTGTCATGCAGTTCAGAGGTTACTCTCTTCCGGTGCATCACTGTAGTGGCACAATGGGACCTTCACCTTGTCCCATATCAGAAGCCTTAATCCGCCCACGCGATCTCTTTCGATTACTAGCCATTGGAATGTGTCACTTCCTTCCGGTGTATCACCTTGGAATAGCATTTTTGGGCCGGGGCGAGGGTCAAAATATAACAAACGTATGGAATGTTTCAGACTGCTCTTCGACCATCTTGCATGAATCAAGCATCAGTTTTTGAGTGGCATAAGAGATTCAAGGAAATCAGGGAGTCAGTGAGGGATGATGAGAGGTGTGGGAGAAATAAGGAAGTCAATACACCAGAGCTGATTGGCCAAAGGGTTAGGGTTAGGGTTATTATGTTGAGGTTTTAAGGGAGTTCAGGAAGAGAATCCGTCGGAAGACGCCAGCACTCTTCTAATCGGGTCAGTGTCATTTCCACCAGGAAAATACACCAGTCCACAACTCCATCCTTGTCACAGACTATTTGACCAAGATGGGCTTCAAGATAGTTGCTCATCCTCCGAATAGTCCCGACCTTGCTCCCAGTGACTTTTGGTTATTCCCTAAGCTCAGAGGCTGTCGTCATGAGACAATTGAGGAGATGAAAGAGGCTGCAACGAAGGTCATTGACACGCTCACACAAGAGGACTTCCATGGGGCCTTGCACTAGTTGTTGGAACGGTACAACAAGTGCATTGCAGCTGCAAGAGATTACTTCGAAGGGGACTAGAGTTTCATGTGTGTAGGGTCAATAAAAGTGCCCATACGAAAAAAGTCTGGAAACTTAATTAATGATCCTCGTAACTAAAATTGACCCACAAAAAAACTACAATAAAATTAATATTAGACTGTATGCTATATTTACTTAACATCTTCGAGAAATAAACGAATAAAAATATTCAGTTAGTAAAGAAAATAATAGATAGGTAATCATCCCGACCTCAAACCGAAAGATATCGACATAAAAGTTAAAGGAAGTGTAAAGGCCAAAAATAAAATCAAAATGAAGAAAAGAAGGTAAAGCCACGATTGAATTTATTAGAAAAAGGCTCATAGTTTAATAAATAAATACGATGAAACGGGAAAAAGTATTGAGAAAATGTGGTACCTTAATACTAACATCGTGTCAGTAATCGTGCAATCCCTTGATATGATCAAGCAAGGGGCAGATAAACACAATAACAAGATATTATATAGTCACAGAAAAGATGAAATTCAAAACCTTGCACTTTCCAGAAATTCTCATTTCCGTAAGAGATCAACGTAACTGAATCGAGGCACCCAAATATAAATACATAGAATGCACATAATCACAACGTTATCTCATTCTAAGTCATCGGAATAGAAAAAAAAACAATAAATAAACAGGTGAATGATTGTAAAAAATCGAAAAAAAGACCAAGAATATTATTATTATTAAAAGTACAACTACTACGAGTAATAGTAATAATAACATTAAAGAGGTTGAAAAAAGCCTAGGGAAAGAAGACCTCTGTATAAGGATTATTCTGCTTCAGATCACCGTACTAATCATATCAGCTAAATACAGGAAATAATCCTGGAAAACGGCGGAAACTTGCTGTCACTTAAACTCCTGTA
Organism: Sepioteuthis lessoniana; assembly: GCA_963585895.1. Lineage (NCBI taxonomy): Eukaryota > Metazoa > Mollusca > Cephalopoda > Myopsida > Loliginidae > Sepioteuthis > Sepioteuthis lessoniana. The sequence goes on along the minus strand of OY757912.1, from coordinate 35,384,333 downwards.
AGCACAACAAGCTTTGATTTATTGTAATGATATTTGTTGACCAAACAACGAACAGGATACAAAAAATCATCTTTCAGTAGATAACAACTGGTTTACTTTCAGTTTACTGACTCTTAGACGCATTGCTTTAGCAAAAATCAGAATGAACTATAATTTAACCAGAGCTGAAGTGGAAGGATAAATGGATGCATTATTTTCTAAGGACTTTATAGGAAACTGAAAAAAAAAAATACTACATCGTCCAGGATTTGAACATGCTTCACCCGTTAAGCTCTGTTCGTCTTCTTCCTAATATTATTATAGATGCTCTCACTGCTGTACTACTACTACTAGACGAAGAAGAATAGAAATAAGTATTCATTTACTAAGTAGTAGTAACCGTAGTCGTATATATAGGAGAAATAGATAGTAGAAGAATGTTCCAAGTGGTAATGAAGAAGAAGAAGAAGAAGAAGAAGAAGAAGAAGAAGAAGAAGAAGAAGAAGAAGAAGAAGAAGAAGAAGAAGAAGAAGAAGAAGAATTCATAGCAGTGCAATGACAAAGAAAGTGGGAAAAATAATGAAAGAAATGTATTGTGATATGACCTGACATCAACCAAAAGAATTTGCTGCACGTGGCCATGAAAAACAAAACGACCTAACACCTAGTTTCCCTAGTCTGCTTCAAAGAAAACCTTTTGTTGTAACAGATTGCAGTTATGGTCTCCTCTCCTCTCCCTCCCTCTCTCTCTCTTTCTCTCTCTCTTTCTATCATCTTTACTCTGTCTCTCTCTCTGTCTCTCTCTCAACAATCCTTACATTTCTGGAAGTAAAAAATAAAGTACTCTATTTGGTGAGCACGCACCGTTCAGTTACGTCAACGTTTTCACTAAAACGTCTTTAAAAAATAGGGGGATCGGAATAACATTAATGCCGATCGTGTTGTTATTTAAAAAGGAAAAAAAAAGGTGCCGAAAAAAATCAGAGTAAAGATGAACATCAAAGGAAATTTGAAGAATATAAAAAATGAACAAAAATAGATCAAGACTCCGTCAGCTGATTATGAAGCTTCAGATGACGAAAATTTTGATGTCAAGAATCCAAACAAAGCTGACACTGATGAGTTTAAAGAGAGAAAAGTTCGACAGTAGAATGTAGATAAAGGCTATAATGATGCAAGAAACCCGTTTCTATGGAGACACCAGCGAAGAACAAACTAATGACTGATGAACCGAAACTCGAGCTCTCCAACAATTCTACGAGAACATATATCCCAAGATTCTTAGGAGGTGCCCTTGGTGTAATGGTTACCGTCGCAGGATATGGAGACGGCGATACGAGCTCAAATTCTAGACTAGACCGATTGCATTTCACATTGCACTTATACCCTTGGGAAAGGTATGAATCCAATTATTCGCCCTCCAGCTATGGGTAAATAGTAGGGCAGAATAGGTTATTTAGCATTGGAGAAGAAACTAGTCTAGGAGAAGGAAAACTCTGAATTCAAACCTGTTAAACTCCGCTAAAAAATGACATTGAGTAATATCCTGCCCGAGTGGAGGGGTTGGTAAATATGTATATCCCAATGTTCTTAGTGAAGTATAAGACTTAGCATATAGCCTTGTAGACGATTTTTAGGGATATTGATCCTCATTGGGTGCTTCATATTGCTTGTTTTAAGGTAAAATAATTAAAGATTAGTAAATGGGTACTGCAGAATATCTTGTAGCAAGAAAAGAGATTGTGATTTTTTTTTATCAAAAACGAGCGGAATGAATACAAACATTTCGTTGAATGGTTGGTTTGTTTAATGGCATGTCAACACTTCCTGAATAATCTAATAGTGATTTCAGAATTTTTAGATGTTTGTGTGGTTTTAAAATAAACATCATTTCTAAATTACCAAACCTTCAAATGATTATTCGTTATGCAAATAATTTGTTCAATATTATACGTTTGAAATACACCTGTCTGATATATACAGAAGCATAAGGCTTTTACTTATAATTTGTACGGAATAATAACTACATCTCACTCGAGAAAACCTGGACATGGTTAAGAAAAGTACACTTTAAAAAAGAAACATAATCTCTCTGAATAGCAGCACAAAAGAACATCGTAAGATACAATCATACCAAAGCGAGAATTGATAAGATGCAACAAAATAGCAAATGTAAGCAATGCGGTTACATAGATGAATAATATAATAAGCGAATGTAGTAAATTAGCACAAAAGAAGTATAAGGTTAGACCCGACTGGGTCGGTAAAGTGAGATAAGGTAAATTAATATGTGCAAGAAAGTTCAATTTGGCCATACGAACACGTGGTATATGCGCAACCTAACAGCTGTCCAAGAGAATGACACACACTAACTTCTATTGGACTTTGAAATACGAACAGATCACCAAATCTCCGCTAGAAGACCAGAATTTATAGTAATCAATAAAAAAAGAGAACTTGCAATATTGTCAACTTTGCAGTACCGGCTGACCACAGAATAAAGCTGACAGAAAGTGAACAAAAAAAGGATAAGTACCTGGAACTTGCTAAGAAATATTTAAAAAAATCTATGGAACATGAAGGTTACGTTTATACCAATCGTTGTTGGTGAATTTGGTACATTAACTAATGGACTATTAAAGGGACTGGAGGACTTGGAAATTGAAGGTCGAGTGGTGACCAAACTGCAACATTGATGAGAACTGCTAGAATACCGAGAAGAGCCTCGGAGATTTGAGTAGACTTGCTGTCACTCAAACTCCAGTGAAAGACCATCAGCTAACGCTGATGTGAAAAACTCCAAAGGACTTGGAGAATAACACATATAAACTCCTATGAGACTTTGACATACAAACGGATCACCTAATCTTGGCCAGAAGACCAAGTTTATAATAACCTACAACAACAACAAAAACAACAACAGCAACAAAAAGAGAGAATTTGCAAATTTGTGGACTTTGCTGTCCAAATGGACCACAGAATAAAACCGAAGGAAAGTGAAATGAAGGAAAAGTACCAGGACCTTGAGAGGGATTTGAAAGGAAATGTGAAACATGATAGTGACAATTATACCAATCATGATTAGTGCTTTTTGTACAGTCACAAAAGGATTATAAAAGGGACTTGAGAAACTTGGAAATAAGAAGACAATCCAAACTACTTCATTATTGAGTACGGCCAGAATACTGAGAAGAATCCTGGACACTTGAGGAGATTTGCTGTCACTCCAACTTCAGTGTAAGACCATCAGCTAAAACTGATGGGAAAAACTCTCAAAGAGTAAATAATAATGGAAAGAAAGAAAAAAAGGGAAAAGAAAAATAAGTACCTGCTAGGCAACTGAAAAAATATGGAACATGAAAGTTACAGTGATACTAATAATAATCGGTGCGTATGATATAGTTACCAAAGAATTGATAAAAGGTCTGGAGGAAGTGAGATTAATAAGACTATGAGTCGAAACCATCAAAATGACTGCACTTTCTTGATGGACCAGAATAAAAAGAAGAATCCTGGAAACCTTAAGATATTTGCTGTCACTCAGGCTCCAGTGGAAGACCATCGATTGTGCCAATTGTAATTAGTACTCTTGGTAGTCACCACAGGATTGATATATGGACTGGAGGACTTGGAAATAAGAGGTCAAATTGAAACAATGAAAACTACTGCGTTGTTGAGATCGGCTAGAATACCGAGAAGAGTCCTGGAGAGTTGAGGAAACTTTTTGTCACTTAAACTCCAATGAGAAGCCATCGACTAACACAATGTTAAAAACTCGAAAAGTAATAACAATAATACAAAAAATAGACTCACGTATGAATAATCAATGGGTTACAGCTTAGTTCTGAGCGAGACAAACGAAATGAACGAACAACTTGATAGTTAAAAAATTTCCTCTGGTTCACTCAAAAGTCACATGAAAAAATTGCCATTTTTTCAACTTGTGCTCTGGCATAAGGATTATTCGGACCCTCAATCTTGACAGATTGCTAATCCTTAAGGTCACAGGAAAAACGTTCAGCTATAGCTTTTCTTTCTGCTTGATACTTAGAACTTTTAGAAAGACTCTTGTATCAATCTTTTCTAACTAAGATTTCCCTTCCATATCAAATAAGTCAATTTCTAAATACCAAGCCTTGAAAGTTTCGACCAACCATAATGATATTTACCTAACCCCTCCGCTCGGGCAGGATATGACACAAGGTCGATTTTTTTATGCGGAGTCTAACAGGTTTTAATTCAGAGTTTTCCTTGTCCTAGACTAGTTGCCTCACAAAGGTTGAAGAACCTAGTCTGTCCTACTATTTACCCATAGCTGGAGGGAGAATAATTGGATTCATACCTTTCCCAAGGGTATTAGTCCTATGTGAAATGCAATCAGTCTCGTCCAGGATTTGAACTCGTATCGCCGTGTCCAATTCCTACGACCAAACATAATTAGCGTTAGATTAATTACAATTTTTATTTACAAGGGTAAAGCTGCGTTACATGAAGTGAATTTGCTTGTTTCAATAATGCTGATTTTACTCAACACTTTTGATTTTATAGTTGTAAAGAATTGTTCAAAATAATCTTAATAATTGACAGAAAATTTAAGTTTCTAAAGAATAATCAAATTATTTAAAATATATTCTTTTTGATCAAAATGTAACCCTCTCCATATGAACAGTTTGTAGTCTGATGAAATATCTATATACAGGTTCTATTTGGTAATAATTTTATATGTCTTGCATATATGGCCTAAAATAAATCAGCTGTATCCCTGCAGGACTGAAAGGTGCATTTTCCAAAAAAAGGATTTTAAGCCTATAACTATAAATTACATTCGAAAATTTCCGAGATGTATGAAGTCACTCATCCATTGCTATACAGCACAATTCGAGTTTGTCCTACTGAGTAAGACGAGTGATCCGGTCAATTGGCTGATAAGGTAAAGCCCAGTTACCCATTTGATTATCCCGGCCGTATTCTTAAAATTTATTTCAAGGAAAGCAAGTACCCAACCATACACTATATCAAATGTGTAAGATGGTAGTGATTGTGTTTAAATTACGCTGAGATAGCAAGAGTTGAAATCATTTCAACTGAGTGCTCTCAAATGAGCTCTAACTCATTCAAAAACGGCGTTACCTACTACTGATTATTCCCGTGAAATTCCCCCCGGCAAACATACTTTGGTTTTAATGGCATATGAACCATTGTAGGTTATATAATGTCAAATATTTTTAATACAAATATATTAAAAATAAGCTTTCTGAAAACATTTTGTAGTTAGGGTTTAAAATGACTGTTAGCTCGTTTTTCCCATAGTTAAATGTTTAGACTTATTTCTATCTAATACGAATAATTCTATTTTCAATTAATCATTTGTTTGCAGACAGTTTAGTGCTTTCAAGTATTGTTATTTAGCACTAACACTTCAATTAAACAACAGTCATTTATTTACACACGGTTAAACATAAAACAGCCCTATATCAAAAAAATTCAGTTGCACATAAATATACAGTTTTAATGTCAAACTTTTACATTTGAAAATTAGATAGAACTCTATTACCTGCTACCACTCCAGACTAGTGTGAACAAGGGAGCGATGGCAATAAAAGGATTCTCCAAATTTCCCAAAGCTTCAATGTTACTTGACACCCAGCATCTGATTGTTGAGTGTCATGTAACGAAAATCGGTGAAGGAACATAATCATGAGCAGAGAAGCAGTCGGTGTATTCTACACCTGAAGATGACTCATCCAGACCACCAATCTCACACACGCACACACACACACACACACACACACATATATATATATATATATATATATATGTGTGTGTGTGTGTGTGTGTGTGTTTTAATGGCATATCAACCTTTGTAGGTTATTTAATGCCGAAGCCATTCTCCTAGAAGAACAGTAGTGGTACTATTTAACGCATAGCTGGGAGGATAAAGGGGTTCATACCTTTCCCAAGGTTATTTGTCCGAAAATGAACGTAATAGCGAGATTGGAATATATATATATCATCATCATCATCATGTCATGCGGCTAGCACGGATATCCCTGACCCTCTCTCTCCACGTCTCCCTATTATTCATCGCCTTTGGCAGGTCTTCAGGGTTACATCCCGAATCATCACATAGCTACTGTATGTATGTTCGAGCTGGTCGTCCTGCTTTTCATTGGCCATATGAAGGGGTCCACAGGAGTACATCCCTTACGAGCTTGTCCTTGCTTCTCCAGCAGTGTCCGGCACGTCTCGTTCGCCTAGCTTGGATAGTTTTCGTGATAGGTGGTAGGTGACCGTATAGTTGGTACCTTGTGGGGTGTTCCTGCCAGGACTTGTTCAATATTGCTCTTAACATTCTTGTATAATTGCCGTCTAGCTTCTTCTCTAACCGTTTAGTCAGCGTCCATATATATATATATATATATATATATATAAACATGGTTTTGCATTATATAATCCAAAAGGTTTGATATACCATTTAAGCAAATTAGCAAATTCAACGATATGATGTTGTGCAAATTATCTGTTTTTAAAATAGTTCCTTGAAGTTATAATTATGATAATTATGAATATTATCAACCATTCTAAACTCTTTAACCGTTTAATTACTTGTATATAACAATACAATTTCGCAGGAAAACTTGAAATGCAAAAACACAAAATAAATGTCCGTTTACATTCCTCGCATTCTTATCTACTACTGATAAAAATATTCCCGTTTTTTCCCGAAAATAACACGGTTATCTTACATCTTACATATTTTTTGCTAAATCAAAATTACCTATCATATGATAACAGATTCACATCACATTGTGTTATGCATATTATCTATGATGAAACGTATCTATTATAGTACCCAGTCGTTTAGGGCTGTAGAATACACAGATTGTTACGACCTCCCACCAAATTGTGTCCTGGATATCACACTAAACAATCTGATGGGGAAGTTCAAGTAATGATGGAGCTTTATTTGTCATCGCTTCCAGATCCACCCTAGCCCGGAGTGGTAGCACAAGATAAGGTGGTCAAATAGAACTAAACGGTGGTTTCGAGATTTAACTGTTTTTGCATTTAAACAGCGTAGTTATGCTAAACTGAATTGCTCGAAATAGAACTGTTTTGACATTTACACTGCGTACCAATGCTAAATTGAATTACCTGAAATAAAACTCGTTTTACATTTAACTCTGTATTGTCCAGTCAGCTGGGGTTGTAGAATACACCGACTGCACCTCTGCAGAGGAGTAACCACCCAGATGAGTGTTCTGTATATGACACTAACCAATTTAACGGTGAGGTTCCAATAATGCTGGAAATTTGTTTAGTGTCATATACAGGACGCTCTTTCTGAGGGGTTCTTACACCTCTACTGTAAAATAGTCGGTATATTTTACACCCATAGCCGACTGGGCAACTGGTCATTATGAGTAACGCGAATGTTTTCCGATGTATATAGCTTTTTCTTACGACAAAAGAATGAAAGTAAGAACATGCAAAAATCCAGGCTGCTTTGTTTTAAGGCACGCCAATCGGTGTAGGGTTTCAAGTATTCCTAATTAAGGCGAATATTTTTTTTAGATTTCATTTGCGTTTCTTTTATAGCTTATTACTATTAATTTAATGCCAAAGTCATACATGTTGAAGGACAGGACTGTTATCATTTTACCCATAACTGGGGAATAAAAGAATTCATATCTTTCCCAAGGATATTAGTAAGGAAGCGAACATCATAGCGATACTGGAATTTAGACTCACTGCGATTTGCAGTCAAGAATGTTAGCCATTACGCCGCGGGGTGTCTCTCTCCAGATAATTATGTGGCTTGAGGTATTCCTATTTAATACTTGTAATTTTCAAACAAATCCGTTCGATACATAGCTGAGTACAGAAAAGGTACTTAAGTTAGCTAAACTAGTAAATAATAGTAACGAATATGCTATTCCTCTCTCCCCAAAACTCAAGAATTGATTTATCAACAGTGAAAGCTGTCTAGTTTCTGCACACCTTTTTTTCATACGAAGACGTCTTTTTTTTTAATAAAGGATATAGAATGGAGATAGATATATTGATAGATATACATATAACGAGACAGAGAGACAGAGAGAGAGACATAGACAGAGACAGAAACACACACACACACACACACACACATACACACACACACACATATATATATATATATATATATATATATATATATATATATATTCTCCCCTACCCCCGTGGAGTTGAGTTCTCAGGCAAAGAAGTAATCGTGTTGCCATTAGCGATTATTGCAAGCCTCTTCGTTTGAATTGAGGTCTCGGCTACGTTTGAACGGATGCATGTAAACAATATTAATTGTGATTCATAACCGTTTAAAATTTACTTCGCAGCTAATATCTCCTCGTGGCTGAATGGTTAGAAGCTTGTGTTGACGTTTGAGTCAACCGGGTTTCGCTCCCAGCTACAGGAAGATACTCTCTAGCCACACTGATGAGTTCTGATAGAACGAAACAGATCTGTCTGTGGATGACTATAGTAATGAGGAGATTTGTCATTTAATCACCTCTGAAAGCCTACACGGTCCATACGTGTGAATATCCAAGTGCAAATTGTACATATAAGGAAATAAAGAAAACTGTTGTCACATTAGAGATCACAATACTCATTATTTTCTGAGAGGGCGGGGTTCGCTTTATTTTAATCTCAAACCAATATACTGGTGTTAGCATATAAATGTTAATTAATATTTATTTATCTAATTAGTTCTCTTGCTTTGGATATCATTAAATGAACCAGAAAAACAATTTTCTATGTTTATGTATTAATTGATGTTGAGATCGTTTATTTTGAAATGAATTAAAATGAATCCCATTAGATAGTAGAATAAAAATAAGTATAACAGAATCAATCGAAAGGATTCTCAGTTCACTAACGTAGTATATAGAGTACCTTTTTGGTTCGATACTTGAATATACCATATATATAACATTTAGTTATAACTAAAGAAAAAAAGCGAAACCCGAAAAAAATGGCCCGTCGGCAGGGATTGTAAAATACGACGGCTGCATCTCTGCACAGGGGTACTATTTACCAACCCCTCCGCTCGGGCAGGATATGACACAAGGTCAGTTTTTAAGCGGAGTTTAACAGGTTTGAATTCAGAGTTTTCCTTCTCCTCGACTAGTTGCCTAACCAAGGCTGAAGAACCTAGTCTGTCCTACTATTTACCCATAGTTGGAGGGAGAATAATTGGATTAATACCTTTCCCAAGGGTATTAGTGCAATGTGAAATGCAATCAGTCTCGTCCAGGATTTGAACTCATATCGACGTGTTCATTTCCTACGGCGATACTGACTACACCACGGGCGTCTCTGCAGAGGGGTAAGCCCCCACCAACGAGTGGCACTAAACAAGCTGATGTTGAGGTTCCAGTAGTTCTGGAGCTATAGGAAATGCAGAACACCTCTTCATTGCCATCAGTCCAAGGTACACTCTGACCCTGAGTGAAAACGCCTGATTGGGTCCTATCGATGGGTTAAATAGATCTGAAAAGCATCCTTATGCAAAACTGAACTGCTCGAAATAGAAATGTTTGACATGTAAACTGCGTACATATGCTAAAGCGAATTGTTTGAAATATAAATGGTTTTGACATTGAAACTCTACTTACGTTAAACTTATTTTTTTGAAACAGAACTGTTTTGACATCTAACTGTGTGTAAACAAAATCTATACTTATACTAACCTGACTTGTTTGATTTAGATCTGTTTGACTAAACTGAATACCTTGGAATAGAAATGCTTTAACAATTAAACTGTGTACCAATGCTAAACTGAATTGTTTGAAATAGAACTGATCATTTGTATAAAAATCGATTTGGCATTAAATAACCTACAAATATTGCAATGCCATAAAACCCAAACACCTAAACCAAACCGAAAGAAAAAACTTTAGTTAAAAGTTTACATTTGTTTATGGTTAATTCTGATATTAGTCTGCTGTTTCAAGTTAGTGTATTCTTTTAAAATATCAATTTAAGGTTATATTTTCCATTTTCTGAAATAGAGAAAAAATTGATTACAAGGTAATCCAAGCAGAAGGAGAGATCTATTGAGAAACAATTTTGACACGATAACGTCCGTTCGAATGAACCATCATCAGGACTGGGAGGGATTATATTAGTGATGTTAAATCAACAAAAAATTTAGAATCAGCGAAAGGAAGATAGATAGATAGATAGATAGAGAGAGAGAGAGAGAGAGAGAGAGAGAGGGAGATGGAAGCAAAAGGGATTCGAATTTTTTCTTATTGAACAAATGAAACACATAATGTCTTTTTGATATTCCAAACAAATTGCATGATATTTTTTTTGAAAAAAATGTTGATTTTCTGGTCAATCAGCCAACTCTCTACCAATATATAGATTTTTCCTTGCTTTTTTAAATATTTAAAAAAAAATATTGACCGGTGATTTAACATGGCTATGTCATCCCTTCCAGTCCTGAAGATGGTTCAATGGAACTGATATGCAATTGTGTCGACTTTGTTTCTCAATAAATCTTTTCTTTCTATTGGATTAACTTTTCATAATTTTGTTCTCTATTTTATCAGGTTTTACTCCATTATTTATTTCCCTAAGCTGAAATCTGCAAACTTAAATTTCTTATAAATCTTCTTTAATTTTACTCATACAAAATTGCTATTTTTTCGTCTGACTATATCTTTTGGGATCCCAAGCTTTTCAACACGATGTTTACAATGTTTAATCTTAACACAGAAGAGTCCTGGGTTGCGATCTTAAAAGAAAAAAAAAAAAAAGTACGGTTTGCTTGCAATCACAAAAAGACGCCATGTGAAACTTAATTTAATAGGTTGATGGACGAGATACACCACGTATGTGATAATTTGACAATCGCGAATGCATAGAAATATTGGCATGCTTTCTTTCGAAGAACAACCATTCACAGTGATATATAATCCCAAACTTGCTCACTCCTTGCTGTGCGGGGTTACAATTTGAGGAAAATCGTTCAAATGGACTCATTGTTTTTTATAAACATTGAGGATTCGGCATGGAAGTGAGTTGAGCTTCCAATCTTCTGAATACTGAAGATAGTAAGTTTCATCTGTAATCGTAATAGTAATTTTTAAAGTCAAAATCAAAATACAAAGATAAAATAGAAACGTTGAAGTGAAGGCCTATATAGATCGAAATGAAGGACCATATGTCACAATAGGGCTAGTTTTGGGGACTGTTGCTATATGTACATTTATCAGAGGAAACTTTTTTGTAATAGTTCAGTTGAATGTTAAATTATGAATATATTTTTTCAAGTGAGCGTCAGAGTGAAAGCTTGACAGTTTCGAAGTCGATAGTAATACTGTGTAAGATCCTTGAAAATTAAATCGGTAACCCATTAAGTGACATTCAGTTAAAGCTACCAGTAACTGCTATTACTCCTGCAAGCAAATGTAAAACAGAACATTAGTTAAACTTCCCTAAACAATAGGTAGTAGTGAAATATGGGGATCAGAAGATTAACAAGATAAATAAATACCCTGCCAGGAGTTAATAGGCAAATCAAATAGTTTGAGAAAATGTTAAATTTAAGAAAAAAAAAAAACGATTTAGCAGTCAAAACAAGAATGGGTAAAAAATGAATCGGTTATAGGAATAGTTGTCATAGATCTCATTAAAGTTATTCCATGTATAAAAAACATTGCCATCTACATTTAGTAGGCCAAAAAAATAAGAATAATCACATTTGGCTTCAATAAAAAAAAGTAACAAAACCATCAATAATTGTTTTAGATTTATAATAGAATGAATAAGAAACATATCTAAAATCTCTGAATTCATTGCATTTTAATATAGTGATCTTTCTTTGAAATTACAACCAGTAATCTATTATCAGTTTATTTATTATGTTTTCATTTACTTTAGTATCCGAAATTATAGTTTTATATGCATTCCATACGCCTGCTTTGCTGTTATATTGTTGGCCACCTCCAGATAATTCTTTTCCTGCGAGTAACCATAAAGTATGAATCAGATTCAGTTCAGGACCTGATGGTGGACATTATATTTTTTTTCTCTTTTAAATATTTTACGCAGAAATATATCACGGAAGCTTAAATGCATAAGAAGTATCGCTATCATGCATAAAAACATATTTCCCTTTTATGTTGCTGTACTTGGACTTGTACCATGCAAAGAAAGGCGGGGGTAAAAACGCAATTGTTAGTACCGATTTTGAATTGATCACTAATACTTTGGTCGAGGATTATACAACATATCATGCAACTAGACCCTCCTTGTTGCCTTCTTTTTGACCACAGCTAGGAGTTAATTGAATAAAATCCATTCTTTGGGTCATTCATTTGATCCATCTAATGTCCCACGAGATTTGTCTGTAAAAATTACATTGAAAGTCAATGCTCATGTATTTCTTGGCCCAGTTTTGACGCTTTAAATATTTGTTTTAATGAGAGGGGATTGATTTGAAGTTTACAATTCCCGACTCACAAAGTATTCGACCCATTTTTTTTTCCTTGTTGACTCCATCAATTACAGGCTTTTCAGTGATATGAGCGCTGGTCAAAAAGAGAGGGTTATAACTTTACAACCGAAGTAAGTAAGTAAAGTTGGCGACGTTAGTCGAGGGTGACCCGAAGGCTCCCTTTTCGATAGCTACTACACTGGGGTGTAGGGGAGGGCGCTACTCCTTTCCCTGGATTGCTCTACTTTACCCTTGATCCCTACCTTATATTGCTGAATGTTAAGCAATGAGGCATCATGTACCATTTTTTGAGTCTTTGGTATGACTCGACCTGGGATTGAACCACGGTCTCCCGGGGCATTGGTGAACACTCTAACCATCATGCCAATGTCCGGTTATAGTGATATGTTACAGCGGGATTCGCATTAGATTGTTTGTTTTATGGTATATCAACTTTCTTGAGTTATTTAATGCCAAATCCATCCTTCTAGAAGAACAGTAGTGGTAGATTTTAACCCAATCCTGGAGGATAAGGGAGTTCATACCTTTCCCAAGGGTATTTTTCTCAAAGGTAACGTAATAGAGGGACTGAAGTTCTAACTGCCGTACTACGATTCCGGAGTCGAGTGTTTTATCCATTAAACCACGAGGTCACCCCTGTATGCATTTAAATTATCCCACCCGTACTTAATACAGGGTAGAACAATAAAATTGTCGCCCTAGAAAAGACGACATGATTCCATTTCCGTTTAATGAAAACCGGTTTTCTGTTTTTTTTTTTGAGACTATCAACTAGTTGGCCAGTTGTGTAGAAATCCCAAGAGCGATAGCAGCCTTCTATCATGTCTGAAAGTGACACAATGTTCAACGAGCAAGATCGGAGTTGCGCCGCTGTACAAATCCGGGCGGTTCAACGTTTGAGGGCACAGCTCAACATATTGGACGGCCCTTTGGATTTGGAGCAGCGTAAGGACAATGCCAGAAAAAACCGGACCAAGGAGTTCATCGAAAAGGTCAAGGCAATCATAGATGAAACTCTCCAGCCGCCTATTCGGCAGATTACCAGAGATTTATGCGTCTCAAACGCAACTATGAATGCATGTCTGAAGGAGGACTTGAAGTGTAGGTACAACAGGCGCCAGACAAGCCAGATCTTGACTGAGAAGACAAAGAACCTCCGGTATATCAAGCCCGTCAGCCCCCCTCCGCCCCCAACCTAAAACCGTTGGACTACTTCGTTGGTCATACGTCGAGAACATCACCAACATGACCTCTCACAACACCAAAGCCAGCCTGATCGCCGCCATCCGCCGTGTATTCACCGAGTTCCCGCCGGCGCTTGTAGAAAAGCCATGCTCCCAGTTCCGGATCCGTATCCAGGCGGTGCTTGAGACTAAAGGCGGATACATTGAATAGATGTCAGCTTTACTACATATTCAAGTTACCGGAATTGATTTTTTCAATAAAAGTTTTAGAATACAGCTGTAGTGTTGTTTTCTTTAGGACAACACTTTTATTGTTTCACCCTGTAGTAAGAACATCTCAGCGTTCTAAGTTATCCCATATTTAACTTTGCTTTATCTGTCACACAGGCCCAATTATGTTTTCAGTACTTATTGCTATGAAATGGTTTCTCATCTAAGTACTGAACAGACTCACAGCCGCTTAACTAGAACCCGTGGGAACCAGTTCTTTCAAAGTGATTTGACTGTTAAGTTTCTTGATTTTCTTCAAACATCTGTAGTGTTTTATTGTTTGATATTATAAATATACTAATGATTTTATGAAATTTGCTAGTGTGCCTATGCAAATGCACGAAGAGAAGCAACGACAATAATGATTGGGTTTGATAAAATCTGAAAGTTAAAAGTATAGAATTGCCTTCACATAAGAACTAATTCTGTTCAACTCTTGAGCCAAGCAGACCTTGTAAAGTTACGTGATCAGCATAAAGATCTAAAAAATCAATATTATATATTGTTAAAGACTACAGATCTACCAGAGATAATTTCTCTTTATTGTGTAAAAAGTTTAAAATGCAGATAACATTTTATATGTTACTATATATATATATATATATATATATATATATATATATATATATATATATATATATATATATATATAATCATAAACCAATATGTTGTAGATGATTTTATAGGAATTTAATACGGATGATCGCACAACAGATGCTAGAGAACAAGCTATATATATTTCTATATTGACCGGGCTTATAATTTTGTTTTATTTGAATCATTTATACTCACAACAGTTTGCTGGCTGTAGCTTCCGGCTTTTTTCAAATGTTAGTTTTTTTCTTTGTTTTCTTCTTCCTTATAATCTCGAAAATATATTTGAAATTGTTTAAAAAGTTGTGATAAACACACACACACACACACACACACACACACACACACACACACACACACACACACACACACACACACACACACACACAAATGAAAAATAGATAGAGGGACTATTGAATAAATGAAAAAAAGAATTCTAAAACCATGAGTGTTAAACAAGCTTAGAATAAGTGGCTGTTAGGATAACCAGACCGAAACATTTTTTTAACCAAATTGACTCGAATATTACAGACTGCTGTTGTAAGAAGACAGTAAAATGATTATTTGTGAGGTTCCGTATTTTATTTTATTCTTGTCATTTTATTTTATTCAGCGTGTGTGCACGTGAATATGTGTTAGTGTGCACATAAGCACGTGTGCGTGTGTGTGTGTGTGTGTATGTGTGTGTGTGTGTGTGTGTGTGTGTGTGTAAAGGGATAGAGAGAGAGAGGGGGGGAGAGAGAGAGATTATTTCTTTTCAAATGTATTAAATTGAAAATTATTCAACCTTCTCTCTATCCATCTATCGTTCTCTCTATATCTTTCTCTCTCTCTCTTTCTCTTTATATATATATATATATATACATATATATATATTTATATATACATATATATATAAATGTGTGTGTGTGTGTGTGTGTGTGTGTAAGTATGAATGTGTGTCTTTCGGTCTTTCTGTTAGTTTGAGTCTTTTTATCTAGTTTTTTTGTACATATTTTTGATCTAAAATATGTACATCAATCTCCTTCTCAACAAATTACCAAAGTGGTACTCTCTCTCTCTCTCTCTCTCTCTCTATCTCTCTCTCTCTCTCTCTCACTTTTTCTCAATTCTTTCGTTCTTATGCATATCTAAGTAACATTTCATCAAACATGCTACAAAATCATGTTTTCACTTGATGTTTAAAATCAAGTAGTGAAATACGTGACAGAGGAGAAAATGCATTTTTTCAAAAAAAAGTTGCCTCTTCAAAACTAAATTAGAGCAAATCTAATTTAGAAACTTAATTTTCTAAACTTTGCAAATTTGAGATTTCGTTCAATCAAAGCATTTTAAGACAATTTCATCTGTTAAAAGAGAACAAAAACAACTTGATTAGTATATATAATTTCAAACTCGATTATGAGAGTAAAAACTCGAAGCCACCAATTTCACTCGTTGATTTACATACTGCATTGCATCTGTGTTGTTATGTTCAACATGACTGGATCGTAACAAGAACATATTCTGTGAACGAACGCAATTTTGTTAACACTAGTTGGACTTTATATTTTGATATTCAAACCGAAAATATCTCCGAGGAATATAGACGTAATAAAAAAAGATGGATAAAATTAGTCTATGCACAAATAAGAATCAATAAAAGGGCATCAATAAAGTTCATTGGGTTGTTTTTTGTTTATTAATGGCATATCAACTCTTTTTAGGTTATTTAATGCCAAATCCATTCTCCTAGAAGAACAGTAGTGTTAGCTATTTAACCCATAGCTGGGAGGATAAGGGGGTTCATACCTTTCCCAAGGGTATTTGCCCGAAAGTGAACGTAATAGCGCGAATGGAGTACGAACTCGCGTACTACGATTCCGCAGTCCAACGCTTTAACCATTACACCACGAGGACACCCCCCATATAGTTCATTGGAGTTTTGATATACAAATGATCACCTAATCCCGGACAGAAAACCAGGCTGAGTATTTAAAGAGAAATGAAGATTGCGTAATTAAGGTGATTTAGGTCTTCGAGCGAGCCACAGAGGAAAAGATAGGTACATGCATTGATAGTGGCAGAGAATTGAAAGTATTGGAACATGAAGGTGACGTCAATACCAATTGTCCGTGGTGTAATGGTTATCGTCGTAGGAAATGGACACGGCGACACGAGTTCAAATCCGGGACGACACTGATTGCATTTCACATAGCACTAATACCCTTGGGAAAGGTATGAATCCAAATATTCTCCCTCCAGCTATGGGTAAATAATAGGGCAGACTGGGTTCTTCAGCCTTGGTGAGGCAACTAGTCTAGGAGAAGAAAAACTCTGAAATCAAACCTGTTAAACTCCGCTTAAAAATTGACCCTGTGTCATATCCTGCCCGAGCGGAGGGGTTGCTAAATATGGTAATACCAATTGTAATTGATGGACTTGGAACAGTACCCAAAAATTTGGAAAAGGGACAAGAAAGACTGGAAATCAGAGGAAGAATCGAGACGATCTAGACCACAAATTATTAAAATTAACAAGAGAACTGAGATTAGTCCTTGAGACATTCCCTCAGAAACTGAGTATATTTCTACGGGAGGCAAGAATAAAAACAACCATGGTCTTGAAAGACCCCCCCCAAATCCCAAGATACTGCATGCCAATAAAACAATTTTAAATGATAATGAATATCTTAATTGCACATGGAAGAGAAGGGATCTATTACTCGCTTGAATGCCACTATTTTCAAAGAACTGAATAAATGCCGTATCAGATCAAGAGGAACGTTTTACCAATGAGAAATAAATCTACAAATTCTAAAGAAAGTACAAGCTAAGGAGTGAATATAGCCCCTAAAATAAACAAGATGACAAATTCGTGATCCCGAAATAAGAATAATATCATAGGGAATCAGAGTAAGTCATGAATTAGATGACGAAGTGCCCGTGGTGTAATAGTTAGCGTCGTAGGAAATGGACACGACGACACGAGTTCAAATCCTGGACGAGATTGATTGCTATTTCACATAGCACTAATAACCTTGGGAAAGGTATGAACCCAATTATTCTCCCTCCAGCTATGGGTAAATAGTAGGACAGAATAGGTTCTTCAGCCTTGGTGAGGCAACTAGTCTAGGAGAAGGAATACTCTGAATTCAAACCTGTTAAACTCCGCTTAAAAATTGACCTTGTTTCATATCCTGCCCGAGCGGAGGGGTTGGTAAATATGATAAATTAGATGACGAGGTCTATGGACAAAGGGAGAGCAAAAAAAAAAACAAAAAAAAAAGACGTCAAGATGAGTGGTTAAAATACAAAGAAACATAATTCAGGTAGATTTATTATCTTCACTGCAATTTGTTAAAGCAATGATACCTCTAAATTATATCGAAAGAAATTTCAAAGAAGACTCCAAATTTTTAAAATTCGAAAGAAAAAAAAAGGCATCTCATATATAGATCATTTGAAGATACATGTAAAAAATTAGAAATAACTTGATACCCTCTTGCAAACTTTTCGAATCTACAGTTAGAATATTGGAATGGAATTTTGGATTGATAAATGTGCCTTGCTTAAGATTTTTTTTTAAAATGTGGTACAATTAAACGACGTGCCCGCAGTATTATCGATATCGCTGGTGGAAATGGACACCTCGAACCGGGTTCTAATTTTGGACGAGGCTGTTTGCATTTCTGATAGCGCTTATACACCTGGTGTAATTCTCCTTCCAGCTTTGGGAGAATAGTAGGGCAGACTGGCTCATTAAACTTGGTATTGCAAAAAAAAAAAAAAAGAATTTCTGAATATAAACCTGTTCAACTCAACTTAAAAATTGACCCTGTGTCACATCCTGCTCGTTCCATAGTGGTATGTACATACATACATACATACATACATACAATGGGTGGAATAAAACTCTTCTATCAAGACAATATGTGAACACAATACAAATACGGGAAAATGAAAATGTATATAATCAAGCACACAGAAATAAAAGTAAACTCACTAGAAAAAAAAGGGAAGAAAACTCATCGAAACCAAAGTATGTTGCAGAAATCGTATCCAAAAGAATAAATACCCGGACAGCCCCAATTGTACCATCTGGATTATTCCTAAAGTGGACAATAGAAGAATTTAGACAAATGGACGATAAGAAATAGATGACAATGCACAAGATCAGATACCCAAGTTATAGTTGGCTGCCTGCTTCTTTAAATTAATGAACGATTTCATGATATTCAACCCTTGTAGACCAGCAATGGTCAATCTCTGGGCTGATGCACGGTTCTGCTCGGGAGACGCTAAAAATAAACCTTTGCATATAGACATAAATAATCTCGTAATATTCTTTTGATTTTAAAGGATGCAGCCCTTTCATAATTCTTTAAAAGTTTGCCTAGATCATTAAATGCCAAATCCTTTTTATAAATATAACTAAATATGTTTTGTAAATGAAGTTGGTAGGTAGCAACTATTAAACGATGCAGAGCTTATTCGCTGTCATATAGTTGATTAGATTCAGTTATTGCAATCTAACGCTAATGGCTTTATCTTTACACAGGTAAATAGTTTCAAAAATTGCTATCAAGCTCCGATAGTTGATTTTTTTGCATACTGTAAAAATTTTAATTTAACATAACGAATTCCTTTTTCAACATAAATTGTTTCGAGTTGATTAAATAATAAGACCATTTTATTTGATCTATAGATAGGGCGCCAATAGTTACCACCAGTCCGTGTCAGAGTGGACCAGAGAGTAATGGTAATAAAGGATAACTTCACAATACTTCAGAATCAAAGACTGGCACTTTATTCTCAAATGGTCTAGTATCATTTCTAGAACACTTACTGACATGCAGTCGGTATATTATACCGCACAAACCAATTGGGCTGCCCGAAATATTTTATTGGTAATATTTTTATGTCAAGAAAAGGAGCTGCAGGAAAACTTCTCAACATTAAGGACTGCACATATACAACAAATGAGTGACTCAGGAATATATGAAAAAAAGTAAAGAAAAATTCGTCACATTTCATAGTAACAGTCATCTCAACGGCAGCAACTCAGGCGCAAGCACGTAAACAACAATATATAAATTCTTGATATAACAAAATGGGAGGAAATTAAAAATTAGGCTATTATCAGTGAGAAAGATGATCAACTGGAAATTGTCCGAGATAATAATATTTGATCCTGTTTACAAATCAGAAGCCTGTTGTACTAAGAATCTTTCCTAAAGAAGCACATGTAGAAAATTCTATGGGACTTTGAAATAGAAAAGAATTAACCAATCCCAGCGAAAATAGCAGACTTTATTTAAATTAACTTGAACGGATCTTTTTACCAAGTTTATTTTGCCGTTCAAGCGGACTAAGAATCAAAATAAAAAAAAGTTAAAAAAAAAAAGAAGATTTACAAATTATTGGATCTTGCCAAGTAGCTGAAAAAAGTTGCGAAGTATGAAGTCGACGGATGTACTAATTGTAGTTTCATCGCAAAGAACAGTCTCACACAGTTCGTAAACGTTACGTGAATTATTAGAGATCTGAGTATGAATTGAGATCATCCGAAACTCAGCATTGTTTAGATGATCTTGAATATGTAGAACACCTTGAAGGGTCTTTAAAACCTGAAGATATTTGATCCTACTAAGATTTCTATGAAAAAAACACACAAGTTAAAACTAGTGTGAATAACGTGTATTGCCTCAAAATGATTAGAAACCGTTTTTACCCAGATTTTATTTTCCTGGAATTCTATATAAGATTAATAATCATGAAATAGATCTACATAATAAGTAGTAGTATTCTGCGTAGAAATAGACTTCAGATAATGACAAGGTAGAGTAGACTTCAATCTGCGCCGACTTCAATCTTCCTTGAATAACATACAATCTATTTTCATACCCAGGACAAAACCTTTTTGCAGAATTGCACTGACTGCTCTATAAAGAATACAGTCTACGTAATCAAGGCTCTACCTACATAGCAAGATTTAAGTTTTGGAGATCTGCGTTTTGTTCAGTATCTCTTCATGGGCATTACGCCGAGATCCACTCTGACCAAGAGAGTTAGGGTCTGGTATGGTCTAATATATGGATTGAATAGATTTATTAAAACGTATTTGAATTCAAGAAAATAAAACCCTTACAAGAAACAAAAGTACAGAAAAAAGTGAAGATATGAACATACAATGAACGCAGTTCCCTTACTACCCGGGAGAAAATAACTCCATATTATTTGACATGCCATTAAAATCAATCAACCATTCAATCCCACACAGGAAATAAATTACTAATATGAAAACGCGTTTTTATGATTGGGAAGAAAACAATTAAAATAACTGAAGAAAAAAAAAGAACTCGTATGTCATTTTTAAAGAAGAATTTAATAAGTCCTACAGAAGTAATAAAACTTTGAAAACTTATTCACAGTGTTAGTTTTCTTAAGATATTGAACCCAGAAAATTGATTTTCTTAGCACCGACGTTGGGTAACAAATTTAGTTTTGCACTCAAATTAACGCAATGTTCTTCTCTTAGTAACACATATTCTTGGAATCAGCGAATGCGTAAAGAAATATATCAATAACATTTTTAATCTTTTACTTCATATTAGCTATCGGTATTTTTCATATCAATCCTTTTTTTTTAATTTTTGTATTTTATACATCCTGAATGGAAGTTAACAAGAGTAGAAACTGAACGTATCCAAAGGTTATAAAAATGCAGATTACTGCAGCATATATGCTGAAGTGTGCCTAGTGTAATGGTTATCCTCATAAAAAGTCACCCAGTCGGCTGGGGCTGTAGAATACACAGACTGTTTCAACGCAGAGGGATAAGACCACCCAACGAGTAACCTGCATATGACACTAAACAATCTGATGGTGAGGTTCCAGTGATGCTAGGGTTTGGGTAATGCGGAGCACCCTTTCATTGCCATTATTCCCAGGTCCACTCTTGCCCGAAATGGTAGCACCTGATAGGGCCCTATCGATGGGTTAAATAGAGCTAAACTGCATACTTATCCTTAACTTAATTGTTTGAATTAAAACTGTTTGAATAATCTGAATAGCTTGAAATAAAAATATTTTTGACAATTAAGCTGTACTTACATTTATGCCAAACCGAATTGTTTGAAATGGAACTGTTTTTGACATTGAAACTGTACTTTCACTAAACTGAATTGTTATATGTAGATTTAAATGTGTGTAAACAAAATGTGTACTTATACTAAACTGAATTAGCTGAATCTGAACGGTTCGAATAAACTGAATAGTTTAAAATAGAAATGTTTTCGATAATTAAACTGTATACTCATGTTAAACTGAATTGTTTGAAATAGAACTGATTATTCGCAAAAAAAATGGATTTGGCGTTAAATAACCTACAATGGTTGATAGGCCATAAAACCCAACCAACCAACCAACCTCATAAAAAGCTGAATTGCTGGCCTGAGTTCAAATGCTGGGCAATGCCGTTTGGTTTTTATCTTTCACTTATTCCCCAAGGAAAAAAATTTCCCACCAGTTATGGATAAATAGTAAAGTAGAAGGGGTTCTTAAGCCTCGATTTAGGCAACTAGTCTAGAAGAAGAAAAACTGCATTCAAACCAGTTTGATATCTTATCCTGTTCCTGGTATTTGGGTTGACTTGACAGATATATTCACATATGTCACTCATGAATTGGCCACTTCAAATTTAAAAAAAAATCTCTGATATTTGACATTGTCAATAATCTGCTTTTAATAGTCTTCGACTATTAAGTTGCAAATAGCACATAGAAATATGGCCAGTAAAAACGTCCTCTTATGTGAAAGCTATATATCTATACGACTACCATAACCAAATTATTGCAAATTGAGTTTATTGGTGTCAAAAACTTATTGTCTACCTCTCTGGGAAGCTGAAAGTTTCAAGTATGAAACTTCTCTGGCATCTGGCGTGATCTAGCTTGAATGAACAATAAATCTAGCTCATATCCTGGTGGGGATTCCATTCTACAAACCCCACAATCTAAAAAAACATTAACTTCTCAGGATAAGGATCAACTTTGGGTATGTTTATACGTTGTTCCTTTCACTGTTCCTACATTTTCCTTATTTTCCATGATAACATTTACGCAAATACTCTGCCATGGCCAAGAAGTGACTCGAAGTCAGCTTCTAATTCCAGGTTGGTTAAATTCAGTCTTCCATCTCGACCGAATGTCATTCAATAGTAACTTATTATTTTTACTCCTCCAAGGGTGGCATTAATATAGTTTTTTCTTACGTACATACCGAGACAAATGTCCACTTTTTACTGATATAGAATTTTAAGACTTGTAATTTATGGTAATCTCAATGCATTGCATATATATGATGTCTCTGTTGTGCTCAGTTGCAAATGATGTAAACTTGGGTAAATTGTTTTACAGTGTTTAATTTTCTAACGTTAGAAATATATATTTATTTATTTTAACAATGTTTTGATTCTAAGTAAATTTGGTTTGGACTCAGAATCTGATCTTTTGAACACCTCTGGCTAGAACTTCAGTCTCAGAAGGACATCCTCTACTTATCCGAGTGAAATTAGAGGCACATTAAACTTAGGGTTTAGATTATAATAATATTGTATTATTTCGTTGGCAATTCCTGCTTTTTTGATAGATCAATGCTTCTTAGCCTTTGTTTTCTTCCTACTTTGCTTTGGTAGAACCCCATAGACATTCAATGTTTTAAAAATTCCAATTATTTGGTTTCTTTTGGTTTGGTTTTATGACATATCAATCATTGTAAGATATTTAATGCCAAATCTATTTTTATAACTATGAACAATTCTATTATAAACAATGCAATATAGCACAAGTACACAGTTTAAATGTCAAAAATATTTCTATTTGAAACAATTAAGTTTAGCATTTGTACACAGTTTAGTTCTATTGGACTCTATCTGCTGTTACCACTCTTGGCCAGGGTGGATCTGGGAGCGATTTGAATGAAGGGTTACTTCACCATCATGAAATATCTGGCATTACTAGAGCTTCAACATCAGATTGTTTTGTGTCACATCCAGCACACTCATTGGGTGAGTCTTACCCTTGGCACATATGCTGTCAGTGTATTTTACAGCCCCTACCGAGTGAGTCAAATTCCTATTGTATTTTATAACTAATAATATTTGGAATTGTGTCAAATACTGATTAACTATTTTATTTTTATTGAAGTATATTCTATATAGTACACATAAACTTAAGAAAACTATGTCAATTCTATAGATAATCAATGTCCGCTATTGAAATAATTAATAACAATGCAAAAACATAATTCTATATATATATATATATATATATATATATATATATATATATATATATATATATATATATTACTTTAGTGCTACTTTATTCAATCCAAGCCTTTTGGCTGATGCTATTTAAGTAATTGTGAAAGACCAGTCTTCCACGCTGTCAATGATGATTGAAAATCACGTCTTTCTACTATATCGAGTCGGTTACATAGAGACACTGCTGAAACCAAATTCAATAAGCTAAGAAGGAAATTAATAACATACTCGTGTGCCTACTTCCCGAGTAGTAAATATTTTTAGCAATGTCATTACTTTTCAAAACATTATGCTTCTAATCTTTAAATCTTACTTGAAATATTTCATCACTCTACAAATAAAGTAGATCCTTCTGTAAACAGATATCTACATCAACAACATTAAATTCAATAGGAAGTGTCACCCAACATCGTATATTTAGCTTGAGTAGATCGATAAACTAACAGAATAGCTACTGTATTGAAAGTCACTGATTGATTAAGTGAGTGATTGATTGATTTAAATAGCATATCAATAAGTCTATGGTTATTCTATGCCAAGAAGTTAGACAATCACTTTCATTTTACGTTGATATTTCGAGTGTTAAGTATTTATTTCAATAATTTACTTTCTGCCCATGATCATCACAAATACTCTTCATATTTAAACAAATCCCTATGAGATGAAAATTGGACTTTAACACATCTGATCAGAATGGATCTGGGAATAGCAACGGGGTTCTCCGCACTACACAAATCTCTAGAATCGGAGCCTCTTTATCGGATGCAGTTTAGTGTCATATGAAGGACGCCCTATTTTTACAGAGGGTGGGGATCCCTCCTTACTGATAGAGTCATTATATTCAATGTCCCGCCAATAGTGCCTCTGCTAAATTGGTAAAATACTATATTTCCTTACACAGGGCGCCCCAGTCATTTGGGAGCTATAGAATACACTGACTGCACTGTTTCATGGGTTAAACACCCCACCGAATACCTTATCTGAGACAATAAACAGTATCCGATGGTGAGAAAACTGCACTGGAGCTTTAAGCAATGAGGTAAACTCTTTCACTACTATTACACCAAGGTCTTCTCTGACACAGATTTCTTATGACTGTTAGGGTCCCATTTATAAGTTAAACAGAAATATCCCATCTATTCTAAGGATTAACATTAATTAGTTAAACAATGAGCAAATTATTTATATTTCATAGTGATGCTTAATGAATCAAATTACGAATGTTAAATAGCAATACATTGAAATTTGTGCAGACAGATTATTAATATTTGACGATGATTTGTGGTAGGTGGGAATTAAAGTAGCCTTTTGAATTTAGGGTACTAAATGAGCCCTCACATCTAGTTTTAAAATACTACAAATCGTTCGTTTAGAAATTTTATATTCCAGACAGCGGTCACATCGATATTGCTATATGGATGCACTACATGGACGCTAACAAAACGGCTGGAGAAGAAACTAGATGGCAATTACACAAGAATGCTGCGTGCAATCCTGAACAAGTCCTGGCAGCAACACCCCACAAGACACCAACTGTACGGCCACCTGCCCCCTATCACGAAAACTATTCAAGTTAGACGAACCAGACATGCAGGACACTGCTGGAGAAGCAGAGATGAACTCATAAGAGATGTACTCTTATGGATCCCCACACATGGCCGCGCAAAAGCAGGACGACCAGCTTGAACGTACATTCAGCAGCTATGTGAGAATACAAGTTGTTGTCCTGAAGACCTACCTAGGGCGATGAACGATAGGGAGGAGTGGCGAGAGAGGGTCAGGGATATCCGTGCTGCCAGCATGATATGATGATGATGATGATGATATATATATATATATTCATATATATATATATATGATATAAATATAATATATATATATATATATATATATATATATATATATATAAACAAAACAAATGTGACACATAATCGTTTAAAATTCCTTCGTTTATGCATGTATCTATTTCCCTGTGGCTGTGCGTTAGCATATTCGGTTGGCCTATGAGTCAGTTGGGTTTCGATCCCAGCTTCGATAATCTGTCTTGTCTAGCCACATGGAAGTGTTGAAATACAACAAAACAATCTGGGGAGAACTATATCCATATATTTCAAAATGAATAAGTCCAGAGATTTGTACTTGTTAAAGAATTATTGATTTCGTTTGTACATATGTGTTTTTTTCTCCAACTTATTATTTTCGTCATGGAACATACGTGAAACTAGGCCCAATGAAATGGGCAATCAATGAGACTTGAACTCACTCGTGCAGGTGTGCTTAGAGTCTCAATTGATGCTCCATTCATATAGCTTTGTGCCAAATATGTTCTCTGACGAAACAAACGAGCTGGAAACACGCATATTACAGAGGGAAATAAATAATTCATCAAAAATACAAATTTCTTACTGAACCTATTGGTTTGTTTTTTCTTTCTTTGAACAACAACAAAAAGAAAGATTTAATATATATATATATATATATATATATATATAAAGATTATATATATATATATATATATATATATATCATGTCGCGCCGCCAGCACGGATATCCCTGACCCTCTCTCGCCACTTCTCCCTATTATTCAGCGCCTCCGGCAGGTCTTCAGGGTTACATCCTGCGTCCTCACATAGTTCCTGTATGTAAATTGGTGCAGGTCGTCCTGCTTTTGCACATTCATATGTGGGGGTCCACAGGAGTACATCGCTTATGAGCTCGTCCTTGCTTCTCCAGCAGTGTCCCGCGTGTCTGGTTCGTCGAACTTGTATAGTTTTCGTGATGGGGGGCTAGTGTCCGTATAGTTGGTGTCTCTAGGGGTGTTGTCGCCAGGACTTGTTCAATACTGCTCTCAACATTCTTGTGTAATTTCCGTCTAGTTTCCTCTCCAGCCGCTCAGTTAGCGTCCATGTGGTGCATCCATATAGCAGTATCGACACAACCGCTGCCTGGAAGAAACTGCGTTTCATTTTATCGGTTAGGTCCGACTTCCATATGATCGAGAGCCTATCGATAGCTGTCCATGCCTTCGTCAGTCGTGTGTCGATGTCTTTTTCGGTTGATGAGACGCTACTTCCTAGGTATTTGTTGTTGGAAAACTATTCAAGTGCAAACAAGACCGGGTTAAATCTCATTGAGCAACCCATTAACAAAGTCTTCTGCCATATATGTTCTCTGACGAAAGCAATTAACTGAAAATATACACGTATGTAAGAACGAAATAGATAAAACATAACAAACAAATCTCTTTATGGACCTACTCCTTTATATATATATATATATATATATATATATATATATATATATATGTGTGTGTGTGTGTGTGTGTGTGTGTGTGTGTGTGTGTGTGTGTGGAATAAAATAAAAGCCAAGAGTATATATAATATAGGTAACAAACCACTAATTCTATATTATCGAAGGCCCAAAACAATGTCTAAAGGTAACAATGCGCATATTATATCTCTATATATTCATATGATTATACAATGCGCATATTATATCTCTATATATTCATATGATAAGCAATTAAGAAATGATGCATATATTCTAGTGCCAAAATATGGTGTTTTATAGTGTAATCTAAAAATGAAATTATGATATGCTCAGAATA
The DNA here is from genome assembly GCA_963585895.1 of Sepioteuthis lessoniana. Classification (NCBI taxonomy): domain Eukaryota; kingdom Metazoa; phylum Mollusca; class Cephalopoda; order Myopsida; family Loliginidae; genus Sepioteuthis; species Sepioteuthis lessoniana. The sequence continues at coordinate 35,356,888 of OY757912.1, read as the reverse complement.
GTTTAAACAAGTATTTATGAAAATACCACTAAACCAAAATGGGCAATGATGAAAATAGTACATCTAATAATCTAAAAACAAACTCAAGAGTCCTTTTCCGATATATCAGTAACAGTTAACTCCAGGAAATGTCTTTGTTCATACGATATAATTAAACAAGTAAAGTTCACCTTCACTTAACTGACTAGTAATGTTCAGTCTTAATTACTTCTTCCTAGTGATGTGTACTTATATGTTCTGCATCCTCAATCAAGCGAATTCGTGCTGGTTCTCACGAATGAACACGGTCCTCACATACACCCAGAATGAAACGACGTGCAGCCGAATGTAGCCAAGCGAACAGAACGTAAAATTCGTACAAATAGAAAATAAAATGAAATAAAAATGTACCATTAAGTTTATCAGCAAGTCCAGAGTAATAAACATAAAATTATGAAGAGCTGTATCAATTTGGATTACATTGAAAGCGTGCTTCGAGTAGAGGAATTAAAACGGAAAGCCGAGTTCAAATCCTGGCCGATAATCTCTGGTTTCCCTCCACAAAAATAAAAGCCTTAATCAATGACTTATCACCAATTTATTGGTAGATATGTCAGACTTGATTCTTTAGCTTTGAATGAGAAACCAATTAAGGAAAAGGAAAATTTCGAGTTTCAGATCGTACGGTGACTGATGAGTATCAAATTGTTCGAGCCTCTGTTTTTCGTTTCTTGTTCATGTTCAACACGCTGCTTCCTTTAGGTAATTCAAATCTATTTAGGAGATTGACATTATTTTTTACACGTATTCACAACGTCATTGTGTGTCATTTTTTTCATTCCATATTTAACCTGCTTATTCAAATGATCCTTTACGTAAATATTAATTTAGCAAACTTTTAAATCTCCCAATGGTAATTCACATGATTGGAAAGTGTAATTGCAATAAAATCAAAATGAATTATTGCGCCTCAATATAATAATCACGAACTCATATCAGAGAAACTTTGGCGTGTTAGTAAGTTTGAGTGAATGATCTTAACAGCACCTCACCCCATCTAGGTTGTTTGGTTGGTTGTTTGCATTTCATGGCATATCAACCTTTGTAGGTTATTCAACGCTAAATACATTTTTATGAAAATAGGTATATCTGAAACAATTGAGTTTAGGGTAAGTACGTAGCTTAGGTGTAAGTACAGTTTAAATGTAAAAAATATTTCTATGTCTACCTATTCAGTTTAGTCAAGCAGTTCTAATTCAGTTAATTCAGTTTAGTATAAGTACATATTTTGTTTACACACAGTTAAATGTCAAAACAGTTCTATTATTAAATAAATAGGTTTAGTGTAAGTAGAGTTTCAATGTCAAAAAGACAGTTCTATTTAAAACATTTCAGTTTAGTATGAGCACGCAGTTTAAATGCAAGTACAGTTTAATTGTCAAATACATTTCTATGTCAACCAATTCAGTTTAGTCAAACAATTCAGTTTCGCATAAGTATGCCGTTAGTTCGATTTAACCCATAGATAGGGATCTATCAGTGGCTACCACGCCGGGCCAGAGTGATAGCAATAAAGGGGTACCCCGCATTCCCCAAAGTACCATTATTACTGGAACCTCACCATTAGATTTAGTGTCATGATCAATACACTCATTGGGGGTGGTCGTACCCCTCTGCAGAGAAGCAGTCGGTGTATTCTACAGCCCTAACCGATTGGGCAAACCCATTTAGGACTATTTGTTCGATAGATTATAGACCTGCGTTGCTTGTATATTCATATTTACATTTTTGTCTTGGTTTCTTCAGGGATTTTAACACATATGAAGTCAGGTAATGGGTTATGAAAAGTAGAGTTGGCGACAATTGTCGAGGGTGACCCAAAGGCTTCCTTTTTGATAGCTACTACACCGAGGTGTAGGAGAGGGCACTACCCCATTCCCTGGATTGCTCCACTTTACACTTGATCCAAATTTATAATTCATTAAAGAAGGGCGACATCAAGTAGCATTTTTTGTTTTAGTTTGACTCGACCTGGGATTTTATTCCAGTTTCCCGGACCATTGGTTAACACTCTACTCACTAGGCCAATGAGCAGGTCTAATACAAATAGTCTAAGATTATTCTGCATCATGTCATTCCTATCAAATACGACTAATTTTAAACATATGTATTTTACCCATAGAAAGGTAACCTAATGGGTTCTAAAATTTAGTGTCAAATAGGAACAGGGAGAAAGTGGGCTCGACCATCAGAAGCAGGTTAGTATCATGCTCAGGACTGTCCCGTTTTTTAAGGAGGGGTCTTTAATCCAAGCAGTTGATAGTCAGATCATACTCAGACCCACTGACATGACTTGCATCATTTTGAGATTTATGTGTTGCAAAATATCCGAACTCATCAAAAACATACGTCACCAAATATTAATTCTAGAGTCATGCAATAAAATCATTCTTACTGCTGATTCGGAGAAAACGTAAAAGGTGGCGTTGTCTATTTCTTTAATTTGATATGTCTGATTCGAGTACTTTATTATTTTTTTTGTAATTTGCAATATTGTATTTTCGAGCCGACAGGCAAAATCTAATTAATATATCTTCTTTCTCAATTATTAACTGAAGCTTACTGATAAGAGAGAACGTTATGAAAAACTAAAACATATGATAAAAAAAAGAAGATCAATTTTCAAAGCTGGCCTTTGTCAAGTCTTATCGAAATTACATTTTCAGTTTCGGCTTTCCTGATATAGACATACACAGCATGAAAAATAAATTTGCTTAATTAAATGTAAAACTTTGAAAGAAAAATTTTTGAACACGTGTATGCTTCAACGCTCTGTATCTCAGAACTTTTTAATAATTTGATAATAGATGAAGTGGTGTGTCGCTTTTTAAAATTATAAAGAAAAAAAATATCAACGTCATCATTTGAAAAAGAAATGTCATAAATTTGATTTTAGTATTATCAAAATTATACTTCCTAATTATTACCACAGATATCGTTTAAATAAAATTGACGTTGTGTAAGATTTATTTTATATTTGAGTAAAAAAAAAAATTGAAATCTCATTTCATGTAAGAATTTAAATAATAATAAATATTTTTAAAGTTTTAAGTTGACAAACGAAAGAAATAATGAAGCCTTCTTCTTTTCTAAAAGTTAACCATGAAGTGATTCCACGCCCTAATAGCAGGATTAAGAATACACTGTCTGTGTTCGTTGCAGAGGGCTTGGTGAAGATAAATGGGTGTGGTAAATAAAAAGATTAAACTGCATCTGATTGTTAGGCTGCATTTCTGGAGATCTAGAATAAGAAGAGTACACCCTTCATTACCATTACTCCCAGGTCTAATTTGATCCAGAATGGACCAATTTACCAAACCCCTCCGCTCGGGCAGGATATGACACAGGGTCAATTTTTTTTTTAAGCAGAGTTTAACAGGTTTGAATTCAGAGTTTTCCTTCTCCTAGACTAGTTGCTTCACCAAGGCTGAGGAACCCAGTCTGTCCTACTACTTACCCATAGCTGGAGGGAGAATAGTTGGATTCATACTTTTCCCAAGGGTATTAGTGCTATGTGAAATGAAATCAGTCTCGTCCAAGATATGAACTCGTGTTGCCGTGTCCATTTCCTACGACGATAACCATTACACCATGATCCAGAATGGTAGTACCTATTAGAGTTTCCATCTAGTGACAAAACCATCTATTTATTAATTATTGGTATTCGATATAAATTCTTGATGCCTATAACTTATAAAAATTTTTTTATCAGAATAGTTACATAAAGAAGATAGTTTACTTAAGCTTATTATTTGTTATTTGAAACTATATAAATGCGTGCAACAAATGATATTTATCTGCAGAATTTTAAAAAATTACTTAAAAATATAATTATTTGTATTAGTTGGTAATATTTAACAGCATAAAATTTTGCATTAATTATTTGCATTCGACACACCTGATACCAAATAACTGTATGCAAAATAAAAATCTTTTCAAAGACAACAAAAAAATAAAATACAATGTAAATCTATAATGAATGCATTTTACGGCATAAAATCACCCAAATGGATTGACTTGCCGTTATCCATCAGTCATAGAACAGATTTCCAATTCTCTTTTCAGAAAACGGACGCCAAACATCAGCGTAAAAAATAAGGAGAAAATCATTTTATTTGATCAAGATTTTGCACAGAGTGGGCCTCAAAAACGTGCAAATTAATAGTTTGAAAAATACAGACGAACTTCTTCACATTTAACCTGATGAATTTAATAAACTTTCTTCAATTCCGATTAATTTAGTACAAATCGTTTTGAAGCCTACCGTCTGCCATAAATGTCACGAATGAGATTCAAAATCCTGAGTACAGGCGTGTGTGTGTGTGTGTGTGTGTGTGTGTGTATGTGTGTGTGTGAGAGAGAGAGAGAGAGAGAGAGAGAGAGAAAGAGAGAGAGAGAGAGGCTTAAAGAACTCACCGTCCTCTTTTTAAATTGATACATTGCCAATAACTGATCTCTACATTTGAGGACCGCTTGTTTTTTAAACAAGGAAGAAAAAGTAAAGGTATCAGAACGGTGAATCCCCACAGTTGATGTAATATTCAGCGTCACCTCCACAAGAAGATATTTTTGGAATAACGAGTTATGGCAACAACAGAAGACTTCAACAACCTCTAAATAATATTTCTGAAAGAAGCCTTTTTTTTTTTTACTGCAAGAGAAGATTTCAAACTTGTCCGTGTTTTTTAAAAAGTCGGTACACAACATCAGCAAAAAAAAGACCAAATAACAACATTTCAACAATACAAAAATATATTTCAAGTTGGTTTTGAAAATACAGAATGTTTAACAAATTTCCAATACTGAGCAAGCATTATAGCGGTAATATTTCGTGAAAAATTCTAAATTAAATCTTACAAAAAATAAAAACATATATTCTCAAAGTAAAATTGAGTCCATATGATTTTTCTATGTGAGAGCCATCACCCCTTTCTATATTTTACATGTTCCATTTTATAATAGAACATGACGTTTCTTCTTGTTTTTATTTTTTATTTGTGTACATTTATCACATGAAAGTAATTACTACACTATTTCTGTTTAATTTATATAATTTGTCTGTGATCAGTTTACGTTTGTAAGAGACACACATATATTACTATTTCTAAGTTGAGGTACATGTACATTTGCAACTCTGTATTTTCAACAATAGTCTAGCCCAGTCGTGTGTGAAAGTAGAATATATCAACTGCATCTCTACAGAGGGGAAAGACCACCCAAAGAGTGTCACGATATGACACGAAGCAATCTCATGGTGAGGCTCCAGTAATAACGTATCTTCTGGGGAATATGGTGTTCTCTTTTATTGCCATCTTTCCCAGGTTCACTCTGGCCCGGAATGGTATCCCCTGATAGAGTTCTATCTGTAGATCGATTTGAAGTGTTTGACATTTAAATTGAGTGCAAACAAATGACTTATGTAAAATTGGATTGTTTGATATAAAACTGTTTGATCATTTACCAGTGTGTAATCAGATCTCAGTTTAATTGAATTGTTTGGTTGAGTATTGTATTTTAGCTGATCCCGAAAATGTTGTGGTCGTAACGAGCTCAATTCTCCTTATGATATTACTTTCCTAGATTCTGTTTTCCAGCATCATCTGGATATATCTAAGATCTCCCGACTTAATTTGGTGTCCCTGTCTATTTTTATGTTTCACTGTTTCTTTACAATTTTCTTTCAGAGTACTGATATTTGTCCAGTTTTTTGCCTATTACTTGTTTTATAAACGATAACGGCAAACAAATCTATGATATGCTTGGTGAGATTCATCATCATCATGTCGAGCCGCTAGTACGGATATCCCTGACCATCTCTCGCCACTTCTCCCTATCGTTCATCGCCTCTGGCAGGTCTTCAGGGTTACATCCCGTATCCTCACTGAGCTGCTGTATGTATGTTCTAGCTGGTCTTCATTTTTTGCTTGGCCATATGTGGGGGTCCGTTGGAGTACATCACTTATGAACTCGTCCTTGCTTCTCCAGCAGTGTCCTGCGTGTCTGGTTCGTCTAACTTGGATAGTTTTCGTGATGGGAGGCAGGTGGACGTATAGTTGGTGCCTTGTGGGGTGTTGCCCCCAGGACTTGTTCAATATTGCTCGCAACATTATTGTGTAATTGCCGTCTAGCTTCTTATTCAGCCGTTAAGTTAGCGTCCAAGTAGTGCATCCATATAGCAGTATCGATACGACCGCTGCCTGGAAGAACGTGCGTTTCATTTTATCGGTCAGGTCTGATTTCCATATGATTTAGAGCCTATAGATAGCTGTCCCTATTTTCACTCCAAATTCAGCTTAAGTCCATATTTTGCATTTGGAAGACACATTTGGGTTCGTGCATACATCCCAGGTCAGCATATACAACACTTACTCATTCGTAATTTTCATCATAGATACCTACCCTGTTGGTCCTGAAATTGTTCCGAGTTAGATTGCTGCAGTCATTTATTATGCGATTTATTGCTTTATGTCTGTCTCTGACAGCCTCACTCACAAACAAGAGAGTTTTTTTTTTCTTAAGATTTTCTCTGTGTTAACTTACCCATGTCATCTTATACGTAATTTCTTTCGTTGATATTCTAAGAAGTGACCTTGTATTTCTCGTTTTGTTGATTTTACTATTCTTGTTTAACTCTTTGTCATTTTGCTGCTTAGAGTTTTTCACATCAGCGTTAGATGATGGTCTTTAACTGGAGTTTGTGTGACAACAAATCTCCTAAATTCTCCAGGACTCTTCTCAGTATTTTGGCGGTTCTCAATAATGTTGTTGTTTAGATGGGCTCCATTCGTCCAAGTACGTCTGTCCCTATATTAATCATTTTGTGACTGTACCAAGAGCATCAATTTAGATTGGTATTATTGTCAATTTCATGTTCCTCAGTTACTTCAGTTCTCAAGAAGAGTCGAAGTAATTTTCCTTTTTTTTCGCTTTCTTCCAATTTTTTTCCGTGGTTAGCCGGGACAGCAAGGTCCACAGGTTTGCATATTATTATTATTATTATTATTATTATTATTATTATTATTATTATTAAAAAGTCTGATCGTCTGGCTGAGATTAGGAGATCAGTTTATACGTCAAAATCCCTGAAGAGTTTGTGTGTCATTTTCCAGGATAGATGGTTGGTTATGCATATACCATTTTTCGTATGCCAAAATTTAAATTTATTGCGCAATTTCCAGTGAATTATTTGGCCCAACTACTCGTGTGTAATCTAATTCTCTTTCTGTGCTAATTCGCTGCATTCGTTAAGTATGTGATAGATGGTTTTGTCTCTATCACCACGTAATCTACATTTGCTGTTTTGTTGCGTTTTATCAATTCTTGTTTAGATAAAATTGGTTCTTATGGCATTGTTTTTGCTGGTATCATGAGAAATCCAGTTTTTCTCTGAAGGTTTCCCTTTCTTAGCCACAATTATTATTATTATTATTATTATTATTATTATTACTATTATTATTATTATTACTCCTCTAGAGATTTTCACATCAGTATTAGCTGATGGTTTTTCACTGGAGTTGAGTGACAGCAAGTTTCCTCAAGTCTCTAGGACTCGTCTCAGTATTCTGGCCATCCTCAGCAATGCTGTCGTTTGAATACTCTTTACCCGTCCACCAACTTCCAAGTCCTCCGGGCCTTTTAATAATCCTTTAGTTACTTGCCTAACGCACCAATCACAATTGGCACAATCGTTACTTTCATGTTCCACAGTGTTTTCAATTCTCTAGCAAGGTCGAGGTACTCTCCTTCTTGTCACCTTCCTTCAGATTTATTCTGTGTCTGCCGGGACAGCAAAGTCAATAATTTTGCAGATTCTCTTTCTTTTGCTGATTATTATTACTATTATTATCATTCACTCATTAGAGCTTTTCACATCAGCAATAGCCGATAGTTTTTCACTGAAGTCTGAGTGACAGCAAGTCTCCTCAAGTCTACTGGACACTTCTTAGTATTCTGGCTGTTCTTAGCAATGCTGTCGTTTGAATGGTCTCTACTCTTCCGCCAACCTCCAAGTCCTCTAGTCCCTTTAGTAATCCCTTAGTTACTGTTCCAAACGCACCTATTACAATTGGTGTAATTGTCACCTGCATATTCCACAGTTTTTTCAGTTCCCTAGCAAGGTCGAGGTATTTATCCTTCTTTTCACATTCTTTCTGTTTTATCCTGTGGTCTGCCAGGACAGCAAAGTCGACTATTTTGCAAGTTCTCTTTTTTTTGTTGATCATTATTAAGTCTGGGCTCCTGGCCGGGATTAGGTGATCCGTTTGTATAGTAAAGTCCCATAGGACTGTATGCGAGTCATTTTCTAGGACAGGTGCTGGGTTGTGCATTACCATTTGTTAGTATGGTCGAATTAAAATTTCTTACACATTTCCCAGTGAATAACCTTATCGACCCAGTCGTGTCTCGCCTTATACTCCCTCTGTGCTAATTTGCTGCGTTCGCTTATTATATGATTGATGGTTTCATCTCTGTCGCCACATAGCCTGCATCTGCATTATTATTATTATTATTATTATTATTATTATTATTATTATTATTATTATTATTATTATTATCACAACTTGCAGGCTTTTCCAATCAGTCTTAGTAGATGGTATTTCACTGAAATCCGAGTAACAAGTCTCCTCAGACCAGAACTTCTCAGAGTATTCTAACCGATAATAACAATCCTGACGCCTTTATGGTCTTGATTTTACCGCTAATTTTTATTTCCTCAATCTTTATTTTTCAAACCTTTCAAAACCATCCCCAGTGCACTAATTACAATTATTTTTACCGTTACCCTCATATTCCGCAGCCTTCTCAACTTTCTGGTAAGAGCCAATTATTTGTCTCTATTTTCGATTTCTTCAATTTTCACATTGAGCTACGCTGGAACGGAAAAATCTTGTGGCTGACATTTTTTTTTCTTTCAGCATAAATCCAACCATCTTCGACAACATTAGCGTCCGGATATTTTTAATCCATCATGTAGGGAGGCATGTTGTTTTTGGTGAATAGGGTCGTCCTCTTCAATTTATGTTGGTTGTTATTGGAAAAAGGCAAATGAAGGAAAGATGTGAAATGACGTGGACAAAAAAAAAATACATTCAAAACAAAGCAGTATAAACTAACTCGAGTTTATATATCAACAATATATTCAATGAAATATTTCAAAACATTACCAATGTTCTAATACTGTTCGTTAAATATTCCTCTGTATGTGTGCACGTGTGTGTGTGTGTGTGACTAACAGTAATACTACAAAAAATGACTGAATGACTGAATAACAAGGCGTTGAAGAACACGGATATATGAAAATGGAGAGCGGATAATATTCCCTCCATATGATGAAAGGACCAACTCCTCGAGTTCGTGAACTTGTTATTTGAAAAGGAAAAGAATATGTAATGAATAAGAAAGAAAGAAAGCAAGTGTGCGCACAAAGCCAATTACTTTATTATTCCTTACAATATATGTCTCAGTGACTGAAAGTTATAGCAAAACAGCGAAAGAAAGCAAATGGATCATCTAAAGAACACACTACATCGTGAGAGACGAAACGATCATTGCCATTGTACTCAGAAGAAAGCACAGAGTTATGCAACAGAAATTTATGCAAAAACATTTTAATCATAATGGGTTTTTTGTAAACCAGCAGTCTATTCTAAAATGTACTTAAGAAGAAATTATTCGAATGAAAAAGAAGTAATTCATATATTATAATATACGTCATTTTGCGAAATGATTTTTTTTAATTTTTATTAAATCTAAATAAAGGGAATAAAATTTTGTTGCTATCTACTTAAAGGCATTCTGTTGCCAAGTGGTGATATTAGCTATTCATATTGAAGGGGATACATGTAATTTTGTTTCGTGGTAAGTTCTTTGGTGTTTATATTTGAAAAAAAAGGCAAAGGAGGCAAATGAAGTAAAGATGTGCAAACGATATGAAAGATGTGAAACGGCGCGGACAAAAAGAACATTCAAGACAAAGCGGTACAAACACAATTCAATTTTTTTTATCTAAACAATACATGCAATTAAATATTAGTGTTCTATTATTATTCGACATATATTCCTCTGTGTGTGTTTGTATGTGTGTGTAACTAACACTGATACTACAAAAAAGGAACTATTGACTAAGTATTTTCTATATAATCTTAATAGTACATATTATGTGGAACTTGTCTTCTTCCATGTTGTTTCTTTCTTTCTTTCGGTGGTTTGATGACATTTTGTGGTTTTTGAAGCTGAAAAAAATCTCCCCGAAAAGGTGTAATAAGTAAGACAATGGTTGCATGGCATATACTTTTTTGTGGTGGTATACTGCTGTTAGTTGAAATGAGAGAGTGATGATCTTCTCTCTGGAAGTCCCGCTGAAGAGAGTGTGTCGGCCCTGTAAGTGGAAATGTGAAAAAGAGAGAGAGAGAGAGAGAGAGAGAGAGAGAGAGAGAGAGTGTTGGAAGATGAGCGTAGAAAATTCTTGTCATGGAGTAGGCTCCAAAAAATCGGGTCGGAATTGAAGTGGCGGACGTAGATTTGAGCACTGACCACATGGTTCCTCTGGTCAATGTGTTCCCGAGACTGATTGTTTACGTGCATGCGCCATATTTGCTTCGGGAACAATTGGCATAACCGTCATTTTAAAATATAGGATTGTAAGTCCAATAATATATCTTATCACCCAGTCGGCTGGGGCTGTAGAATACACCGACTACACCTCTGCAGAGGGATAAGATCCCCATCGAGTGTCCTGGATAAGACACTAAACAATCAGATTGTGATGTTCCAGTGTTGTTGTGACTTTGGATAATGTGAAGCACCCCTTCATTGCCATTGCTTTCAGGTCCACTACGGCCCTGAATGGTAGCACCTGATAGAGCCCTATCAATGGGTTAAATAGAACTAACTGCATATTTATGCTAAACTGAATTGTTTGATTTAGAACTGTTTGAGTAAACTGAATAGCTTGAAATAGAAATGTTTTTGACAATTAAACTTTGTCCTCACATTTAATCTGCGTGCCTATGCTAAATTGAATTGGTTGAAATGGAACTGTTTTTGACAATGAAACTTTACTTACGTTCAAATGAATTGTCATATAGAGAACTATTTTTAGATTTAACTGTATGTAAACAAAATTTTATATTATACTAAACTGAATTAGTTGAGTTATAGCTGTTTGAATAAACTGAATAGCTTGAAATAAAAACGTTTTGACAATTTAACTGTGTACTCATGCTAAACTGAATTGTTTGAAATAGAACTGATTATTTGCAAAAAATGGATTTCACGTTAAATAACCTACAAAGTTTGATATGCCATGAAATCCAACCAACCAACAAACCAACCATCTATCTTATGAGGTTTTCTTCAATTTGTTCAATTTGTAACTGTAAAGTTCACTTCACTTTTTCACTAGGTAATATTTGCATAAATATATCAGTTGGTGTTTGGGGTAATTTTATTTAAGACATTTTAATTCGACAACAAGGAGTCCCATTACACATATTTTAATTGTCGTTGCATCTTTTAGTTTTCTCAAAAATCTTTGAATTTATTTATTTCTGCATAGTTTCAATTCCAGCTGTTTTCACCACATTCCATCCACACATTTGTGCGCAATTTTCAAATCCCATTTCAGTCATATGGGCTCTGTACTCGAATGCTGAAAAATCTTCTTACTCATTTCTTTCTTTTTCTTTTCTATTTGTCAGTGACGTCCTTGGGGGTGCAAGGCGTTGTCCATTAATTTCATGCTCCGTCGATTCATCGATTTTTGTTCCACTTGTGTCCAGCCTTCGGAGGGTTCTGTGCTCCATAATATTAGGACTGATTGCACTGAGAATAATATCTACCAAAGTCTTATCATCATATCCATCATCAGTATTACATTGCCTATTGTTGAATATCCAAAGCAAAGCCAGTACTGATTCATTCTTCAAGATCAAATTATATTACAACACTTCTACTTATTCGTTAATAGTATCATTGCATGTATTACTGAACTAGTGTTATTCAATGGGTATTGTTGAGTATCACTTGAAATTAATTCCATGTATATCTCCTGTGATAATTTTATACTCCAATTTTCCTCAAATACTGAGTAAATACTCAAATTGATTTATCATAGTATTAACCAACGGATCCACCTCACATGTCTTGGCTTTGAAATATGCCGTGTGCTTTTGGACACTTGGAAAAGTTTTCTTTTGTTGATTGAGACTGTTAAGAATTTTAACGCACACACACACTATTTTGAAAAGTAAATTATTTCAGAATTTCCATATTTTGATTCCGCCAATGCAAGACATGTGTTAGCCAAGGTTCTTCAATAGCATTTTATATATCTATTTAAGGAGTTTTTTCCACTGCTTCCCTAACTAATTTATTTTAAATTCTGAAATTAAATTTTGTCATCCATCTAAGTTTTAGAATGTTTGAGCAAAAATCTTAATTCCCAGCTGAGGGTTAGATTATACCGCTTATGATTGTCTATGAGGATTCCTTTGTCATTAAATTATTCATGAAGTATGTTATGAAATAAAGAATCGAAAGAAAAGAAATCTATCATGATGTGGTATTTCAGAACGATCAGGTTTGATTTGGAAAGCAAAGCTCGAATTAAAAGAATATATAGTATAGATTTGACTAACCAAGGCTTTATCGTTAGATTTGCGTCGGTCAGATTTTACCTGTTAGCAATAACTCATCATTTAAGTTAGAGCACGCAAATGCATATTAACTATTACATTATTAACAGGCTCTAACCATATATTACGAAAGGAAAATTATGTTATAACCCTTACCTTTTATCGCTTACTATATGGACGCTAACAAAACGGCTGGAGGAGAAGCTATGTTATACATTGACCTTCGACCAAGCCAAACATGCCATTTCCAAAGTGATGCACCGGAAGGAAGTGACACATTCCAATGGCCAGTAATCAAAAGAAATAGCGTAGGCGGATTTGGCTGACGAAATGGGACAAGGTAAAAGCCCATGATACACTCATAGACTGATGCACCGGAAGAGAGTGACCTCTGAACTGCAAAACAGTAATTTCCGCTTGATGACGATCAAACATGCCATTCCAAAAATTGAGTGGGCGATTGAACTATTATATAACTCAGTGAAAACGGGAGGTCAGTGACTTGGGGACCGGAGAAGTCAGAGACAAGATGTGGTAGAGAAAGCCAGCACTCATCAGAAAGCTGAGCCCCCGGGCCTCCGGTTGAGCAGCCCTGGAGAACAAAAAAGACACAACGTTGATGGCCACCAGAGTAAGGGTCAATATATTGCAGTTCTGTTCGGTCTCCAGCTCCCTCTCACAGAAAAAACCTTGAGTAACCCCTTTTGAACCCTTGCAATAAAGTGAGAGATATACTTTTTTTAAAGAAGTCTTCACTCATTGCGTCAGTATGTATTCAGATGCATATGTATATGTGTATGCATATGACTTTACAACAGCTAGACGGCAATTACACAAGAATGCTGCGAGCAATATTAAACAAGTCCTGGCGGCAACACCCCACAAGACATCAACTATACGGCCACCTACCTCCCATCACGAAAACTATCCAAGTTAGACGAACCAGACATGCAAGACATTGCTGGAGAAGCAGAAACTAGGTCATAAATTATGTACTCTTATGGACCCCTACATATGGCCCGGCAAAAGCAGGAGGACCAGCTCGAACATACATTCAGCAGCTATGTGAGGATACGGGATGAGAGCCCTGAAGACCTGCCAAAGGCGATGAACGATAGGGAAAAGTGACGAGAAAGGGTCAGGGAAATCCGTGCTAGCGGCACGACATGATGGTGATGATGTAGATATCATTTAAATTTACCTCGAATCTGATAACTTTTTCTTGGTATCTAACACTTTTTACTCCTCAAACTTCACTTTTCAATTTCTTATCTTTATTTTATTCAATCAACTACTATAGATGGGACATTGACAGAAAAGTATTACAAAATTTCCCCTGGTGGAATAAGCCGCTTTACTTATAGATATTCAATGTGTTTTCTGAAAAATGCTATTTGTTGCTATCGGAGGGGTTCCAGTAATAGCTCATGACACTGCAAAATGTTTTTTCCCTTTTCAAAAATACGATTGTATGAATAATTACGATCGCTTTTGCAGGATGACTCATTTTTGTTTTGTTTTTTTATGAATTGTGGCCGTGTAGAGAGCTTGTGTGACTTCTTATGAGCCTTCCACCTTTGGAATGATCTGATATTTTATTTTCTTGTAAGTTGGACATATATCAAGATTTTCACTCGTTTCTTTTTATCCCAGTGGTCTTCATCCAATATATAATGGGTTATATTTACTTACTTTAAGATTAAAAGGTTTTCGAATCCAAACTTCGAATTTGTTTGACAAAAATAATATTCAGAAGACTACAAATGAAATAGTGTGTGTCCACGTACCGTATTGGTAGATTAATATGTAAATAATGTTGCTAATATTTGGGGAATAGAGGAGTTGGAAATCAGCGAGTGAATCGAGATTACAACATTGTTGGTATCACCCAGCGTACTGAAAAGATTCCTGGAGAAATAAAGAGACTTGCTGCCGCTCAGACACCATGGAAGACCAGCTGAAAAATCTGCTGTAGAAACTCGCTAATAGTCCTGGAGACTTGAGGAGATTTTCTGTCACTCAAACTCCAGTGAAAAACCATCGGCCAACGCTGATGTGAAATGCTCTAATGAGTAAATAATAATAATAATAATAATAATAATAATAATAATAATAAGAAGAAGAAGAAGAAGAAGAAGAAGAAGAAGAAGAACCAATCATATCAAAGCGAGGATAGATAAAACGCAACAAAACAGTAAATGTAGGCTATGCAGTGACGGAGACGAAACGATCAATCACATGATAAGCGAATGCAGTAAATTAGCACAGAAGGAGTATAAGGCGAGACACAACTGGGTCGGCAAGGTAGTCCACTGGGAAAAATGCAGGAAATTTCAATTCAACCATACAAAATGATGGTATATGCACAACCTAGCACCTGTCCTAGAAAATGACACGCATAAAGTCGTATGGGACTTTAACATACAAACGGATCACGTAATCCCTGCCAGAAGACCAGACCTCATAATAATCAACAAAAAAACAGAAAATTTGTAAAATTGTCGATTTGCTGTCCCGGTGGACCACAGAATAAATACGAAAATAAATATGAAAAGAAATATAAGTACCTCGACCTTGCTAGAGAATTGTAAAAGATGTGGAACATAAAAATAACGGTTGTGCCAATTGTGATTGGTGCGTCAGCACAATAACTAAAGGATTATTAAAAGGCCTGGAAGACTTGGAAATTGGCGATTGGGTAGAGACTATCCAAACGACAGCATGGCTAAGAACGGCCAGAATCCTGAGACGAGTCCTGGAAACTTGAAGAGATTTACTGTCACTCAAACATCAGTGTAAAACCAGCAGCTAACACTGATGTGAAAAGCTCTAGAGGAGTAAATAATAATAATAATAATAATAATAATAATAATAATAATACAAGACGCAGAACCAATCATATCAAAACCAGGATAGATAAGACGCAAACAAATAGCAAGTGCAGACTATGTGGTGACAGAGAAAAAAACATCAACCACATAAGCGAACGCAGCAAATTTGCGCAGAAGGAGTACAAGGCTAGACATGACTGGGTGGGCAAGCTGTTCCACTGGGAAATGTGCAAGAAATTTAAATTTGACCTTGCCAAAAAATTGTATATTCACAACCCAGCACCAGTACTAGAAAATAACACTCACAAACTTCTGTGGGACTTTGATATAAAAACGGATCACCTAATCTCGGTCAGAAGACCAGATCTTATAATAATCAAGAAAAAGAAAATCTATAAAAATGTCGACTTCGCTGTCCCGGCAGACCATAGAATAAAACTGAAAGAATGTGAAAACAGAGATAAGTACCTTGATCGCGGTAGAGAATTGAAAAAATTTATGGAACTTAAAGGTGACAATTATACCAATTGTGATTAGTGCCTTTGGCCCGGTAACTAAAGGATTATTATAGGGCCTGGAAGATTTAGAAATTGGCGACCGAGTGGAGACCATCCAAACAACAGCATTATTGAGAACGACCAGAATACTGAAAATAGTCCTGGAGACTTGAGGAAACTTGCTGTCACTCAAATTCCAGTGAAAAACCATTAGCAAGCGCTGATGTAAAACACTCTAAAGGAGTAAATAATAATAATAATAAATTGACTGTCGCATACAGACTTAGTAGATCGCGAGAAAAGATCAACCACCTAATGTACATGGATGACATCAAACTATTTGCAAAAAAAAAGAAAAAGAACTATAAACTCTAATACACACAGTTAGAATATACTGTCAGGACATATGAATGGAATTTGGCATAGGAAAATGTGCAATGCTTGTAATGAAAATTGGTAGACGACATCTAACTGACGGAATAGAACTACCAAATCAAGATAAGATTAAAACGCTCGCAGAAAACGAAACCTACAAATACTTGGACATCTTGGAGGCTGACACCATCAAACAAGTGGAAAATAAAAACAAAATTCAAAAAGAATATCTCAGGAGAACTAGAAAACTACTCGAGACAAAACTCAATAGCAGAAATCTTATCAAAGGAATAAATACCTGGGCTGTACCACTCGTTAGATTTTCCGGACCCTTTCTCAAGTGGACCAGAGACGAACTTAAACAAATGGACCGAAGTACAAGAAAACTAATGACAATGCATAACGCTTTACATCCAAGAGACGACATTGACAGACTATAAGTTTGAAAAAAAGAGGGAAGAACAGAACTTGCCAGTATTGAAGACAATGTGGACGCATCGATACTTCGATTCGAAGAATATATACAAAGACACGATAGAGAACTCGTTACAGCCATCAGAAACGATATTGATAATACGATGGACAACAGGATAACAATAACTAGAAAAATATGCGAAGGAAAAAACTATATGGATCTCCACTCTAGAAGGAACCCCACTTAAACTAGTAGACAAATTCACGTACCTAGGAAGCAGCGTCGAATCAACCGAAAAGGACATCGAAACGAGTTTAACGAAAGCATGGACAGCTATCAATAGGCTATCGATTATATGGAAATCGGACCTAACCGATAAAATGAAACGCAGTTTCTTCCAGGCAGCGGTCACATCGATACTGCTATATGGATGCACTACATGGACGCTAACAAAACGGCTGGAGAAGAAACTGGATAGCAATTACACAAGAATGCTGCGTGCAATCCTAAACAAGTCCTGGCAGCAGCACCCCACAAGACACCAACTGTACGGCCACCTGCCCCCTATCACGAAAACTATTCAAGTTAGACGAATCAGACATGCAGGACACTGCTGGAGAGGCAGAGATGAACTGATAAGAGATGTACTCCTATGGATCCCCACACATGGCCGCGCAAAAGCAGGACGACCAGCTCGAACGTACATTCAGCAGCTATGTTAGGATACAGGATGTTGTCCTGAAGACCTACCGAGGGCGATGAACAATAGGGAGGAGTGGCGAGGGAGGGTCAGGGATATCCGTGCTACCAGCGCGATATGATGATGATGATGAAATGACTTATAAACAACATCTCACACGACAAACCTGGACATGACTAACAAATGGAAACTTTAAGGGAGAAACAGAATATCTCCTAATAGCAGCAAAAGACAACGCCGTAAGAACCAATCATGTCAAAGCGAGAATAGATAAAACGCAGCAAAATAGCAAATGTAGACGATGCTGTGACAGAGATGAAATCATCAATCACAATAATAAGCGAATGCAGCAAATTTGCGCAGAAGGAATATAAGACTAGACATGATTGGGTTAGTAAGTTGATCCTCGGGCAGAGGTGCAAGAAATTTAAATTTGACCACACAAACAAATAATGTATATCCAACCCATCACTTGTCCTAGAAAATGACACACATAAACTCCTATGGGACTTTGACATACTTTATAATGAGCAACAAAAAAGAGAGAACTTCCAAATTGTCGACTTTGCTGTCCCGGTTGAACACAGAATAAAACTGAAAGAATGTGAAAAGAAAGATAAGTACCTCAACCTTGCTAGGGAATTGAAAAAACTGTGGAACATGCAGCTGACAATTATAGAAATTGTAATTGGTGCATTTGGAACAGTAACTAAAGGATTACTATAAGGACTAGATGACTTGGAAGTTGGCAGACGATGGAGACCATCTAAACTACAGCAATATTGAATATTGCCAGAATACTGAGAAGAATCCTGGAGACTTGAGGAGACTTGTTGTCACTCGGACTTTAGTGAAAAACCATCAGCTAACGCTGATGTGAAAAACTCTAATGAGTGAATAATAATAATAATAATAATAATTTACTAAAAGATTTTACAAGTAAACGAAAAGTCAATGTTTTTTTTTAAAGGAGAGACATATTACTAACTTGATTTGCCTCCTAGCCTCAGTCCAGATGTATAGTAGTTCTAAATTCACATATAGACAAATCCCTTAATCTCAGCCTGAAAACCAGACCGAATATAAATCATTGGAAAAAGAAAATTTGCAAATTTGTGGAATTTGCTGTTCCGGCTGACTATTGAATAAAACTGAAAGAATGTGAAAAGAAGGATAAGTAGCTGGCTAGGGAATTGAAAAAAAAGACTGTCGAACATGAAGGTGACAATCATACCAATTGCGAGTGGTGCTTTTGATCTAGTAACTAAAGAATTATTAAAGGGACTGGAGGACTTTGAAGTTGGCGAACGAGTGGAGACCATCTGAACTACAGCATTATTGAGTACGGCCAGAATACTGAGAAGAGTCCTGGGGACGTAAGGACACTTGCTTTCACTCAAACTCTAGTGGAAGATCATCAGCTAATGCTGATGTGAAAAACTTTGAGCAAATAATAATAATAATAATAACAATAATAATAATAATAATAATAATAATAGGAAGGAAAGAAGAAAAGGAATCACCAGCATTGATGATTTTTAGGATGCAGCAAATTACAGGGCTTTAATGATATACAAAAATCATCGGGAAGGACCAATTACAGTATCAAATTATAACAATCTCAACAAATTTAATTCAAGGACAAACTGTAAAACAACAAACAAAAACATTGAAGCGAGCACGAAAAGAAAAATGTGTGCATAATATAAGTGACAGGTTAAGGAAATTGCTTTTGATATGAACTAGGCATGGCTACGAAAATGTATTATCAAGAAAGAAACTAAATCTGTGTCAGTAATAGCTCAAAATACCTCCATAAAAGTCAAATATATCGAAGCAAAAACTTATAAACGCAAAAGAATACATACGATAATCTATATGGTTTCAAAGAATAAATCTGAACTCAATGAAAAAGCAAAGGCAGCAAAATTTCGCAATGGAAATACAAGTGTAACCGTGAGTGTTTAAAAGCTCACTTTGTATTTCTTGTGAAATAGGTTGGATAAAAATGTTAAAACCCGGGTACAGACTGGAGTGTTATTTTGGGGAAAAAACTTGTCAATTGTATCTCTACGTCCTTAGCATCTTGTGACAAATTTTCTTGACGGCAATTTGTAGCATTAATTAATTTATTGCAGCCTGCTAAAAACATATCTGACGTAATACGTCAGAGAAATTATATATATATATATATATATATATATATATATATATATATATATATATATATATATATATATATATATAAAGTTTGAGATACATTACAATGTTGTGGTTTACATCCTCAGTGATGTATCACAGAAGGTCCTCAGGGGTTGAAAGAGAGAAACCCCAAAGAACATTTTGAGATACATCACTGACGATGTATACCATATAATTTTTATGTATCTCACACCATATACATACATACATACATAAATAAATATATACATATCATTTCTCCAACTTGTAAAATCAGATATCTCATGAGCAGGTTACAATAAATTATTTCCTCAATTCTGTCATGACGACTTTGAAACGTTTTCAGATACGACTACGTGCTTGTCTTTATTGGGAATCCTTTTGAGATGAGGCTTCTTAATCTGAGAATTTTTTAAAATTTTTATCATTATTTTTTTATTTATTTATGGTTGCTTTTTTTCCTCATCTTGGTAGTTTTCTGTTGTTGTTGTTGTTGTTGTTGTTGTTGTTGTTGTTGTTTATTCTTTACTACGTTTCAGCCAAATTCCACCTATGGCCTTCTTCAGGTGATTAACCACGACCTCGGATAGGAATGCTTTAGTCTTGTCAGAAGATAGCGGTTTCAAATTCCTACCCAAGCCGACCAGAGGTTTAATTGGTCAAAAACGTGGTGCGATCGACAACAACTATGGAAGGCAGTAATGACTGGGGATACGGTTACAAGAGTCAGCATTCCTATTCAAGGTCGCGGTTAATCACCTGAAGAGGGGAAATTTTGCTGAAACGTAGTGAAGAAGAAACAACAACAACAAAATCTTCCAAGATGAGGACAAAAAGTCCGCCATAAATAAAAAAAAATTCTCATGACTACGAGCATTAATTTATATATACATATATATATATATATATATATATATATATATATTACCATGATACATAATGTACAGCAATTGATTTTTATCTTGCATGTCCTTGATATTGATGCATTTGGTTCATCTAAATGTTTCTGGACCAAGATCTATACAGATATCATTTTTTTCTCTTTAGATGCCGTATTCATGGTGTCTTCTTGATAAATTTTAGATTTCATAAATATATTCAAATGCATCGGTTAAGTCCTTTGCTATTTGCATCTTATATATAGTCTCGCAAGGATTTTTTCTTTGGTCTAAGTGAAATCGATTCTTCTCTCAACGACTCTTCCAAGTATTCTATAAAATCTTTAATGTGTCTAGTTGGTCTCCAGTTTTCAGAGTCTCTCCTCCTGACTTTAAGAACCGTTCAAGCAGTGCCAACTCAAATTTGTATCATCATCACATATGTGTTCCTCAGAGTTTTCAACTCTCTGTTACCAATCTACAATGAATTAGTCCGTAGATTTTAAATCCTCTTTCTTTATATCCTTAAAATCGGAAAAGAAAATAATTATAGAGAACTTACTGAAAAAGATAAAACGATGAACACATCATTGCTTTCAATACTAATTTAGTGAAATATGTGTGTTTTTAATTTAGCCGTGTATATCTAAAATCTACCTTGCAAAATATTTGAAGTGAACCAAAAAGGAAAATTATAAAATTATTTTCAGGACTGCTATGAAAATGAATTTCATAATATCTATATAAAAAAGAACTGTTTAAAATATTAAAGCTCTTTTTTTAACATATTTATGCCTTCTACTAAAGACTTTCCTCGGCACCTCTGTGAGATGAAGTGGCTATGCACAAAGGGAACATGTTGGCCTCTAATGTGGCTGACAACAAGTGTTAATTTACTAAGCTTTTTGCTTAGATGTAGCACAAGGCCGCATGAATGGGGCACCCAATGAGAATCGAACTCACTCGTGTAGGTTCTAGTCTACCTTGCTAACCATTACACCATCCAAGGTGCCCATGGCTGACAACAAGAGGTCAGTTTTGGAAATCTTGCGCGATGTATGAGAAATCGTCTCATGCGAGAGGCAGGACATTTTGGAAAGAGCCAGTCAGAGAATAAAAGGTACACCGACAAGGAATGACTTGATTTTCAGGAATAGAGAACCCACATTATTAGCCTTGGACTACGATTTAGAAAACTCTCGACCTTCTTTGATCAACTTGGAAATATTATTTAATTTCTCTCAGGTTTATAGCCCGGTAAAGAGGGAAGTTGCAACACCAATAGTAACGTATCTGATTGTTTCTATTCCTGAAATGTCTTGATGACTTCATCTTTTCTTGGTCTTCTCCGACTTTCATGAAGGCCCCATGACGTGACACATTTCTGTGGTAAGAATAACTCTAATCAATTTATGTATTTGGATCATGGAAGAAATTGCTTACATTTGGGCAGGACATTTTGGAACAAATTATTAAAGTCAACGTTAAATATTTCATCCATCTGTTATGAGAAATTTTTAGCAAGCGGAATATTATGTAAAGGCAAAAGTTCTAGGAGATAATCATCATCTAAAAATACAAAACAATAGGAAAGTGTTTGAGCTATTTGTCTACACAGTCAGTATTGATTAACCGAAGGAGCAGGTCAGGAAGTATATATCCTATAGAGGCAGAGAGACAACATTTTTTCGGATTTTTTTCAGTATTACTCCTAGGAAAATGCACTTATTGTAAAGTCTACTGACCAGGCTAAAGCCAAAAAGGTCTAATGATCAGGACACAGCCAAATGTCACGATAGCAGAAGAGAAATTCTACGGCAGGAAGTTGGGTGTATAATGTCTAATCTTCAGCAATGAGTCCAATATAATTTCTAGTAATAAACATCTAGAGTTCCTCAACACGACTGTATCATCAGTGTTAATATAATAGATCTAAAAAATGAATCTGAATCAATATTTTCCTTTTGTAGATACCCTATATAATTGATGTTATTATCTGGCGATATAACTAGATATTTGATTATATCCTTATATATCTCCAGCGTCTATCATACGAGGCAAAACAGTTAATTATTAACTATAGAATGATAGTGACTGATTTTTTGTTTGTTTGTTTTTGTTTGTTTGTTTGTTTGTTTGTTTTTTTCGCGGAAGTTTGAAAGTCAATTTCCTTCGGAAGGAAGCAATTGTCATTATGTTTTGTCAAGGGAATTGTGGAATTATACCAGACAGAATCATTAAATTATTCATTTCAAATATAATTCACGTAAAATACAACAGTGAAAATGTCTCCAGTTCACTTTCTTCAAGAATAAATACTCGCATTTTTTTTCAGAAAATCAGACTTATAATCAAACTGAGCAGCTCTAAACAGACAGGGAAATTACGATTTAATCTCAGCAACACAATTATGAGAGAGGGATTTTCATTTACCATAGTTTTTTTTTTAAGATTTTGATATGAAAATAGGTTGATTTAAAATCTTTATTCTGTTGTAAATGATGTAGTGTGTCGTGGAATGTCTATTGTCGAACTGAATTCTGTATTCCGATTATTTGATTTGATAGGAATACTTGAAAACAAACGACTGAGTGCTAAATAGTCTTATGTGTTGGAAATACTGGAAACAATAAAACTATGATCAATTTATTTGAATTAGATAGGAATACTGAAAAAAAATGATTTCAAATCATTTGAATAAGATAATACTTGAAACAAAACTGTGCGCAAAAAATTGAGATTAGATATGAAAACCAAAACAATAAAACATTATGCAGGTTATTTGTATTTGAAGGAATTCAGTTTCGCATAAATGCCCAATTTAAATGTCAAAAATAGTTATATTTCTAACAATTCATTTTAGCGTAAGTAAAATGCTTTTTGTTTACTCACACTTAAACGAAGAAAAAAAAGTTAATTTCTAACACTTCAGTTTAGCGTAATTACTGTTTAGTTCTATTTAATCTATCGATAGGACCCCAGAAGGTGCAACCACTCCAGGTTAGATTGGACCTGGGAACACATTCCCAAAAGCTCCAGATTTACTTGAGCTTCACAATTAGATATTTTAGTGTCATATCCAGGACACTTGTTGCCGGGGGAGTGTTGTTGTCCCTCTGCAGAGATGCAGTCGGTGTATTCTATGGCTCCAGCCGAATGGGCAAAATTAGATTGAGATAATTTAAACAAAATAACTATCAGCAAATCATTTCTATTAGAAAGAAAAAATTAAAACCATATAACAGTGATATATTCTCATATGAAATTAGTAAGATTTAAAATATTCATTCCGATATCAGAATCGTTTTTGATGGCTTATAAAGGAAACTTTATTTAACTAAAAACATCTTTTAAAATTCCCCTGCGTAGGTTTAAAATTCCTTATAGTCGGCCAAAATTAGCTACATGGCAATGCATATAAGCTTAGACTTTAAAGTAACGATCATACGCCCATTGTCATTGTTTAAAGGGTTACTAAAAATATCATTATTGAAAATTTTCATTACATTAATTTCATCACGTTTAATATTAGTACATTGAGATTTTTTTTGTTTTATTTTATTTTATTTTCCCCCAGCTGAAATTGAGGTTCGTCTTATACAACCGTTCGTATTTTAAACCGTCAAATACAATTTTGATGGTTTAGTTCAGAAAGCTCATTTGTCGAGCTTAATTCGGTTTTCGGTTTAATTTGTTTATCAGTTCAAATAATTTATCTTGGTTAAGACATGAATATATATTTTATCCTATATGTATTAGTAAATTGCTTCTTAATAGTAACTCGTAAACAAACTATCGAGAAAGGCATTTCGTAAAGACAACGGAAAGAAGGAAATATTCTAAGAAAATTATCGGTAATGCATGAGGAGAGAGAGAGAGAAAGAGAGAGAGAGAGAGAGAGTGTGTGTGTGTGTGTGTGAACAAGTGTGTCTGTGGGTGCGTATGCATAAAGTTAAGTACATTAAGAGGTGTGAAAAGGATGAATTGACTGTTATGTTTTCATAACTATATATATATATATATATACTGTCATCCACAGATATAATGTTTCCGTGTATTAAAACTCTTCAGTGTTGCGAGACAGGCAAGATCCTTCAAACTGGGATTGAAACCCGGCTGAATTTATGTTACTTGGATATCTTACCCCAAACTATAGTCTTTATCAGCGTAATCGATGAAGTTTTTTTACGTATATATTATTCACGTATACGCTGATCGGCTACCGGAATGCTCAGTACATGAAAAGAGCTTTGCATTTATGCGTATAGAGTAGTTGGCAATTCTCCGCTCGAGTGCTCAATCTACGAGGGTGGGATAATATATAATGCAATCTAAAAACAGAGTTTTGTTGTATCACAACTCCTTAGTGTGGCTAGACTGTGATCGACACCTCGCAAACTTAACGTGAATCGGATATCCTACCTTAAATCTATTGTACCTCTCAGCGTAAACGAAGACAGACACATATATATGAATACACATACACAATATATATATATATATATATATAGTTTGCTTTACAGATGTGAACTGTTGACCCAATATTGATGATAGAACATATGTAGATATGAGTGAAAGATCAGAACTGATATCTAAATATAGGAATAAAAATACATTGAGTCGAAAATAAATAAGAATAATATTAACTTATTCCATACATGAGATTTCTTTCAAATCAGTTAACGCAGATGGTCTTTCACTCAACCTTGCGTGACAGCAAGTCTCCGAAAGTCCCCAAGACTCTTCTTAATATTCTAACTGATTTCAATAAGGTAGTAGTTCGGATAGTTTCCACTCCTTCTCTTATTCCCAATATAACTACCAATACTTCTACTTATGATAAGGATACTAATTCCGAAAATAACAATAATACATATGAATTCCAGAACACCACCTAAAAATAAATCAACCCTCCAATTATGACCCACAAAATGAATATAAAGGATAACCCACCTCGTGAAACCCTTTTGGCCAAATGATCGCATTGGCGAAAAACTGATTATCGCCAAGTGAAATTTACTCCACCTATATGCTATCCTAATGCGCATGCGCGCACACACACACACACACACACACACACACACACACACATATATATATATATATATATATATATATATTGTGTATATGCATGCATGCGTGCGTGGGTAGTAATTGTGTATGTGAGAGAGAAAGAGAGAGAGAGAGAGAGTGTGTGTTTGTGTGTGTGTGTGTGTTTCCTGTTTTCTTTTCTGGTTACGGAAGAAAAATCCCTTCCTACATATATATGGTTGCAATGTCGTAGAATTAACGAGGTGAAAAGAAAAACACAACTCTCTTATCGCAAAGCGCTATAACGTTCGTTCACAATGAGATGGTGGAAATCTATTGCGACTTTCTTTCATCTAGGTTATGTTTCCGATGTGGCCACATCGTTGATGTGAATTTTGCTTTGAAGTCAAGAGAAAATAAATCATTTGACGTGAATAGAAATAAATAAATAAACAAATAGCATCATTGAAAATCATCTGATATCATGTTACCAACGCCAAAAGTTAGACCACTTCATTCGTCTTGGTAAGCTATAAAAGAAAAAAAAATACACGAATAAGGAAGAGAAGACCAAAAGGAACAAGAAAATATTGCCTAAAATACGATCCCTTTGGGAGTGCAGAGTGATAAAAATTCCAATTGATAGAACCAATATCATTGATCACAATGGAACAATGATGTTTTCTCAAGATCAGAATTGATTGTTGGAAATACAGTTTTGGTTTCTTTTCTAATGCCATTTCAACCTTCGTGAATTACTTAATGCTCACACTATACCTTACGAAGAGCATTAGTGTATGGATGTAAACTGCAAGTGCTGGTAATGCTTCAAGATGTAGATGTTTGGAGAATGTAAATTACTTCTCCCTTGCCATTACTCTGAGATCCACACTGAGCGGATTGCCTTAACTGTCAGGATCCCACCTATGGATCAAACAGAATTGTTCAATCATTGGAGTATGAGTGACAGCTTATTTCCTCAAGTCTCCAGGACTCTTCTCACTATTCTTGCCGTAATTAATTATGTAGTATTTTAGATGGTCTTCTTTCATCCTCCAACCTCCAAGTCCTCCAGTCCCTTTAATAATCATTTGGTGACTGTACCAAATGCACCAATCATGATTGGTGTAATTGTCATCTTCATGTTCCATAGTATTTTTCAATTCCCTCGCAAGTTCCATATACTTATCCTTCTTTTCCCTTTCTTTCAATTTGAATCTGTGATTCACCAGGGCAGTATAGTCAACAGTTTAGCATATTCTCTTTTTTGTTGTTAATTATTATAAGGTCTGGTCTTGTGGCCCAGATTAGGTGATCCATGTGTATGTCCAAGTCCCAAAGAAGTTTATGTGTGTACTTTTCTAGAACAGCTGCTGGGTTGTGCATATACCATTTTTGTATGGTTAAATTTACATTTCTTGCACATTTCCCAGTTGATCATCTTTCCCACTCAGTCATGTGTAGTCTTATATCCTTCTGTTCTATTTTGCTGTCTTCGCTTATTATGTAATTGATGGTTTCGTCTCTATCACCACATAAACTACATTTTCTATTTTGTTGCGTCTTGCCTATTCTCGCTTTGATTTGGTTGGTTCTTATGGCGTTGCGTTGTACGGCTATTAGGAGATATTCTGTTTCTCTCTTAAAGTTTCCTTTTTTTAGACACGTCCACATTTCATTCGCGTGAGATGTTGTTTATTAGTCGTTTAAAACGTCCATATATTATGTTTTTCTCCGCTTTTTTTCAATGCTGGCAAAACTTCGCCCTTTTTTACTTGATACATATAGTCTGTCGACGTCGTCACTAGTATGTAATGCCTTATGCATGGTCATTAGTTGTCTGGTTCTTTGGTCCATTTTCACAGATTTATTATTATTATTATTATTATTATACATTAAGAGTTGTTCACATCAGCGTTACCTGATGGTTTTCATTGAATTTTGAGTGACTGCAAGTTTCCTCAAGTCTCCAGGAGTCTTCCCAGTATTCTGGCTGATCTCATTAATTAAATAGTTTAGATGGTCTCTGCTTGTCTTATTTCCATGTCCTTCAGTCTCTTTATAAATCCTTTGGTGACTCTCGCAAAAGCACCTGTTAGAATGGATATAATCGTCACTTTCATGTCCCCCTCTTAGTATGGTTGAAATATTTCTTTTATAATTTTCACCTTCTTTCAATACTTCTCTGGACAGTAAGGTCCACAATTTTGAAACTTCTCTTTTTTTGTTGTGGATTATTATAAGGTCTGGTCGTCTGGCTGAGATTTTTGAGTTGTTGTTTATTAGTCGTTTGAGACGTCCACAGAGATTTTGACATATAAACGTATCCTTTATACGTTTATATGTCAAAATCTCAGAGTGGTTTGTGTGTTTCATTCACCAGGACAAATTTTTGGTAGTTCATATACAATTTGTTCGTATGGCCAAATTCAAATTTCTTGAACAATTGCCAGTAGATCACTTTGCCCACCATTTGTGTTAGTCTTACACTCTTTCTGTGCTAATTTGCTGCATTCTCTGATTGATCATTTTGTCTCTATCACCACATAAAATACATTTGCTGATTTGTTGCATTTTATCTCTTCTTGATTTGATATAATTGGTTCTTATAGCATTATTTTGTGCTGCAATAAAGATCCCGTTTCTCTCTTAAGAATCCCCTTTCTAAACCACGTCCATGTTTTCTCGTAAGTAATGTTGCTTATTAGTCACTTAAAACGTCCATTGCCCAGGCGGCTGGGACTGTAGAATACACTGACTGCACCTCTACAGAGAGGTAACACACTCCAATAAGTGTCCTGGTAATGACACGAAACAATCCGATGGTGAGGTTCCAGTAATGCTTGGGCTTTGGGGAATGCAGAACACACCTTCATTGCCATTGTTATCAGGTCCACTCTGGTCCGGAGTGGTAGCACCTTACAGGGCCCTATCTGTGGGTTAAATAGAACAAACAGCATACTTATGCTCAGCTGAATTGTTTGACTAAACTGAATAGCTTGAAATAGAAATGTTTTTGACAATTAAACCGTACTTAGATTTAAACTGCGTGCTTATACCAAACTGAATTGTTTGAAATGGAACTGTTTTTTACATTGAAACTGTAGTTGCACTAAACTGAATTGCTTAATATAGAAATGTTTTGACATTTAACTGTGTGTATAAAAATCTGTACTTATATAAAACTTAATTATCTGAATTAGAACTGTTTGACGAAGCTGAATAGCTTTAAATAGAAATGTTTTGACAATTAAACTGTTTACTAATGATAAATTGAATAGGCTGAAAAAGAACTGATTATTTGCATAAAAATGGATTTGGCGTTAAATAACCTAATAAGGTGGATATGCCATAAAACCGAAACAACCAACCAACCATTAAAACATCCATAGATTTTTTTTTTCTTCCCATTTTGTTTTCTGCTAATTGTCGTTCTGTTGGTTTTCATGCTGTTAATATTGTTTCTGGTGGCTGTAATCAGTCTTCCTCCACGCTTTTTGTATGAAGTCTTAAAGTCATTTTAAACCATACTTTTGTTAAATTATCGATATTACATTGAAATAGTTGCTAAATATATTTAGTAATGCTAAACAGCAATACTTGAAGCCATTTAACTGTGTGCAAATTAATGACTAATCTTATACAGGATTATTTCTGTTTAATTGTAATACCAAAAACGTTTTGTGCGCAAATAAATCAACTCTAATGACTCGTTTAAAAATAAATTTTCCCTCAAACTATTCGTTGAATCATTTAAAAAGATGATTTAGCATTATATAACGTACAATGATCGATAGGCATGCAACATCACCTAACCAAATTATGGTACTATTCGACCCAGAAATTAACTCTATTTTGCTTTATTTATTTCTTTAAGGTATACGAAGCAAATTTTAGGGAAGAATTGTCATACAATTCTTTACAGTTTGAAAGTACGTTTAGCTTAACAGTATTTGACTTCCGGCCCATCAACCGGAGAGTATGGCACAAGGCCTTTTTAAGGTGGGTCCAAGCGCAGGGCCGTAGTCAACACGAACCTGACAATTTCAAAATACCTCAGTCCCCGTCGGCATTCCCCGACAGAAGGGCACCGCAGGCGCCAGGCAATTAACCTTAAAGCCTGGGGCGCCCCCACCCTCGTGAGGCCAGAGGGATATCCAGTGCCGAGGCACACACAAACGTAACTGCGTAGTTGACACCACGGACGGCCGATGTACGACCCAAAAACTGGAGAGGCGCACCAAACACGTA
This sequence comes from Sepioteuthis lessoniana, assembly GCA_963585895.1. Classification (NCBI taxonomy): domain Eukaryota; kingdom Metazoa; phylum Mollusca; class Cephalopoda; order Myopsida; family Loliginidae; genus Sepioteuthis; species Sepioteuthis lessoniana. The sequence goes on along the minus strand of OY757912.1, from coordinate 35,327,055 downwards.
CGTTTAGTTATTGAGATACAAAATGAAATATGGGAATCCAGTAAAAATCTACGATGTGACTGTGAATTTTTCTTTTGCACCAAAACCTTTGGGAAATACATAAAACGATTTGTTCTCTGAGCAGAAATGTTTAAAGACAATGCATTTGCACTAATACACCAGAATGATAAGTGCTCGACATAAGGCCACATTTTCAAGAAAACAGTAGTTTTGATTCATAGTTTTCCTTTTCCTATACCGCTTTCCGTACCAACATTAAGGAGGCCATATACATAATTGTTTGAAGAATAGATTGATCCACTACTTAGCATAAATCTGTCTCTTCCTCCCTAGTTTCCAATTTTCCAGGATGCTAAGTATGAGGGACTGGGTTGCTTAGCTTACGTAAGTAGTAAGATGGATCCACGATTTTGCATAAGTATGAGTGACTGGGTTGCTTAGCATAAGTATGAGTGACTGGATGGTTTAGCTCTTGTAAGCTGTAAGATGGATTTACGATTTAGCATAAGTATGAGTGACTGGCTTGCTTAGCATAGGTATGAGTGACTGGGTTGCTTAGCATAAGTATGAGTGACTGGGTTGCTTAGCATAAGTATGAGTGACTGGATGGTTTAGCTCTTGTAAGCTGTAAGATGGATTTACGAGTTAGCATAAGTATGAGTGACTGGCTTGCTTAGCATAGGTATGAGGGACTGGGTTGCTTAGCAAAAGTATGAGTGACTGGGTTGCTTAGCATAAGTATGAGTGACTGGTTTGTTTAGCTCATGTAATCTGTAAGATGGATTTACGAGTTAGCATAAGTATGAGTGACTGGGTTACTTAGCATAGGTATGAGTGACTGGATTGCTTAGCATAAGTATGAGTGACTGGATTGCTTAGCATAAGTATGAATGACTGGGTGGTTTAGCTCTTGTAAGCTGTGAGATGGATCTACGACTTAGCATAAGTATGAGTGACTTGGTTGCTTAACATACGTATGAGTGACTGGGTTGCTTAGCTCATGTAAGCTGTAAGATGGATTTTCGAGTTAGCATAAGTATGAGTGACTGGGTTGTTAAGCTTATGTAAGCTGTTAAATGGTTTCACGACTTAGAATAAATCCGTCTCTGCTTCCCAAGTTTCCAATTTTCCTGCATGCTATGTAAGAGTGCCTGGTTTGCTTAGCTTATGTAAGCAACCAGTCTGAATTCAATCCAGAAATGGTTCTTTATCATATCCTTTCCATTAAGGTGGTAAATACATAAAATGCATCGCTGTTAAAAATCCATAGTGAAATTTACCAAGCTTTATTACACAAAAGAATGTCTATTGACTTGTCAAAAACGAATTGCTGTAGGATGATCAGCACCGAACTGTTCCGCCATTAAGACTCATTTTTGGATAGAAAGGGAACGAACATAAAACAAACAACTTGCGCCTTACGACCTTTAGCTCTACTACTCTATATATTTACTTGTGTCGTAGGACCAGGAAGAAATTAATCACAGACACTTTGTGTTATCTCAACAGTTCTAAGGACGGATCTCTTGTTGAATTTTTGCTTCTGGATATTTCTTCGTTCACTTCAAACGTTCGACCACCAGTCAGAATAAGAGGAAAAGAGAGCTAATCAAGAAATCCCGATATAATTATACAAGGCTTCACAGCTTCTGCCTTAGGTGGATATAATACCATTCAAGAGTATTATGTTAGAGAAGAATGTTGAACTCAGTTAACTCGTTTTATTTTCGGCAGTTTGTACTTTTTGTTGATCGGCAAGATGCTGTTTTGTTTTTTTTAATAACGCCACATTTATAAGCTTTCATTGTGAGAAGATCATTTTAAATAATTTGATAAGATATTTTACACGGTACCACCTTATCAGTCAATGAGTTCGAGAACCAATTTTGCTAAAACTTTTATTTTTGAAATAATACGCTTTGTAAAAGTATGAACTCTCACCATCTTATTCCTAACGCTATAAGATTTATAACATTCTACGGTTCTTCTGTAAGTGACCCTGGTTCAGTACCTGAACAAGGCTGTTTGCAATTCGCATATAGCTAATACGCTTGATACAGTTCTCTCCAGCAATTCATAAAGAGTAAATTAGACTGGGCTCATGAAATTAGACTTGGTTCGAAAATTCGTTATAGGAGAAGGAAAACTCTGAATTACCAACGTATACATCTTCTCGTAAAACTGACAAATGACTCTGTTCCGCATCCTACCTACACTTGGCGGAAGATATAAACCATACTGTACCTAGTACATTGATTGTACTTCTTATATATATATATATATATATATATATATATATATATATATATATATATATATATATATATATTCTTGTTGTAAGTTGGTTGACCGTTGTCGAGGGCAACCCAACGTTTCCCTTTTCAATAGCTACAACACGGTGGTAAAGGGGATGGTGGTGAACTTTTGCCTAGATTGCTCCACTTACACTTTTAACTGTCGGCTGTGGCTGTAGAATACATCGACTGCTTTTCTGCAGAGGGATGAGGACCCCGGAGAATTTCTTAGAAATGGCACTAATTAATGTGATGGTGAGGGGCAAAAAATGACGGAGCTTTGGGGAATTCGGGTCACCTCTTCATTGCCATCGCTCCCAGGTCCTCTCTCATCCAGAGTAGAAGCACCATATAGGGTCCTATCAATGGGTCAAATAGAACTAAACTGTGAACTGAATTGCTTGAAATAGGACTGTTTTGATATTTAACTGAACTCTTTTGACAATTTACGGTTTGTAAACAACAACTATACTAAACTCAATTGTTTCAATTTTAATTCAGCGTTAAATGACTCAAAAAAGATGATATTCCGTAAAGCAAAACCATTAACCAACCAACAACTTACACTTAATCTGCAACTGTGTGTTTAGTAATGATGCATCAAGTACCATTTTTTAATCTTTGGTAAGACTCGACCTGGGATTGAACCCCGATATCCGGGACCGTTCGTCGATCACACACACAAACACACACACACACGTACACACACACACATATATATATATATATATATATATATATATATATATATATACTATAAGGGAAAGGGAAAGTTTTCCCCGATAGATATAAAAAAAAAACGTATAGTTTCCACTCAAACGACCTTAGATATAAGTGCAGTACTATATTTTACAACATTTTCTTTCATTTATTAGTTATTATTTTTTGTAGGCTATGTCTTCTTGAACGAATTAACATATGTATATATATATATATATATATATATATAAAGAGAGAGAGAGAGAGAGAGAGAGAGAGAAAGAAAGAGAGAGAGAGAGTACATATATGAAATCTCATGGGATTGAACCACTAATTACTTAGCTTAAGTTATGATGTAGGATCAATTTAGTATAGTATGAAGATAAATTTTGAGCTAATCCTATACGTAAAAATATTTTCTTTACAATATCAGTTTCTATACTAATGTCCGAACAGCGATAATATACACCTATGGGAAATATAATTCGAGTTCACGACAAATATAGGGAAGTTAATCAAACGTCTTTAGATTTGCTAAATGTTCACAAAGATTCTTAGCCACCAAAAAATAATATTTATAAGAAAAATGATTCGGTTACAAAAATGCATTTTGCATGTGAGTGTTTGTTCGGGTATAAACACACACATATGGAAAAACACGCATGTTTCTAATATATATATATATATATATATATATATATATATATATATATATATATATATGAGGAAGCTGTTTGCTTTTCCCATGTTAATAATGCTCTTAGAAAAAGTAATGCATCCAACGATTTACCTTTTCCCCTTTAGTTGATTGACTACTTTTTAAAAAAAATCATTTTTCCACCCGCAAAAAGAGGAATACCTGTCAAGCTATTCTCAACAATTTACCTTGAGTTACATTTAGATTCTGCTAAGGATTATATATATGTATATATAAGGCAAGTTTTATTAAAGATGCCGGAACACTGGTTATTATTTTTAATTGTAATTTTTAAAGTCTTGTTATTTTTTTGTCATAATCCAAGTGGGAAGGTAAATTTCCTACATCTTCTGCACAAGGGCTTTTGATCTTATGCTAAGACAGACGGTATGGGACAAATCCTTTACCACCTGGATTCCGAGACAAGAAAAATAACAGGAAGACTTGAGAATATACAATTAAAAAAATCAGTAATCTGTCATCTTAAAAAGGGTTGCCTTAATATCAACTTGCTGCTTAAAGATACACACTTCAATATATATATATATATATGTGTGTGTGTGTGTGTGTGTGTGCGTGCGCGCGTGTGTATGAGTGTGTGTGTTAAATTAAGCTTAGTATTGTTGATAAGAGAAAAGATATACCAAAGGGCACAGTTGGCAGAGAGAAACATCCTTTTACCTCCATAAAAATCATTATTTTGCTAATAAACACCTACCAAACGCCTTTGCCTGTATTTGCACTCTCTCTCTCTCTCTCTTTTTCTCTCTCTCTCTCTCTCTCTATATATATATATATACATATAAACTGAGAGAAACAGAGACATTTTTCCATGTGTATGCACTTAATAACCTATCCCTTCATCAAGGGCTTTGCTTACATTTTTTTTTCAATTTTCAAACGGATAGAACTGTTTAACTTCCGATTTTTTTCTCCAGTAAAGCTGGTTGCCTGAACGAAGATCATGAGACAATATATCCTATAATTCCTCCAAAGCAACAAAATAGACGATATGATATAATCGTTCTTTTCTAAGAAATTTTCACGCATTGAAACGTAAATAACATATTCCGGCTTTTGAACTCGAGTCGTCGGGTCTATTTCTGACGATGATAACACAGATGGTACACGTATGTCTTTTTCTGTAAGTGAACGCCTTTGTGTGTGTACGCACGTGCGTGTTTGTGTGTGTGTGTGTGTGTGTGTGTGTGTGTGTGTGTGTGTGTGTGTGTGTGTGTGTGAACGTATATTAGTAATGTAACACAATCTATTATATACGCCTGTTTAATTTTACATCGTATTATAAAAGTATGAGACGATGCCTCCTTGGAATAAAATAACATATCAGAATTCAAAAGCATGTTTCTTTTCCTCTACGCAAATAAATGCCAATGGAACATATTTCGCATTCACAAAAAGGATTTCTCGACATCTGAGTAATAACAATTGTCTCGTTTTGGTTATTGAAGTATACTTGGAGCCAACCTTGTATATACAGTCTGTTTTGCTTTTATGTTAATTGCCACAGACGCCTTTCAGATTTAAATGTGTTTCATTTTCAATAAGTTTGTATTAACTACGGTGATGGGTTGAGTAGGCATGTTCCCAAGATAAGATGAATAATGAAATCATGGTGATATAATTTATTAAACTTTATGGCCAGATCTAAAACTTTGCAACTTCATTTTAACGCCTTCCATTCTAAAGATAACGGCCATTAATGCAGTTAACTGGATTCTTGTTTTGTTTACTAAAATATATGAGGAATCTCAAAGCAAACGAGAAGAGGAAGTTTTATTGGTGTATCGCTCTGTTTTAGCCTTTGCTTCATTAAGTGCATTTATTATTAGAAAAGAGAAGAATTATCTTATGAGCATTATATTATTTTATTTTTGTGTACGTTCAAAATGGCAGAGCATAAAGTTTTATGGGGCCCTTTCGCTAATGTTCAAAGGCCGTAATTCGTTTTCATTCTTCCTTTTTATATTGGGCGAATCTGGGAAATACAGGAACATATATTTGTTCATTAAATCGCAATGAATTAATGAGGATGTATCTTTACGTTTGAGAAATCTTGTTTTAATATTAAATAATATATAGTCTTTTAAATATGTATGGGTAAGGAAACCATTAAGAGCAAGAAATATTTAAATGGTGAATATAAATTATATTATTAGTCAATCGCTGAAACGTCAACTTCAGCAGCAATTAAGCTAAAATGGAAGCAATATCATAAGTTTATATTTTTTAATGTTGTAACTAATATATGATATATGTTATATCAATAATAATAATAATAATAATAATAATAATAATAATAATAACATCAGTACGTTAGAAGAGAAAGAAAATTATGAATACTTGGATATATTCGAAGCAGACACCATCAAAAAATGAGATAAAAAAGATTTAAGAACTAGAATGCTTCTCGGAAACAACCTCTGCACCAACAATGTCTTTAAATGATAACAACCTGAACGCCACACCTTGCAATATACTCTTTAACAGTCATAAAATGGGCTAGGGTAGAACAAATCGGCCAAAAGTAAAGAAAACTTATGACTATACATAAGGTTTTCTTAACAAAGACTGACAAAAAGTGATTATATTTCAAAGGCGAAGATGAGAATTGAATATTACGTATAAGCGTCGATACATAGAAAGGCGACTTTCATCAGTAAGTAACAATATCAAAACACGAATAAACAGATCAATAACAAACAATAAAAAACGATATAGGGAGAAAAATAAATATGGGTATTTCTAGTGATAAACTGGGAATATTACAAAGGAAAAAACAAATGAATGCCTTAGAAAAGGACAGCTCTCGAGGGAAACAATCTCTTTTAAACACAGCGCAAAACAACGGTGAAAGGACCAATGAAACTAAAGCAAAAACTGATGATACGAAACAGAACAGCAAAGGTAGATTGTATTGAGAAAAATTGGAAACGGTTAATGGCATCATTAGTTAACGAAGAAAAATAGCATAGAAGTAACATAGCACTAACTGGGTGGGATAGTTGATCTACTGGGAATTGTGCAAGAGATTAGAATATGACCATGCTACCAAATGGTATGCGCAGAAACCAGAATACATTCTAAGGAATTAGAAGCATAAAAAAATCTGACATTCAGTGAATCCAACGGATCACCAAATCTCGGCCAAAATTGTTAAAACAAGAAATTGTTAAAATTGTAAAAAAGAAAAAAAAATTCCATCCAAACTAGTAGATTTTTATAATCCAGCAGACCACAGAGTGGACTAATACCCATATAATGCAAAATAAGTAACAAAATAAATACTGTGGAACATAAGGGTGGTAGTGTTTGGTTGAGTTTCATTGTCACCAAAAATTTGGAAAAAATACCCAAATTTGGAAATTAGATAAAGAATCTTAACTATTAAGACCACAGCGTTATTAAGGTCGGCTAAATACTAAGGAGGGACCTTATGATCTTAGGAAACTTCCTGCCACTCAGGTCCCACTGAGAGACGACTAGCTTATGTTGGTTTTAAATATTTTCCGAGTGTTAAAGAATACAAATAATGAGAAGAAAATTATGAATATTTGGCAATATTGCAATCAGACACTGTCAAACAAGCAGAGATGTAATCAAAAATTCAAAAAAGAGAATATCAGGTGAACGAGAAGCAGAAATGCTATCAAAGAGATAAACACCGGGGATCTCACTCCAATAAGATACACGGGATCATACTTAAAGAGGACGTTGAAAACACTTCAAAAAATGGAACACAGAATAAGAAAACCCATGAGATGTCATAGAAAGGTTGTATGTGTCAAGAAAAGTTGGAGGATGAAGACACGCCAGGATTGGAGATAACATCGATACATTGATAAGACAACTCGAAGACTAATTGAAAAAAACAAAGAAAGGTTAATTTTGAGATACACACTGATCACCTAATCTCGGCCAGCCGATCAAATCTACTGATAGTAAAATAAAAATTAACCTGCCAAATGTTGGATTTTCTTGTCTTGACAGAAAACATAGAAAAACTGAAAGAGAGCAAAAAGAGATATAAGTACCAAGATCACGCTAGAAACCAGAAAAAAAATTATAGTGAATGAAAGAGACGGTGAGAGCAATTGTAATTGTTTCACTCCAAACAGTCAGCAAAGTATTTGTACAGGGACTGGGAGACTGGGAAATAATAGGACGAGTCGAGACCGTCAAAACTACAGCGCTGTTAAGATCAACCGGTATACAGAAAAGATTCCTAGAAATTTGAGGAGACTTGCTGTCGCTCAAACTTCAATGGAAAACCATGGGGTAACACTCGTGTGAAAAACTCTCAAAGGAATAATAATAATAATAATAATAATAATAATAATAATAATAATAATAATAAAGCTCGGAGTAAAGGAATACCTGTACATCTTGGAGGCTGAAACCATCAAACAAGCATGAGGCATTTAATCCCAGAGACGACGTTGACAGACTATATGTATCAAGAAAGAGAGGAAGAGGACTTACTAGCATTGAAGACAGGGTTGACGCATCGATACAATGACTCGAAGACTACAGAGAAAAACACGAAGGAAGACTGAACACAGCCAACAAAAATATTACTGACAACACGGTTACCAATAGAATAAGAATAACTCGAAAACTAAAAAGGAAAAAAAATCTATGGGCGCATTAAACGACTAATAAATGACATCTCCCACGAGAAAACAGGGACGTGGCTAAGAAAAGGAAACTTCAATAGAGAAACAGAATATTCCCCTGACAGCAGCACAAAACAACGCCATAAGAACCAATCAAATCAAAGCGAGAATAGGCAAGACACAACAAAATAGAGAAATTAGGTTAAGTGGTGACAGAGACGAGACCATCCATCACATAATAAGCGAATACAGCAAAATAGTACAGGAGTATAAGATTAAACACGACTGGCTGGGAAGGGTGATCCACTGGGGGATGTGCAAGAATTTGAAATTTGAACATACGAACAAATGGTATGTACACAACCCAGCAGCTTTCGTAGAGAATGACACACATAAAATATATGGGACTTTGACATACACACAGATCACCTAATCTCGGCCAGAAGACCATACCTTATAGTAATCAACGAAAAAGAGAACTTGAGAAATTGTCGAATTTGGTGTACCAGCTGACCACAGAAAAAAACTGAAGGAAAATTAAAAAAAATGGATTGGTCGGTCGACCTTGCTAGGGAATTAAAAAAAATATGGCTCAGGAAGGTGACGATTTTATTAATCATGATTGGTGCATTCAGGGCAGTAAATGAAGGACTATTAAAGGGACTGGAGGACTTGGAATTTGGTGGACGAGTGGACACCATCCAAATTACAGCATTATTGAGAACGGGCAGAATACTGAGAAGAGTCCTGGTGACTTGAGGAGACTTTCTGTCTCCCAAACCCCAGTGAAAGACCATCAGTTAACGCTCACGTGAAAAACTGTGACGTAGTAAATAATAAAAAGATAGAGTAACATTAACAGTCGTATCACCTAATCTAGGCAAGAAGACCAGACGTTATAAAAAATCCCGCAACATAAGAAATTTTGCAAAATTGTGGACTTTTCTGACTGCAAAATAAATCTGAAAGAATGCGTAAAGAAGAATAAGTACCTGAACCATTTTGGGGGATTGAAAAAGCTATGGAACATGAATGTTTCAGTTATACCAATTTTGATTGGTGGTTTCGGTACAGTAACAAAAGGATTACTTAAAGGACTGGAAGACTTGGGAGTTGAAGGACGAGTGGGGACCATCCAAACTACTACATTACATTGACAACGGCCAGAATACTGATAAGAGTCCTGGAGACTTGAGGAGACCTACTGTCTCTCAAACTCCAGTGAAAGACCATCAGCTAAAACTGATGTGAAAAGCTCTCTGGGAGTACAATAATATGAATAAATTGGTATGAGGACACTACGATATCTTAATTAGAATTCAAATTTATATCGAAATTTTCAAGGTAAATGTTTATTTTCTTCATTCGTGTATGTTGCAAATATGATCGATAGATTTTGTGAATTTGTTGCAAGGTGTTCTGTTATACTTAAATTTCGAAGGAATTATTCCACTCACACATCCATTAATAAACTCTTCTCTTATTGTCAATAAATGTTGTCGATTATATTTTAAAATAATTAAAACACTGGCCAAAATATATTATTATTAAAAAAGCAATGTCTTTGAGGTCAACTCTTCTGCTGAATAGGTTTGATACAATTAATGTCCAAGTAGTCATCAATCTTCATTGTGAGAAAAATAAAATAAAATAAGGATCTGATATGAATAAATTGTTATGGAAAATTATACCAAGCTAAAACATAATAATCTTAAAGACACAAAACTATTTTTTGAGTTCTGTCAAAGTGTCTCCTGTCTTAAAGGCATACTAGATTACCCCTCTGATAGAATTACACTGTATCCACTATAGCCACAATATACTACCTGTGAAAAATGATCAATCCAACTCAATATAAGACTTAGACAGGTCTGAGAGTCATTATCAGAAAGTAACTTCTTAACAGACAATAGTGGCGGTTTGTTGGGGGAATGTTGGCAGTTATTTTTTCAGGTACTCAAAGATGTATGCAACGATGCAAATTAAAGTCATCAAATGGAAATGAACAAGTCCTGGCAGCAACACCCCACAAGACACCAGCTGTACGGCCAATTGCCTCTCATCACGAAAACTATACTAGTTAGACCAACCAGACACGCAGGACACTGCTGGAGAAGCAAGGACGAACTCATCAGTGATGTACTCCTACGGACCCCTGCATATGGCCAAGCAAAAGGAGGATGACCAGCTCGAACATACATACAGCAGCTATGTGAGGATACGGGATGTAACCCTGAAGACCTGCCAAAAGCGATGAATTATAGGGAGAAGTGGCGAGAGAGGGTCAGGAATATCCGTGCTAGTGGCACGACATGATGATGATGATGTTATTATGAAAGCAATCCTACTCAAAGAGATATAAAAATGGAAATTTAGCGAGAATCCGAAAAAATTAAAAATATTCCCCAAAGACATGCTGACCAATGCTGGGTGATTTTCGAGAAAGTTTGGTTTTTTGACAGATATTAGAAATATTTTGACATATAAATCATGAAGATTAGATTCAAGAAGAAGCCCCGATAATAATTGACACAGAAAAGAATGAAAACCATATCACAACAGAACCCAACATAAGATGCCATTAATTTTTAAAAATTACGAGTGAAAAGAACTACATTACTATCCCAAAGGAAAAAAAAGTTTGAGAAAAGTCAAGGTAGAAACCGACAAGTTGAATAAATTATTAAAACACATCCCAATAGACAACACCACCGAGATAAAATAGTTAATTCATGCAGGAACAAAACTAATCAGTGAAAAAATGTGATATTCACCTTAGGAACACTAACAAAATAAACAGTCTACATGGGAAAATATGCTAAATAACAATTAAGAAAACCGAAAGAACAAGCAAAACTAGTGAGGATGTAAAACAGAAGGACAAAATATAAAGAAAAAAGAAAAAAAACTCGACCAGAGAAAAATCTGAGAGCACAGCTAGAAGAAATAAATCATGAGCATAGGCGAAAGAATGTAGATTCAACCGATACCTTGACAGATGCAAGCAATACAAATAGATCAGGGTCTACCAAAATTACACAAGAAAATTCTACCTACAAGTCGGTAGATACTGTACAAAAACAAATCTAAAAGCAGATTCAAAATAAATGAAAGAATTTTGGAGTAAAATATGGGAGCAGAAAGAAAATAGAAATATTAAATGGATAAATAATATTAAAAAAAAGAAATAGAAGAAATTGAGGAAGACCCCCGAGGCGGGTATATACCTGGACTCACGAAGAGTAACTCTAGAAGAATTACAAAATTAGAAAACGCCAGGAACATATAGTTTCTGGTTTAAAATTTCACTTCAATCCACGACGGACTCGCTCTGCAAATAAGGAAATGTCTAAAAGAAGGAAGTATAACCTAATGGATTAAGAAGGCGAAAAAATAAATGTTCTAGAATGACCTCCAAAAGGAAAAAAAAAACATCCCAGCAACTATAGACCGATAACGTACCTATGATGCGGTAAATCCTAATCTCACAGACAATAAAAAATAAATTACTATAGTGAATGCTCTGGGCTCTTTCAAGAAGAACCCAAAGGATGCAGCAAGGAAACAAGTGGAACAGACAAACTACTCTCTCTCTCTATATATATATATATATATATATATATATATAATGTGTTTGTGTCTGTATTTCTAAAAGAGACCACAAGAAGGCAGAAAAACCATATGGTATGGTTACGCTAACTTGGTTAATAGAATGTCAGAAAATGTATAAAACATATAAGTGATAAACGTAATCACAAAAGTAAAGGAAATTTGGAAAGTTTAATTAGCATCTGAATGAAGAAATCCCGAGCAGAATTAAAAATCGAACGAAGAATACTCCTGAGAGATTCACTGTTGCCGCTGCTATTGGTTATAGATGCCACTTAATTACATATTTAGGAAGTGCTCTTCAGGCATAAAATTTCAAGATCACAAGATAATATTTATCACCGTTTGTGCAGTGGCAATATCATGCTATCAGTGAAATAAGAAAACGAACGAAGGACACAAATAAAAATAATATAAATGCATAGCTAGGACATGAGAGTGGTATTTTGCATTGAAAAATCTGACATGCTGATAATAAGAGGAAGAAAAAGAGAAATTCGAAGAGGAAGAGAATTGAAAAATCCGTAAAGCATAAGGCTGCTTATAGAGAAAAGGAAAATTACATGTACTAGGGAATATTGTAAAGGGACACAATCCAACAAGTGGATATGAAATGATGAATAAAAAAATAGCACCTCGGAAGAACTAGACAACTTCTTGAAACGAAGCTCGGCAACAGAAATCTCATGAAAGGTATAAACACCTGAGCAATTATCCCTGAAATATACTCAGGAATAATTATAACGTGTACAAAAAGGGAATTTCAGACAAATCAACTTAAGAAAAAGGAAAATGAGGACTTTGTACAAGACGAGAGATGAAAAAAACATGCTCTATGTGTCAAGACAAAAAAGCAGAGGGAATTCGCCAGCTGTGTGGATTGCTTGGATGCAGGAAAACAATTACTTCAATCGTACATTAAAAAGCGCAGAAATGCTAATTACGACAGCTGATAATATTACTACCAAAGAGACAACAAACAGAAAAGCAACAAAAAGCAGAAAAAAGAAATGGGAAGAAAGACAATTTTATGAGTCATTTCAAGTGATAAAAACAGGAGAAATTGCATATGAGAAGCTCAGAACATGACTAAGAAAAATTATACCTGAAGAGAAATGAATCTCTTTTAATGGTCAAACGTTTTTGTTGAAAACTTTAAGGGTGTAAAATGATATTCCATTACAAATAAATAATTGAAGGCAATCTTCCATAATTAGATTTATATAGTTCGATGATTATAATGATCGGCATAATATTACTGAATAAATATGGAAAATTGCTTTATTCTATCATACGATCCCCACGCTAAAAAAAAATTTACTTATAAGAAATCGTCCCCTATAAAATATAATGTATCATTTCTAATATTTTTTCAAAAGTATTTTACAAGATACATGTGTGGGGGTTGTATGAGTATGTAATTTGGATATTTCAGTGGATATGCATCCGTATTTTACGGGTATTGCTCCCAATATTATTTCCACCACATATACAACGCAAATTTTTACAACTACGTGAAAGAAATGGAAAAGAACACAACGGACATTAATCAACAAACAATCAAATATGCATATAACAGAATATGAAAAGAAATAAAATACATGATGTGTAAATGGCCTTTTGGAAAATAAAGTTTGGCAAGAAGAAAATAAATTTGTTTAAAGGTGTGTGCATGTTCATGTTAACAGAGTCCGTAAATAAGTCGTTCTTCCTTACATTATGTTCATATAGGTTTTTATGATTGTGGCGACAGCGTGTAACGTTGATGAAAAAAAGTTCGTCGGGTTTTTTCTTTTGAATGTGATTCGCGGCCATCTGTAGCTAGGTAATGAACTTTAGTTGAGGAAGGAAAGGAATTTGCCGGACAGAGTATCGGCTACTGCTTTACTGGCTTAGTGGCTTGTGGTTTAGTCTTAGTTTGTGTGTAAGTTTGTATGTTATTCATACCGTAATAGTGGATCAAAGAAACGTCCAAAAATTTTGGCGCGTAGGCATTTATTGACCAATCAGATTTGTATTTTACTATTTTATTTTAAAGCCTAAATATTTTCTGTTAGTTGACTTCCGATCCTATTTTTCTAGAATGTTCCATTCTATGTTTTTTGCAGATTGGCTGAAAGATGTAAAAATGTAACTTAAATGCTAATGCAGTTTTGATCCTAAATATCTAGAATGTTCTTAAGTATGTTTTTATTGCTTATTTTAAGACTAGAAAAATGTGTATCCCATACATGTTAGCGAAACTGGCTATTAATTATTCTTTAAATACATCGAACCGTTTTATTCAATAATATTAGCATGACTTTTTTCTAACTATATGGATCATTTCATGTTAAGGTAATTGCTTAAACAAATTACACATTGAATTGATCGAACTTTTATCTTATGATAAGTATTTAATTATTTTAGAATGTATTTTATCAGGTTCCATAGTTCTACTGATTTCCAACTTGGAAATTAATGGTTTTATGTTTTTTGATTTATTATTATTTCATCAATAAATTTAGCACCCACCTCATGACAACATTCCTGTCGAAAAACAAACGTTTCCAAATGATGAACATATTTTAAGAAAATGTGGCTAGAGCAGCTACTGTTCTCTTATTGCAACATTCATAAACATTGGATACTATAATGCAAGTAGCAACAAGCATAATTTTTTTAAAATTATTATATTTTAAATTTATTCTATTTTTATTTCGAGTTTAAAATAACAATAAAATAAAAATATCATTGATAATAATAATAATAATAATAATTATAATAATCTCATCAAAGGAATAAATTCTTGGGCTGTACCTCTCGTTAGATATTCCGGACCCTTTCTCAAGTGTACCCGAGAGGAACTTAAACAAATGGACCAAATAACAAGAAAACTAATGACAATGCATAAGGCATTGCATCCAAGGGACGACGTTGACAGATTATGTGTATCTAGAAAAGAGGGAGGAAGAGGACTTGTCAGCATTGAAGACAGCGTTGACACATCCATACATCGACTGGAAAACTATATACAAAAACACGAAGGAGGACTCATTACAGCCACCAGACACGTAATTGAGAACACGATGAACAGAATGACAGTAACTAGGAAACAAAAAGGGGAAGGAAACAACTTTATGGGCGCTTTAAACGACTAATAAACAATATCTCACACGACAAAACCTGGACATGGCTAAGAAAATGAAACTTTAAGAGAGAAACAGAATCTCTCCTAATTGCAGCACAGGACAATGCCATAAGAACGAATCATATCAAATCGAGAATAGATAAGTCGCAAGAAAATAGCAAATGCAGGCTACGTGGCGACAGAGATGAAACCATCAATCATATAATAAGCGAATGCAGCAAATTAGCACAGCGGGAATATAAGGCGAGACACGACTGGGTCGGTTAGGTGATTCACTGGGAAATGTGTAAGAAATTTAAATTCGACCATACTAACAAATGGTATATGCACAACCTGGCACCTGTCCTAGAAAATGTCTCGCATTAACTCCTATGGGAATTTAATATACAAACGGATCATCAAATCCCGGCCAGGAGACCAGACCTTATAATAATCAAAAAAAAAAAAGAGAACTTGCAAAATAGTCGACTTTGCTGTCCTGGCAGACCACAGGATAAAACAGAAAGAATGTGAAAAGAAGGATAAATACCTCGACCTTGCTAGGGAACTGAAAACACTGTGGAACATGCAGGTGACAATTATACCAATTGTAATAGGTGCATTTGGAACAGTAACTAAGGGATTACTAAAGGGACTAGAGGACTTGGAGGTTGGCGGACGAGTGGAGAACATCCAAACGACAGCATTATTGAGAACTGCCAGAATACTAAGAAGAGTCCTGGAGACTTGAGGAGACTTACTGTCACTCAGACTTCAGTGAAAAACCATCGGCTATTGCTGATGTGAAAAGCTCTAATCCAAATAATAATAATAATAATAATGCTCCCACAAAGCTGGATATTACACTGTCTCAAAATGTACAAAATATCACATTAAGTCATGAACTTCATTGAACAGACCATGAAGACCTGGAAAGTGGAACTGACTGCAGGAGGAAGAAGCATAGCTGAAACAAAGATCCAAAGAAGCATCTTCCAAAGAGATGCAACATCGACCTTACAATTCATAATAGCCATGATGCCACTGAACCACATACTCAGAAAATGCACTGCCGGATACAAACTCAGCAGATCGCATGAGAAGATCAACCACCTAATGTACTTGGATGACATTAAATTATTTGCAAAAAATGAAAAAGAACTGGAAACTCTCATACACGCAGTTAGAATATACAGTCAGGACATAGGAATGGAATTTGGCATAGAAACATGTGCCATGCTCTTCATGAAAAGTAGAAAACGACGTATGACTGAGGGAATGGAACTACCAAATCACGACAGAATTAGGACGCTTGAAGAAAATGAAACCTACAAATACTTGGGCATCTTGGAGGCTGACATCATCAAACAAGTGCAAATGAAAGGCATGACCCAAAAAGAATATCTCAGGAGAACGCGAAAACTACTCAAGACAAAACTCTCCAGCAGAAACCTCATCAAAGGAATAAATACTTCGGCTGTGCCACTAGTCAGATACTCGTGACCCTTTCTTAAGTGGATCCGAGAGGAGCTTAAACAAATGAAACAAAGGACAAGAAAACTAATGGCCATACATAAGGCATTACACCCCAGAGACGAAGTTGACAGACTATATGTATCTAGAAAAGAGGGAGAAAGAGGACTTGCCAGCATCGAAGACACCGTTGACGCATCCATACAACGGCTCGAAGACTACATAGAAAAACACCAACGAGGACTAATTACAACCATCAGAGTCGATACGGACAACACGATAAACGAAAGAATGACAACAACTAGGAAACAAAAATGGGAAGGAAAAAAAACTCTATGGCCACTTTAGGCGTCTAATAAACAACATCTCACACCAGAAAACCTGGACCTGGCTAAGAAAAGGAAAACTTAAGAGAGTAACGAAATCCCTCTTAATAGCAGCACAGGACAACGCGATAAGAACGAATCATATCAAAGCGAGAATAGATAAGACGCAACAAAACAGTAAATGTAGGCTATGCGCTGACAGAGACGAAACGATCAATCACATTATAAGTGAATGCAGCAAATTAGCACAGAAGGAGTACAAGGCGAGACACGACTGGATCGGCAAGGTAATCAACTAGGGAATGTGCAGGAAATTTCAATTCGACCATACAAACAAATGGTATATGCACAACCTGGCACCTGTCCTAGAAAATGACTCGCATAAACTCCTATGGGACTTTAAAATACAAACTGATTACCTAATCCCGGCCAGAAGACCAGACCACATAATAATCAACAAAAGAAAGAGAATCTGCAAAATTGTTAACTTTGCTGTCCCGGCCAGACGACCAGACCTCATAATAATCAACAAAAGAAAGAGAATCTGCAAAATTGTTGACTTTGCCGTCCCGGAGGACCACAGAATACATCTGAAGGAAAGTAAAAAGAAGGATAAGTACCTCGACCTTGCTAGAGAATTGAAAAAACTGTGGAACATGAAAGTAATGATTGTGCCAATTTTAATTGGTGCGTTAGGCACAGTAACTAAAGGATTATTAAAGGGCCTGGAGGACTTGAAAGTTGCCGGACGGGTGGAGACTATACAAAAGACAGCATTGCTGAGGACGGCTAGAATACTGAGACGAGTCCTGGAGACTTGAGCAGACTTGCTGTCACTCAAACTACAGTGAAAAACCATCAGCTAATACTGATGTGAAAAACTCTTGAGTAATAATAATAATAATAATAATAATAATAGCAAATGAAGGCTATGTCGTGATAGACTCAACAAAATAAGAAATGCAGACTATGTGGTGATAGAGATGAAATCATCAATCATAAAATAAGCAAAGGCAGCAAATTAGAACTGAGGGAGTATAAGGCGAGACACGACAGGGTCGGCAAGGTGATTCACTGGGAAATGTGTAAGAAATTTAAATTTGACCACACTAACAAATGGTATATGCACAACCCAGCACTTGTCCTAGAAAATGCCACGCATAAACTCCTTTGGGACTTTAACATAAAACGGATCACCTAATCCCGGCCAGAAGACCAGACTTAATAATCAACAAACAAAAAGAGAACTTGCAAAATAGTCGACTTTGCTGTTCCGGTTGACCACAGAATAAAACTGGAAGAATGTGAAAAGAAAGATAAGTACCTCGACCTTGATAGGGAATTGAAAAAAACTGTGGAACATGCAGGTGACAATTATACCAATTGTAATTGGTGCGTGTGGAAAAGTAACTAAAGAATTACTAATAGGACTGGAGGACTTGGAAGTTGGCGGACGGGTGGAGACCAAACAAACGACAGCATTATTGAGAACGGTCAGAATACTAAGAAGAATCCTGGAGACTTGAAGAGACTTGCTGTCACTCAGACTTCAGTGAAAAACCATCGGCTAACGCTGATATGAAAAGCTCTAAGGAGTGAACATAATAATAATAATAATAATAATAATAATAATAATAATAATAATAATAAGAAGAAGAAGAAGAAGAAGAAGAAGAAGAAGAAGAAGAATGTACCTGAATGGATGACAAAACGAAAGACCACATTGACCCAAAAGAACCCAAGCAAAGGAACCACACTAATCAACTACAGACCCATAACCGGATACCGATGATGGGGAAAATATTAACAGCACAAATAATGATGGAGATTTAATACTCACTACGGAACCGTGGATGGCCCCCTGAAAAACAGAAAGTATGATTCAAACGATCCAGAGGCACAGTAGAGTTACTTTAAATAGATCAACACATCCTAAACGAGAGCGTGACCAGACGGAAAAAAATTGGCAATGGCCTGGATTTATTACAAAAAGGCATATTATATTGTTCCCCAAAGCTGGATTATAATTTGCCTCAAAATGTACAAAATATCACATGAAGTCATAAACCATGAAAACCTGGAGAGTGTTAATGGCACCTGGAGGAAGAAGCTTAACTGAACCAAAGATCCAAAGAGGAATTTTTCAAGGAGATGCACAATGACTGTTACGATTCACAACTGCGATGATGCCACTTAGCCACATACTCAGAAAATGCACTATCGGATACCAGCATAGTGCATAGCTGGAAAAGATCAATCACCAAAAGTACATGGATGACATCAAACTATTTGCAAAAAAATGAAGAAGAACTGGAAATTCTTATATTCTCAGATAGAATATACAGTCAGGATATAGGAAGGGAATTTGTCATAGAAAAATATACAATGCTAGTAATGAAAAGAAGTTAATGGCATTTACCTGAATGAATGGAACAACCAAGTCAAGACAAGACTAGTACGCACGGAGAAAAGGAAACGTACCAATACTTGGGCATCCTGGAAGCTGACACCATCAAACAAGTGCAAATAAAAGAAGAAAAAAGAAAAAAGAATAACATAGGAGGACTGGAAATCTACTTGAGACAAAACTGTCTTACACAAACCTTATCAATGGAATAAATATCTGGGTTGTAGATAGATATTCTAGACCCATTTTGACGTAGACAAGAGAATAACTTAAACATATGGACAAAAAAACAAGAAAACTAATGACCATGCATAAGGCATTACACCCCAGAGTCAACGTTGACAGTCTATATGTATCAAAAAAGAGGAAGGAAGAGGACTTGCCAGTGTTGAAGACAGCGTTGACGCATCTATACAACGACAAGAAGACTATATAGAAAAGCACAAAGAAGGACTGATTGCAGCTATCAGCAACGATACTGACGACACGATGGACAAAGGAATGACAATAACTAGGAAAGAAAAATGGGAAGAAGAACAACTCTTTAAACGATTAATAAAAAACATCTCACGCCAGAAAACATGGACATGGCTAAAAAAAGAAACTTTAAGAGAGAAACCGAATCTCTTGCAAGAGCAACACTAAACATCGCCATGAGGACTTGGCATATCATAGCCTAATAGCAGCACAAAATAACTCCATGAGAACCAATCAAATCAAAGAGAGAACAGATAAGGACGCAACACAATAGCGAATATAGGCTATTAGTCGACAGCCACGAAAAAATCAATCACATAATACGCGAATGCAGCAAATTAGCGCAGAAGGAATATAAGTCTAGACACGACTGGATGGGCAAGGTCATCCACTGGGAGATGTGCAAGAAATTGGAATTTCACCATATGAACAAATGGTATATATACAACACACCACCTTCCCTAGGAAATGACATACATAAACTCCTATGAGACATTGACATACACACGGATCCCCAAATCTCGGCCAGAAGATCAGACCTAATTCTAATCAATAAAAAAACAAAAACAAAAACAAACAAAAAAACTGCCAAATTGTCGACTATGCTGTTCCGGCTGACCACAGATTAAAACTGAAAGAATGTCAAAAGAAGGATAAGTACCTAGACCTTGCTAGAAAATTGAAAAAAACTATGGAACATTCAGATGACAATTATACCAATTGTAATTTGTGTGATTGAAACAGTAAATAAATGATTACTCAAGGAACTGTAGGACTGGGAAGTTAGCGGACGAGTGGAGACCATCCAAATCACTACACTTTTGAGAACAGTTAGAATACTGAGTAGAGTCCAGGAGACTTGAGGAAACTTGCTGTCAATCAATCTCCAGTGAACGACCATCAGCTAACGATGTTCTGAAAAAATCTTATGAGTAAATAATAATAATAGTACCAATATACTTAAGAAGAGCAATAGGGCTGCACATTTGCAAAATCACATGAAGAAATTATGTACATAAATGACATAAAGCTTCGACAAAAAAATGAAAAACGAACTGGACACCCTGATTCATTAAATAAAAATATACTGTGATGATACAGGAATATCATATAGCATAGAACATATGTCATGTTTGATTTGAAAAGTAGGAAAAAAGAAACACCAGAAGGAATGGAAATGACACATCGGGGATAAAAGAACGTTTGACGGGACGGAAACCTGCAAGTATTTTAAGACAATGGATGCACACTGCATCAATCAATTAGAACATGACAAGAAACAATAAGAAAATAATGCCAAAGAATTACGAGGAAACTTCTCAAAACGAATGTCTGCAAGGGAAATTGTATGAAAGAGATAATCTCCAGGGCAGTTCTCCTTGTGAGCTACTTTGCACAGTTTTTAAAAGGGGCAAGTAAGGAACTAAGAGAAATGGACCAAAGGAAATGGAAATTGATGTCTACGTATGAGGCCTTAGAAAGAAAAAAACGACATAGACCTTATGTATCAAGAAGAGAAAGAGGACACGCCAACAGAGAGGTTAGTGTATATGTATCAATGCAGGACTCAAGGACGTAAAACAAAGCAAAGAAAGGCTTGCTACAGCAATCAAATGTGAAATCCAGTGGGGACCACATGTGGTTTTGAAAAAAAGAGAAAACTTTAAGAAAAACATCCTTATTCAAAGAATGATCTTGACAAATACTAACGAACAGAAATATATAAAAAATAAAACAGAAACTGTTAAACTGTACATATTAAAAAGAGGTATTAAACTCATTCAGGACACAATCAATGAAGTTACGATAACAGTAAAAGATTAACAGTCATGAATAACATAACAAGCTGTAATTATATATATATATATATATATATATATATATATATATATATATATATATTGGGGTTGTATTAATCGATATATCAAACCTTCAAGGGTATTTAGAATTTGTTTATATATATATATATATATATATATATATATATATATATATATATATATATATATATATATATATACGATTTTTAAAATTATAGTTTGTTGGAAACCAGTGTTAAACCTGTCAGGTCTTATTAGTTTGTACACAGCTAAATGTTTTTTAAGCATTCCAATGTTACAATAATAATTTTAAGAATGTTTAGGGTCATATACAAGACACCCGTTTGTGGGGTCTTATCCCTCTCAATTGATGCAGTCTGTTAGTTTTTTCTACAGACCTAACCAACTTTACTACTACTACTACTACACACACATACACACACACACACACACATATATATATATATATATATATATATATATATATATACACGTTTTTATATTCGTAAAGAGGTGATTATTTATATATATATATATATATATATATATATATATATATATATATATATATAATAATTGATAATGAAAGTAAGTGTACTTTAAAAATACTTTTTTTACTTCTCTATATTTTTGATTCGATGTGATGTGCATAATAATTTCTAATACTTTAACAGAATAAAAGAAAGTGCCTTTATCTCTTTGATTATCTGAACAAAGAAAACAGTCTGTGTTCAGAGTATTTTGTTAGGCACTCACATGACGAGGGTCATAATATCTTCTTCTAAGTTCAACACAAACTTCCCAGCAAATTATATGCTCGTAGCTTTGGGGGGAAAGTATCAAGTTCACTGTCCGTTTCCATCAAAATAGCATTGTCCTCTTGTAAAAAAATGTGGAATTTCTATTCGATTCGATTGAATGTTTTTTTAGACTAGTCTCTCTAAAGGCGTGTCGAATACACCTGTTCTCAGAGGAATATGAGAGGAAATTTTAATCACTATGTTTGTTTTATAAACCAAGTTCTACACTTAAGAGATCGGAGCCCCAATAGGGAAGCGAGTAAAAGGTTATTCACTGAATTTGTGTGTATATATATATATATATATATATATATATATATATATCGGTGAGGCTCATAGTCCGACGATTATATGCACAGCAGCGTGTTATACACCCGATGAATGATGAAAGAATAATGGACCATAACACTTAATTTGCATAAATATACATCGCCCTTTATTACTTCTTAGGGTCGAAACTCTGTAGCTGTGTGAGAGCCAAGGAGACAGAGATAAACAGACGACTGCAATAGTGACTCATAATTTACTAACCATGCCGCTCTTCTAGATTTAGGGTTTTAAGACTTCCCTGACAAGGTATTCAACAGAAGGCTTACTGTGGGCCACTGCTCTTGTGGGCGCCCCCGGACCACTTGACTGCCCGACAGTGGCGAAGAGACTGGTTGAAAGAGTGACTCTATCTGCTGTGGATACAATTGTCAGGATATTTATATATTAAAAAAGTGTTACTTTAAACTCTATGATTCTATATAATTGTTTTTGTTGAGATAGGAATACTTAATATCATACAACTGTTCATTTTGGTATCATTAATAGTAATTAGTGACTATAATTGCTCACTAAATGTAGTATCAGTTGAAACGTATATCGATGAAAAAAACTTACTATTATCAAATTGAAATAAGTAGTTGAAAACAAATAATTATTCAGGACTTGAAACTATATAAATATGTGAAAATTATTTGTATTACATAAGAATATTTGACTGCCCAGTTGACTGGCCAGTAAAATACACCGACATCAGCTCCTCTGACCCGTAAAACCAACCAAACGAATGTCCTAGTTATGAAACTAAACAATCTGACGGGGAAACTCAAGCCCTGAAGCTTTGAGGAATTCACAGTACTTATTCCTTTCTATTACTCCAACCCAGGGTGGTTACTCCAGATAGAGTATTATCGATGGGCCAAAGAGAAGAGTTTAACTTTTATTCCGTGTCTAAACCCATTCCATATACTAAATTCAATTGTGAGAAATAAAACTCTCTGATTATTTAAATGTGTAAAAAAATGAATGATATTTAATGGTAACTGTTATATACAAGTGCTTGAAACTATTTAACCTTGTGCAAACAAATTACCAATATTTGATAAAAAATACTTCAAACCATTTAACTTTGTGTCACTGAATGGGCTCTAGTTTGTTTAAAAATATAATCAAGAAAATGTGTTTTCAAATCATATTTACCTCATTTGCATAAACAGGATTTGCCATTAAATAACTTATATTGTTTGATATGTCATAAAAACCAACAAACCAAACAAACACATACGAATTCTTGATATCATAGAACACCGGGCAACAAAATCTGAAAAAACAAATACACAATGGCAATATAACCGTACAAAATTAGAAATTCCTTAATGTTTCGACATGCAGTTGCCACAGAAGGACTGGCATACTGATAAAGTTGTTATATAATTTCGGAATGATTTTTTTTTTATTAATCATTCTCGTTAATTATATCTTATCATTCAGTTTGGTTGGACTTAGAACTATCCGGCTTAGTGCAGGTGTACACATTGAGTACAGTATACGCTCGTACACAGAGGATATGACAATCACAAATGTCATAATAAAAAACCCAGATAAGAAACGACTGGGGTGGGAATGACGTCATGCCCGGAAGCGAAGGGCTGATATTTTTGGTGATTTTTGAAAAAGTCGTCGGTTGAGATTTTAACTCTGGGCCGGGCAGTCCAGCTGGGGCCTACGGGATGCGCAGCATGTTTGTTGGGTCAGTTAGTTTAGATTTGACTCTGGGCGAGACCAGTCCAGCAGGGGGCTATGAGATACCCGGCGCGTTTGTTGGGTCAGTGAGTTGAGATTTGACTCTGGGCGAGGCCAGTCCAGCTGGGGTCTACGGGATGCGCAGCGCGTTTGTTAGGTCAGTTAGTTGACATTTGACTCTGGGCCCGGCGAGTCCAGCAGGGGGTTGGCTGTGGGAACAGTTATCATAGTAAAAATTGTGTCTCACTCTCCACGTGTCGAAAAACTAAACTCGAGAAGTGAATAAACGTTTCGTACCTGAACTACGAGAGTCGTCAATGTTTCGCAAATTTTCATGCATGGTAGCTATGCTACAAAGTTAGTTTCTTGATAACCATTGAAAACATATAGCAGTGTGCTAATTATTTGTATTATGTCGAAATTCTTGATATCGTAGAAATTCGGGCAAAAATCTCTTAAGAAAAAAACAACGTATCACCGTAAATATAAATGTGCAATGTTCGTGATTCCCAAAACTCCAGAGATAAAACCTTTCCAGACAAGTTGAGATACCGCTAAAATCAATGTCAATATATCATTGAAACCATACAACGATGTACACACTCGTTCTTTTTGGTTGGCGTCTTGGTATTAATGAACATTATGCAACATCTCTAAAGAACCTACTAAGCAATGAAGATATAAACCTTTAACTTACGCCATTATCTTAACTCTAGGCATAGATTAAACCCAAGCGAGTTGGGATGCCTTAAAAGTCAATCAATCTACGGGAATATGTGTTATTTTACATAGATATACGGATATGTGAACTGAAGGGCTTCTAGTAACACAATCCAAAAAATGAATACCTTTCTTTCTTGAAAAGTATAAGCTTTCTTATGGCTTCATTTCTGAAACAGATTTCGAATGTATCCCTGCGATGAACTAGATCGAAAATATACGAAGAAACTTAATGAAAACTGATCACATGCCCTCGTCATGCGTTCTTGCCAAAAGTCTTTTTCGCTTTCCATTCTTGCCAATTTCAGTGGAATTGTCCGGTCCAGCGAATAAATCCCCGCTGTTTGGCACTATTTCTCTCTGCCGTGTACAATTTGCTTATTCGAGTAATAATTGTTCTTGGTTAATCTCAGTCGTATACAACTTTCTGTACTATTCTCGCATTCTTTCTTTTCTAATTACTTTGTAAAACATTTTCGTTTCCATCACACTATTCTTATTAGATTCGTTCCAAAAGTTCGATTGATGGCAGACACATTCCGTAGAAAGTAATTAAAGTTGTTGCTATTCATAGAAAAGTATCATTCTAATACCAGCAATAATCTATTCTTGTATTTTCAAGATACGATAAACTTTATAAAAGTTGATTTTCAATTTCAACGTACATACGCATTAAGTTACGCTGTACATTGTGTCATGTTTAAGTTGTATATTAATAATTACCTAACGCCTACGCAGTGGACATCCATTAATACGATGATGAAAGGCATGAATCCATATGTTTTACTTCAACAAGTCATGGGTAAACATAAGGATAGTAGGGTTTTTAGCTTAATCAATCAAAGAATTCATAACTTTACTCTGCTTAAAAAATAAGCCCACAAAAAGAACAGGATTCGACATCCGGTCATTTTAAAGGGGTTTTTAACAGATTTGAATTGAGAATTTACTTTCTCTGTAACCGTTGGCCATACCAATGTTTAAGCGAGCAAAATAGATTCTTTAAGATGTTAAGGCAACCTATAAAGAATAAAGAAATCTCTTAATTCCACCCAACTTTGCTCCATTTAGAAAAAAAAAATTGAGCATACGATGCATCAATATCGTGGTGGAAGGGTTAGGTAAGTACATATAAAATACCTACAATGAAGTTTTAAAGCATTTCTTACATGAGTTAGGGAACTTGTCTTAGAGTAGTGTTGTATATTGACCTCCGACCCGGCCAAGCTGTCAAAATAGGAAATGCACCAGTCGAGGAATATCAGGATATGACCTTGACTATCGAGGGGTTGAACTGAGTGCGAAATTGTGACGCTCGCAGGAAGAAGAGTGGGTGTCAAATTATTATATAACCCCGGTGACAGGAATTTCAAATAAGTTGGAGAGAAGATGCTGGAATGAGGGACATGTCCCAGAGAGGCTGGGCCCTCAGGCCCCCGGTTGAGCAGCCCTGGAGAACGGGAAAGAAACGCTGTTATGGCCATAAGTGTGGGGGTCAATATGTTGCAGTTCTGTTCGGTCTCCAACTCCCCCTCACACACAACCCTTTCAAATAAAGTGAGAGGTATATTTTTCTAAAGAACTGTGTCGCGCGTCTTTATTGTGTCGTCGTTATGACTCTGCATGCATAAGTATATGTATTATGAGGCTATACAACTGTAGGTTGTGGTGAATACTGTCTTCGTAACACAGAAAGCAATATATCATCATCATCATCATATCGCGCTGGTAGCACGGATATCCCTGACCCTCTCTCGCCACTCCTCCCTATCGTTCATCGCCCTAGGTAGGTCTTCAGGACAACATCCTGTATCCTCACATAGCTGCTGAATGTACGTTCGAGCTGGTCGTCCTGCTTTTGTGCGGCCATGTGTGGTGATCCATAAGAGTACATCTCTTATGAGTTCATCTCTGCTTCTCCAGCAGTGTCCTGCATGTCTGGTTCGTCTAACTTGAATAGTTTTCGTGATAGGGGGCAGGTGGCCGTACAGTTGGTGTCTTGTGGGGTGCTGCTGCCAGGACTTGTTCAGGATTGCACGCAGCATTCTTGTGTAATTGCCATCCAGTTTCTTCTCCAGCCGTTTTGTTAGCGTCCATGTAGTGCATCCATATAGCAGTATCGATGTGACCGCTGCCTGGAAGAAGCTGCGTTTCATTTTATCGGTTAGGTCTGATTTCCATATAATCGATAGCCTATTGATAGCTGTCCATGCTTTCGTTAGCCTCGTTTCGATGTCCTTTTCGGTTGATTCGACGCTGCTTCCTAGGTACGTGAATTTTCTACTAGTTTAAGTGGGGTTCCTTCTAGAGTGGAGATGTCCCCCGTTTGGTTATAGCACATATATTCCGTTTTGTGTGCATAACATAGAGGCCTATGCTTGCTGATGCTCGTTCCAAACTATGCAGAAGAGTTTCGGCTTGGTCAGGTGTATTTGCCAGTATCGCTATGTCATCGGCGTAGTCGGCGTCGGTAATTGTTGTTGCGGGGTATCTTCTGCTTCTTTTCTTCGTCAGTTCGAAGGCATTCTCTTTGATTTTGTCAATCGATGTTCTAAGTACGTAGTCTAGACAAATGATAAAGAGGTACGGGGCCAGCGTGTCCCCTTGTAGTACTCCTGCTACAATGTCGAAGTATTCTGTGTCTCCATCCGAATTCTATAGAGAATCGTTATTGCCGCTACGGTTTCTTTAGGTATGCCGTACGCTAGTAGGATTTGTTCCAATATATCATAGAGGTTAAGTGCATGTTTTCGAACAGGAAGTAGAATTACTCCTGAATCCAATTAATAAAGAACGAAATTAATCAGTTTTAGAGTATTATACTTCCCTATTAGATACTCAAAACCTGTGCCATTGTACCTGGCTAACAAGGTATACATCCTGTGAAAACTGTATTTACCCAATTTTATTGCCAAAAGCAGGATGTGACTCAAGGTCATGTGTTTTTAAGAGGAGTATAGGCGTTTTTAATTCAGTGATTTTTTTTTCTCCTCTACGAGTCGCCTAAGTCTGTACAACTAAGTCAAACATACTATTTATTTGGGAGATAACTGATCATATTATATATTTTCCAAGTTCATTAACGCGAAGTAAAACGTTAACAGCCTTGTCCATGATTTGAACTCCATAGATAAGCCCGCATCTATTGTCATAAGTTGTCAATAAAGAAACATTCGGCTAGTTGGAGATCATTGTCTAATAATTGAAGAATATTATTGAAATTCATGTCACGGAGGAGAGATTTATATTCTAAGGAAAATGTTGCAGAGGAGAAATAATATTTTTACAATTTAATTAAGTCTT